>JANAVB010029620.1:16364969-16847968 GCA_029216955.1 Iris pallida
ACCGGATCCGTAGACATATAGTTTGACGACTTTAGAGACTGTTGACTCTGGCACACTTTTCGGTGCAAAACGGGTCCAACGGCGGACACCGTTTTGGCCCAAAATTACCGTTTTGCTCCTGTGTCCAGAATTGGACTTAAGGACAGGTGATCCTAGCTATTTTGACTATTCTAAGAACATTGGTAATGTTTATTTCAGCTTCTGGGGACTGTTGTACGGGTTTTGACTATAGTGGCACATTGAGTAGTTCAGATTGTCGGTTTTACCAGCAAAGGACCACAGGCGAGTAGAGTTCATTGTCTGCATTTCGATATTGATTTTTACTATATTTCATTGATTGGCCATTGGTTATGTGATTATTTTATATTATAAATTGTTGAGTCGAAAATGAGAAGTACTAAGGAAGTGTGATTTGACCTTAGATCGTGTAGACCGTGTAGACCGTGTTGCATTTATTTCTTGTAGACAGTGTAGACAGTGATTTATTTATTTCTTGTAGATAGTATAGACAGTGATTTATTTATTACAAAGTAGACAGTGTAGATCGTGATTATTACTGCATTTAAACTGTGTAGATCGTGATTATTATTTTGTAGACAGTGTTACTTATTGCAATATTTTCTGTAGACCGTGTAACTTTAGGCCGTGTAGATCGTGTCGCATAATTGTCCCGAGACCGATCACATATCAAAGGTACTTCTAGCAGTTGGGGAAAGTATTTTGTGTCTATTTATTGCTATTGGTTTTTTCGTATTTACTGTTTATTTTCAAAACTCATGATTGATGTCTAACCTTTGTTTTATAGTCATTTTCTTTATTTGAAATTGCATTCAGTGAATTGTCCTCGTTCTATTCCTGACTGGAAACCAACATTTTTCGGGTTAGCCGTGGATTCACTTAGCATGGGAAATACGGGTGTACTTGCAGCCGAAGCCTAGAGACTAGCTAGATAGATGAGTTGTAGTCATTCCATATATGTACCATGTTTATATTTTTATGCAAAATGTAAAACTTGTGATCATGGTAAATTAAATTAATTTTATGAATGAGCATTATTTGTGATTTTGATCTTCATGGCCGTGACAGCGTACTACCGCCGACACTGCGGCGTAGGCTGGCTTGGACACGTCTCGTATCCGTTTAAAAAAAAACGGGTGCGGGTCGTGACACTAGGACAACTGGGTCAATACCTTGCCAAACTTGGTCAAACTAGGTCACACCTAGGTTTTTAGGGCCATACGTTGCCTTACCAAGGTATTCTAGTCTATACTCGGCTAATACCCTATGTATTTGCCCTACCAATATCCTATTCACATAGGTAAAACCATTACTATGGCCTATTTACCTAATTACCTATACACTAGCCTATCCTTAACTCTAGTAAAAACCAATACCCAAACTCAATATCCCATACACTACAACATAGGTATCTCCCATACCCATGTGTCAACCCATTACCTAAACCTATAGGCTTCCTAAACCTATATATTACCTAGTCACTCTAGGTAAAGCCACTACCTATACTCATAGGTAAAACAATTCCTATCTTGAAGTTACCTATACTTATTGTCCTAGTCCTCATCTATACACATTATCCTAAGGCCTCGTTTGGTTCACCGATTTAAGGAACTAGGAAAGGAAAGTTGTTTATTTTCTTTGTTTGGTAACCACAAACTTGAGAATCAATTTCCTCACAAGGGGGAAAATTGGAGGGAATATGGTTCCACTCATGACCCATGGGATTCATTTTTCCTCCTCCTTTTCCAACATTTATTACAAAAGTAACCATGTGTTATTGCTTATTTTACCATTAATGCTTATTTTACCATTGTTATATTTTTGCTTCCCTTTCCTACACCAACCAAACAACGGAAAGGAAATGTGACAGGAATCCTACTTTCCGATTCCTATGGAAAATACAAAGGAATACATTTCCTTTCCGTGAACCAAACGAGGCCTAATAGTGTCAAAGTGTCCACGTGTTGTCAAAGTGTCAAAGTATCAAAGTGTCACAGTGTGTGTCAAAGTGTCCACTTGTGTGACAAAGTGTCCACGTGTGTGTCAAAGGGTCGTGTCTGTGTCGCATCAGAAAAAAGGAGATAGGGTTAGGGTTTACCGACACAGCGTTGGGGTTGGGCCGGGGTCGCTGGGGCTGGAATAGCGGCGGAGGAGACCGGTCTGGTGGTCATCGAAGGGAGTGAGTCGTCAGAGGAATGGGGTCGTCGGGCAGGGGGTCGCCGCGGGCAAGGGTAAGGGGAAGAGTGGGAGATTAGAAAATTTTGGGTGAAAAAGATAAAAAATCGATCAGGCCAGAACCCTATATGAAATGTTTTAGCGATGTCAGTTAAAGACGTCGCTAACCGTCGCTATTTATTAAAACCTGGCGACGTCGTAAAAGTGGCGTCGCGAAACGTCGCTGAATAAAAAAACAGTGACGTTTTGCGACTAGAATGCGACATCAGTTGTCCAAAACATAATTTGTGTCGCTAACTGTCGCTCAAACGTCGCTGATAATGATGTTCAGCGATGTATATATAAAACGTCGCTAAAAGCACAAAAATTAGCGACGTATTTATCTGGAGTCGCTAATTTCGTTGCCATTATGACTTATTTTGGTAGTAAAAAGAGTGCCGATGAGATAGCCGTTCCATACGTTGCACACATCCCTCAAAATACAACAAGTACTCCAATGACCTGGATGGGAGGGACTCTGAGCCATCTTCTTTGGAATGTTGAGAGCCTTCAAAAGTGGAGTCGCGAGAAAAGTCTTCGACGTATGGCCGAAGCTTCAAAATCACGAACGCCGCCGAGCTAGCTGGCGCGTCCTTCCAATTCACGGGACCTACAAAGAGCGAAGATCAGTACGATCACATGTACTGGCGAATGGCTAATTAAAATCCAAGCTCTGTATTTGATTCAAGAAGTTTTATAAACATGTTAGCTAGCTATTTACGTGATCTTTCTAACCATCCTGATCAATTATATGTTAACATGTTTCGAGGCAAGCATATAAAATGGTAAGAACATTAAGAAGCTATCATATTCATCCCGTGTCACGTGTATTTGTTAAGCAGTAAAAGGGTGTGAAGGTCACTGGCAATGTCAAGCCATCACGGACTATAGCCGGGTTAAACGGTGACCCATTCGCGGTGGGTAGCGAGCCCTGTATGAAAGTTCCCGAATAACCCATGCCGATGAAGGGCTGGCGCTTGCTATACTCGTTCCTCCCTGGCCGAATCGGTCCCTTGGCCTAGGCGACCGTTCGAGGAAACTACACCATGTTGACAAGTTGTCCAATGACCGTTTGCAGAGTCTTGAAAAAATCTATCTCTTTTCTAGAACCTTATCCTTTCTTGTTTATGTACGAAACTTAGCCATTCTTTTGAACATAGTCGATTTGCTTACTTAGCAGTATCATTGCGATAAACGTTAATCAATTCATTCATTGTTTTGCATAGGCTAAGTGTAATTGCATTAGAAAGCACGTTTTCCATTTTCAATACCGACAGTTTGATAGCAAGTGTTTTATGAAGAATCGTGCCACGATTTTTTTGATTCTACACTATTATGACAAGCATGCATATAACTTCATATTGATTTTGAAGTAGAGGTACGAGGCGAATGTGGTCAGCCACTCGCCTTAGGTTTGCTTCAAGCGAGCGACCGGTTGACTGCGCCGACGTCGCCTACGCGATCACCTGCAATCGCATAAGCAACTGATTAGAACACTGTATAATTCAAGGATATTCGATATGAATGCGAAGCTCGAAAATGCGTCACGAAAACCCATCAAAAATATTCACAAAAAAATGCATTCACGAAAACCAAAGCCAAAGCCAAATCAAGTGCGGCATAAAAACCAAAGCAACGGGAGGTCTCTTCCGACTCAGCCGCAGAGCCAATCCTCGAGGCGCAACTCGCTGAATATGGGACTTGGTTCCGAAGAAGCCATTCCATAACGTGGAATGGATCTTAATTCAACAGTTCCCGTTCGATCGACTAGGCCGATTCGGACCTATCGGTCCCGGCCGAATCGATAGCGACAGTGTTCCTTTCTCGCGCACCCCATGGATGGAAACGGGGCACGATGTAGGGACAGAGCACTACAAGATGAGTGTGGACTTTCCTTCTATAGAAGGAACATACGACTGGTAACTCCTGGTGTTGGTATGAAGGTTTATATGATGGTACTGGTAAGGGATGTCAAGATGAAAAGCCTGACATAGGTGCATGATACCTCTTATAACCCTCAGTTCTGGATACAGTCCTCTTGGCTATATTTTTGTACTCTCGTACTGTCTCTATAGTAGGTCGGGCTTGATATGCTGACTTACTAGTTGACTGGTACTGTCTGGATCCAACCTGTACTCCTTATGGCTGCAGGTCCTCGGCTTGAAATACCTCTGGTATTCTTTGCTACTATAGTCTATCAACATCTGAATATTTTGCTGGAGAACGAGATCTCGTTGTTGCTGTGACTCCATCATATCTTTTATGATCCCTAGGAATACATGCACATCGGGATGACCTGATACTACCTCTGCTCAGACTGTTGACTGTACTGGTGATACAGGATGTCCTGACTCTGGCAATGTCTTATTTGGATGATGATCCATCACTGGTACTGACTGATGAGACTCTGACTGAACTGGCAATACCGATTGCACGGGCACAGCTGGCTGATCGAGATGGACGGACATCACTACCTTCAGGTCGATTCTCGACTCTACTCCTGAATGGTGAGACTGATCCTCCAAAATTGGCCTAACAGAAGATTGCTGACCTGCCATCGGTAGAACCCATACAAGATGATCGAAAGGATTAAGAACAGTGCCCCTAAAAGTTAAAGGACACAAGGATCAAATCAAGAGAACATGAAAGATCAACGATCAAGGCATATATCAGGGCAAAGGATCGGAGATATAGAATAATACGAAGGATATCAATAAAGGATAATTGTGACTGAGATATCTAAATATCAGCAACTCCCATATATCTGATAAATGAGACCTGCATGGACCACCAATGAAACCTATGTCATGCCCCAAAACCAGAATACTAGCAAGTAGGAACGGACCGGGCCAGCTATATATACCAGAGTACACTAGTACCCCAAAATAATGTATAGGCTGTATAGACATTGGGGTTACTACTATAATCCAATATACAATCCTAGGTCAAGAATCTTAGGTATCTCAAACACAGACAAATATGCAAGGTACAAAAAGTATGATCATCAGATATAAAATAGTAAAACGTCTCAAACTATATACATGGATAATCATGAAGCTAGTAATACAAAGTAAAAAACTAGCAAGAGTAATAGAAATAGATAATAAGCTCTAGCTATAGTATAGAATAATGCAAATCATGTTTAGGCCCATAGGCTAAATGTCAAGAACCAAAACACGACCTAAACACGTGCTCAGAGGCTAAACACCACAAAAGATTAATGTACATAACTAGTGAAAGAATAAAATAGAAAACCTACTAAGGTACTCTGGTGCTCCGGGTAGTCACCGTCGAGTAGATGGTATAGAAGATCCTTCGGGCTCCTCTATCAGATCTGGCCAAGCAAAACCAGTGGGGTTAGACCCCCAATAACAATTACCACCACTACACCAAATAAGGTCTTTTACGGCCCATTATGTGTGCCGTAAAACTAAATTTACGGCTCACAGGGTCATGCCGTAAAAGCTCCAGCCGTAAAAGGGTAGGAGTATTTACGGAGTACGAAAATAGGCCGTAACGTAGGTAATTGCACGCCTTAAATAAAGTTGCTGGGAAGCTTTAGATCTTATTTATGGCCCATAATGTAGGCCGTAAATACTAATATTTTACGACTCGAAGTGATGGCCGTTGAAGTATTCAATTTATTCAATTTATTCAATTTATGGCATACATAGCAAGCCGTAAATACTTAAAAAAACATACAATCTCACTTTAATGGTCCTGCAAAGCAGGTCGTAAAGGCTATGTGTTTATGACTCAAAATAAGGGCTGTTAAAGGGTTAATGAGTTGAATTTTGTGGCTCACAACGCGTGTCGTGATAATGATTTTTTTAATATCAACATTTGAATAGCTACAAATATAAATGAATCAATCAAAATCAAATATGACAATAATATAGTTCTCAAAGTATTTCCAACAAAAAATCAAACTAATTACACATCTTGAGAGTATTTACTTCCAAACAAGTTGACTAAATCCATAAACATTAATAAGATGAAACAACATGCTAGAATTTTAACACAAAGCAAAATTGTTTAAATTAGATTTCTAATACCAAGTCATTTTCTTACTACAAGATTCAATCCAAAAGTCTTTAAGCTAAAAAAAAAAGTCTTAATACAAAAGGAAGTCACTGTCTTGCTACAAAAGTAAAACCACTTTCTCACTATATCTGGACACTTCAAAACCTTCAAAAATAATGCTTTTAAATCTCATAATAACTTATTTTCTAGAAGCATGCCTCCCCTCTTCTTTAAGCTTTACCTGAATAAAAATAAAAACAATATTAACAGTAACGACTGGGAGACGTTATAATATCCAACAAAGAATCTGTTGACTTGTTCAAATAAAAACAATATTAACATAATAAAGATTGTAAGGCACTACTAGTTGACATGATTTTGAATATGAACTAGTAGAAAGAGACTCGAGTACTATTATTGATAGGAAACCTGAAGATCCAACCCTGCAGGAGCAACAGCTCCCAAATGAAATGACAATTAAGACATAAAAAAAACTTGAGTGACTAAAATAAGACAATATTGGTCTAATTTTAGTTCATTTATATCGTCACCAAACTCGAGCGTCTAACTGGATGTGAGACACAACCCAACATGTGATAGATACAGGAAAATAAACTTATAAATATCATGACTGTTTAGGTCTAGGTAATAGCTTGCTTACTCTCTAATTTAACAAATTCTAAGATTCTGATTCATTTAACTTAGTTCCAATACAGAGCTATATATAATCAAACATTTGATATTACATACTTAATTTTTTTTACACAGTATACAATTCAATTTTAATTCGTAAAATAAAATAAATTTCAATATAGTTGAACTATAGGCCAAAGGGAGAACCTATCACTGTTCAGTTGGTTTCTCCAGGCCTTCATGTTCTCTTAAATGCTAAGAAGAAATAGGCCAAAGGTGGTATAAATTTAGTGTTCTCTTAAATGCTAAGAAGAAATAGGCCTTCATGTTCTCTCAATGAGATATAAAATACAATCTTTATGTCAATTGCTAAGTTCCTTCAAACAACAGAACTTGTCTTCACTGATGGTACAACACATATTTCCATATTATGATTATTAATTTATAGAGTAATGAATAATAATGCAAATCTTTATGCTTTCAATCTATTTTTTTCGGATATGTAGTTCATTAATAATATCAAAAGGCTATATGACTTGCTTTAATAAAGTCAGAAGAAAGTAAAAAATCAGAAGCAAAGCCTTTCTACATGGAAACTATCAATTAAAAATATTCTATGTTTAGTGTCAATGATAAATTTACATTACTTTTAAGCTCAGAGGGGACTTCATTTAGTTGAGAAGAATAAACCAGCATCATACTTCAAGAACATAAACCTTTAAAAGTGAGGGTTATTAAAAGGTGACCGTAGCATGAAATTTATTCAACCTAGAATGGTAGAAATTCTTACATACACCATTTATGAAGGATAAAGACAGAAACATGTGGAATTTTATTTGAAATGGCCAGTTACCTCAAACACTGTCACGTTGGTAAATGGAAACAGGACATAAAAAAAGGCTACGGTTTCTTCTTTTTCCACTTATTCTTCTTTGGTTAACAAAAGTTAGTGCAGATTGGTCAACTGCTTTTGCTGCCAACATGCCTAAACAAATAGAACTAGGCATGAACATGAATAGAGAAGTTAATCCTCAAAGCCAGTGATACTCAAAAATAAGTTAATACTCAAAAAACTTGGGCACTCGAAAGTACAAGTTAATACTCAAAAGTGTACTCAAAGCCAAGTATCCATTTAGAAGTGATAGTCAAAAAATTGTGTACTCAAAAACTGATACCCACATACTACACAAGAAGCAAAATGCACAATTCTACAAAATGCAAAATACAAAAATACTGCTGGGTACTCAAAAAATATCTAGACAGCATATATGCATCCTAAATTTGCAGACAATATAGTATGTGTACTCAAAACAAGTCCACTTTTTGGAGAAAATTTTCAACTGTTATGACAGTAGAGGTAGCAGCATATAGAGGCATCATAACCAAAATAAACTGAACCATGATATCTAATATTCTTCACAGGTATAGAGGTAGAAGCAAATAGAGGCAGTAAACTAAAAAATACTCATAGATAGAGGCAGTAAAATGATACCAACAATCGAATTAAGCTAACCCCAAATACCCAAAAACTATAATGTATCAAAAGAGATAACTTCCCATCATTATCTTTCTTCATTGGTGGGATTGCATTTTAGTACTATGTTGCTTTGTTGCTTTTATGCTTTATTCCTCTAATACACAGCATATCATCCCTCTCATCATTTAAATTTGTGCAAAATGTTAACACAATTTCATGCATATCAACATTTACATATAAAGCGAAATTAACATTTACATATCACAATTTCATGCAAAATGTTAACACAAAATGTATGCGCAAAAAGAAACAGAGTCGATACTTAAATATAAAAACTATGGATCACTACTTAAAATTTTGTACAATAGATAACATGAAAGAAAATATGGTAAAGAAGTTAAATCTAGATACATGCATTTTCTGGATGCCTCAAATTTATATAATGCATAATCTGGTGAAGATTGTGATGAAGGTATGTCACTAAGGCTCTGATGACAGAGTTTAATAGGAATGCATAATCTGTTTGTTATATAATGCATAAGCTGGTAAAGATTTTGAACACAACGATGATGGAAAATATGACAATCTTGAACATTTTCTGGATACCTCAATACATGGGTTCAAAATAAGCAAAAAAGAGTACTTATATAGAAATTACCTTCCATTTCTAACAAGTTATGATGTACTTGATTGGCCATGCTATTATGCTTCCTAGTGCTTCATTCAAAAGAAAAGCTTCACGCGTTGGTCGACATAGAGCCACTCCCTCGTTACCCTCTACTACATGTCACACAGAAACTTTCCAATATTGATCACCAAGCGGCACATGATGTACTAGTGATTTAGGATCCCTTGATAGAATTTCACCAGTGGCAACAACTATATTTTTGTCTAACCATCTTAGCAATTTGCATCTTGAGCTCTCATAATTGAAATTGTGAACAACTACATGTTCTTTCTTCTTGCTTTGTGTTGTCTCATGAACAGAATTCAGAACTGGATTGGTTTCGTTTCTTTTGCTTTGCGTCATGTTATTGATAGAATGTTGAACACTTGCATTATCTTTCGGCTGTAATTAATATATGTTAAGCTTAATATATAAATACAAAAGAGTCATTATTTAAAAAACAAATTTATTGAGGTACTTACCGAATTACTTCCTCCTTTTCCGACTATTGCAATAAAATTGTTCATTTTATTTTTCAAGGCCACAAGTTCATTTTCTAATTTATTAACTTTGTCCCTCATTTGTGTTTGCCCCTCCAACTTTGACGGAGTGGCTCCATATCCAAGCCCTCTTACTCGTCCTCGTGGATCCGGACCGAGTACCTTTGCAACCGTATTATCTCTAAAAGAAGAACAATTTTCTTGTGCTTTGTATTTTTGACCTGTTACTGTATTACAATAGAGCAAGTAAACTCAGGTACAACCATGAAAACATGGCAAATGCATATTAAACCTAACAGATATAACTCACAAGTTATGTAATTTAAACTTTTATGCATGTGTCCAGGATTATGTTTCATAATACAGGCCAAGTATGTAAACATATAGAGAAGATAATGGAGACATGTATTCTATAATGGATTATGTTTAATAATGGAGACATATATTCCATAATGAAGACATATATTCCAGGTTGATTATGTTTCATAATACAGGATTGTGTTTCATAATGCATGGTACAACAGTAGATATCTAGAGAAGATAATAGAGAGACAAATTACCCATTTATTCCAGGCTGATAATGAAGACATATATTCCAGGCTGATTATATTACATTATGCATCATACATTTTCCAGCTACCTAAAGCAACCCCATTTATTTCAATACACTTACCCATTTTTTGGACTCTGTTAAGTTTATTTGTATTCACACAACATCAACAAGACAAATTATCATGTTAACTACATCTATATGTTCAGAAGTACACTTATAGTAGCATCCGTCTCCAGATTTGGTGAGTGGACAAAGACCTCATGTCTGCGACAAAGTGGGGAACAAGTGCTCGAGGCCATCTTTAGAAATCATATTTACTTCCATTAAGAGTACCAATGGTACACATGTGCATGATTGTATTCTATTTTTATCAAGAAAGAAACAGAAACAAAGTTTATTTCAAACAAACTTGTGGCATATTGACCGTAAAAAGGATAGAGGCTAACCAGGAAAATATTTCACAGGCTGATATTATGTGCCAATGCTTTCTAAACAAGTCAACAACATCAAATCTTTCATTTCAGATTTTTGGAGTCAGCCAATGCAAGACATACTGATAGATAAAAAGGGCATGAAACAAAATAAATAGAAACATACTGAACAATGATGCATTGGAATAAAACAAAAGAGGTTTGTAAACTAGTATGCCTATTATCGTGCCTTGTAAAATACTAGACAGATTCCTGACACCGGTCGTGTCAAGAAGAAACTTATGTGAATAAAGAAGTAATAACCGGAGAAAAGGGCCATGTAAATTTTTACTGCATATGCTATATCAAGCGGCATGCATCAACTACTGTGGGTTTATCTTCAAGAAAACGCCTTGATCTAAATGTTTCTTGTCTCCAGATATTCCTTTGAAGGTGTCTGATCCCTAAATAGCAATCCCTATATCAACATGTAATCATATACCATGAACATGTGAAGAGTAACAAGATCAAAAAGAAGGAAAATATTCTCACACCGAACATTCATTAGCATCAGCCATTAATATGGCTCACATGCTAATACAGTTCTCTGCTGGGCAGCAATAAATGGTACGAATACAGAATAAACAGGTTGAAAAGACATACGAAGCTGAAACCATCTATCAAAAATATGAACCAAGCATCATGTGTATAGTTATAAGCAATATCTGCTAGGTATGTGTCATGCACCATACAAGTAGACAATCCATCATTCTACCCTTAAGAGGATAATCTGATTGTTCATCAAAAAAACTAATACTAAAGATCGAAAATGATATCTTCCATGTCTCTACCTCTTGAAGCCAAACCAATTGTGATTCGAAAATTTTGGGATATGTAACTGTAGAATGTATGAGATATACATAAATTTCCATCAAATTGGGGATTTGGTGAATACTAACTCATGTTCAAAGGATAGGAATATACAATATAGATCAGACAATAACAGTCTGTAAACGTATTCAATGGAGTTTGCTCATTTCAAAGGGAAAGAGTAAACTTTATCCACTTATTTTCTTACATAGTCAGAAAAGTTATCTCCATGAAAGGCAAACAAAAAACTGCAATAGATAAACATTTGTCTCAACTTCAATCAGTTTAATGCAAAAGATAGCAGTTGATGAAAACAGTCATATGAGAAAATAGTCATATGAAAACAGTCATATGAGAACAGTCATATGAGAATTGATTGACAGTCATATGAGAATTGATTGTTCTCTAACACAAGTTTTAGTCAAAATTATCCAACAATTAGAATCTTACTAACAACTAGTAAGAAAATAACCTGTTGTTATGCATGTTTAGGTTATACCATAGCAATATTAATGGTGACTTCTCTTGCAGTATTGAAGTATTGAACTATGGGTAAGTTTAGCAATTTCAATTATTTCAGACATCTGACTTTAGGCTTCCAAGACAGCAATATATACAAAAAAATGAAGCATATGTACCAGTATTTCATGATCCTCAACTTCTTCTTCATCATCATTATTCTTCTTCTTTCTTGCTTCGTATCCACGAATCCAAACGTCAGACCTTGATATTGCATCCGGTGTCTCACTTTCTTGTCTCAATAAAAGAAAATTTTATTTGTCATATCAATAAATTAAGTGATCACCAATAGAGATTAAATAATTTGCCTTACCATCTCATCCTCTAGCCGTGCAAAACCTTTACGACTTGTTCTATGCACTAGAGTTTGTTTTGCTCGCATTTCCTTATACTTTTTATTTGTCGCCTACAAAATATTCACAAGTCAAGGATATATGCAAAATAAAACTGCGGTATAAGTAAAAAAACTGCATTATTTAAACTGTCATTACTTCCAGGTCTTCTTTCATTATTTAAACTGTCATTATTTAAAAAATGCATTATTTAAACTATATTATTGTATTATTTAAACTGCAACATTCACAATTTGGATTGCTACAGTACATTAGAAACAAATTAGTGCATTACTTCCATACAATAAAATCAATTAATGTAGCATTTCCATTGTATAAATTAAGGACTCACCAATTGTTGTGGATTGGTCTGTTTTTTGATAAAAGCTTGCCAAACTTCCATGGATTCTACACTGTCAGGTTTCAAGAGGGTAGCAGCACGTTTCAGGCCAACCAACTTGGCTTGGTCTATCACTTTATTTATCAGCGAACTCCGGTAATCCCTCCAATGTTTTCTTAGCTTTCCAAATGTATACTTTTTATAACATTCAGCAAAACTAATTTTTGCTACAAAATAAAATAAACAATTGTATTAGAAATATATCTAACAAAATGTAATTTGATACTTGTAGAGAATACTACCATAATGTGCTCCCATATTCGTGTGATAAATTCATCGGTAAGATCACTCCAATTGTCAAGTGTCACTGGTATTACCTCTCTAGCTGTGATCCCAAGGAAAGAAGAAAATTTTGCTGCATTCTCTCTAAAAGGTTGGCCTATTTCATTGAACTCAACTTCAAGGCGAGTCCCCTTTCCTTTTTCTTTGGTAAAACACAAAACTTTTGCCTTTCCTCTGGGTTTTAAGTTTGTAGGCTTTGGATTTTGGGGGGATTAAACTTCTGGGATATCAGTAGTTGGAGAATTAGAATCTCTATTCGATAATCCTCTAGGTTGATTCTCATCTTGAATGGCTGCAGCTGCTGGTTGTTTTTTGCAAAGTTTGCTCTCTTTTTTGAAGGCTACACAGAAAAAATAATGTTTGCAACAGTTATACTTAAAAAAATATTACCAAAATGATAAACATAAACATGACAGAAATATATACAAAAAAGATGCTTACCTCGACACCACTCATGATTTATGATGGTTGAATCTGAAAAGAAAATAAAAAAATTAGTACTAGTATTCAAATCTATCTCATGAAACATAAAAATAATAAACAACATTATCATTGCAACAATTAATTACCGACTCATCCAAGACCTCATAGTCCTTTCTTTCAAAATCTTCAACATCAAGATTAAGATTGGAGACATCTAATGGAGCTTATGGTATGCAATCATTCCTATTAGTGTCACACTCATAAACTCCTCTTCGTGGTGCTTTAAGTACCACATACCAATTTGAAGTATCATCGTGTATGGAATAAAAGACTTGGTTTGCTTGCGAGGCAAATATAAAAAGATCATTCTCAAATTGATGCTGACCTTCATGAAGGTTAACTAATGTAAAACACTCTTCAACTTTGACACCACTTCCTATGTTTGCCCAATCACAATGAAATATAGGGAGTTTAAACTTGGGATAGTCCAACAAAATTATATCTCTTATAACACCATAGAACACAATCTTTCCACTAACATGTGATGTATCTCTTGCACTTGATCGACACATTGTCTCTGCTTCAAGAGAAACACCAGAGTTTTGTGTGCAATTTTTAACATATCTTGTATGGAATCAATTTCCATTGATAATATAACCTGAATAGGATTCAACATGTGGTTTAGGTCGACACCCTATCCACTTTACAAGGTCTGACATGTTACTAGCATCTCCAACCTTAACTTTATTTGCTAACCATGCACTAAATGTGTATCTATGCGTCTTTCTTAAAAGACTTTCGTTCCCACGAAGACGTATATCAGAAAATCGAAGCTCCTCTATGTGCATTCTAGAAAAAAGACCAGGGTGAATAAAGTTAAAAACTACAAATAAAAACATACTAAAACCACCAAAGAGATACTTATATTACTATAGCACATATATATTAGAAACTTACTCTCTATACGGTTCAACTTCTGCTGTATTCTCTAGGACATACAAATGAGCAACTTCAAACATGTTTTGAGGCAATTCCTTCAATTTAGCCTCACCTAATGGTCTTCCTTCTAAAATATTTCCATCTTCATATTCTTCGTATCGGCTCTGTTGTGCACCTACTTATGCTGCTTGTTTTATGTAAGGAGCACAAAAACTTGTGCACTCTTCTGCATTATACTTTTTAACTATACAACCTTCAGGATTTGAACGATTTTTCACAAAACCTTTTAGTACTTTCATATACCTAACTCAAAATATAAGTTTAACAAATTAATAATAGCTAATTTGACGAATAATTAAACCAAAAAACTTTTTATATAGAAGAGTAAAATATTGGAGTCACCTTTCAAATGGGTACATCCAACGAAAATGGACCGGTCCAGCTATTAGTGCTTCTCGAACCAAGTGAATAGTAAGGTGAACCATAATGTCAAAAAATGATGGAGGGAAAAACCTTTCTAGCATACATAGAGTCTCTGCAATGTGGTCTTCAAGTAATTCCAAATTATTTTTATCAAGCTCTCTTTGACATAGGCAATTAAAAAAAGCACATAATCTGAAAATTGCAATCCTGGGTCCCTTGCCTAATAGTCCCCTTAATGCTACTGACAAAACTTGTTGCATTAGCACATGAAAATCATGGGACTTGAGCCCATAAATTTTGTAATCTTTTAGTGACACATGACTTGCAATGTTGGAGCTATAACCATCTAGCAATCTCAACTCAGACAGTCTTTTACAAAATATTTTTTTCTCATTTTTTGACAACACATATGGTGCTTTCTTATAACCAGAGTCAACATCTTTATTCTGATGCAATGACTTTCTAATTTCCATGTGTTTTAAATCTTCACGAGACTTTAAGCCATCCTTTGTTTTGCCTTTAATGTTCAATAGAGTGCCTATTATACTCTCGCAAATATTTTTCTCAACATGCATCACATCCAAATTGTGTCGCAACAGTAAAAACTTCAAAAAAACAAATAAAAAGATGTTAAATTCTATAAACAAATTTAAAAGAAAACAAGCATATTGTGTAAACCAAAAATATATAAACCAAAAAAGACAAACCTCCCAATATGGTAGTTCGAAAAAGATTGATTTTTTTTTTCTATACTGACTGAGGTTCTGTGACATCTTGCTCTTCGTTTTCATCCTCTCTTTTCCTTTTCTTTGTCTTCTTTTTCTTAGCCTTCCCCCAGTCATTTTCTATATCTACGATCACTTGAAATATTTCTGAACCGGCTAAAATTCGAGGCTTTCGACCATGTTCTTCAGTCCCATCAAATCAAGATTTCTTTACCCGAAATGGATGATTGTAAGCTAGAAATCTCCGGTGGCCCATGAATACGTGTTTGTGGCTATTTTTCAACCATTTGGAGCATGTCTCAATTCTACAGGCAGGACATCCTTTACTGGATTTAACAGCATACCCGGACAGATTGCCATAAGTTGGAAAATCGTTTATTGTCCAAATTAAAATAGCTCTCAAATTAAATGTGGACTGAGTAAATGCATCATAAACACTTACTCCATTCGTCCACATCTCTTTCAAATCATCTATAAGAGGTGCTAGGTACACATCTATATCATTTCCTGGTTATTTTGGCCCAGGAATGAGTAATGTCAACATTAAATTTTCTTTTGTCATGCACAACCATGGAGGAAGATTATATGTGACCAAAATTACAGGCCAATAACTATGTCTAGAGCTAAGATCACCAAAAGGATTAAATCCATCTGAATTCAGATACAAAAGAGGGCCACTTATCATCTATTCTATTCCATGCCAATGAATCAACTGGATGTCGCATAATTCCATCATTACTTTTGTTTGAGTAGTGCCATGTTAATTGTTCACTCTTTTTAGCTGACTTAAACATTCTCCTAAATCTTGGAATAATAGGAAAGTACCTCAAAACTTCTGCTGGAACTCCCTTTCTTATCTTTTCGGTTCGCTTATTAACTTTCCACTGAGAAGAACCATACTTTGGACATGTCTCAATATGCTCCAGATCTTTTTGAAACAAGCAACAGTCATTCTCACATGCATATATCTTCTCGTAGCCTAGATCAAAGGCATTAAATAACTTTTTGGCTGAGTAGAAGCTATCCGGAAGTATGTTATCAATTGGTAGCAAATCATGAACAATCTTGTGAACATCATCAAATGCTTTGTCAGACATGCTGTGTCGAGCCTTGGCCTTGCATAACATAAGTGTTACAGACATCTTAGTGTGT
Source organism: Iris pallida (assembly GCA_029216955.1). NCBI lineage: Eukaryota > Viridiplantae > Streptophyta > Magnoliopsida > Asparagales > Iridaceae > Iris > Iris pallida. The sequence continues at coordinate 16,381,530 of JANAVB010029620.1, forward strand.
GTCGAACCTGAATATAAAGGTAGTTCTGCCTCCTCAATGAGTTTTTCAAAATCTTGGTATCTTGTTTCATCTATATAATCCACATCATCATCTTGGAAACATGCATCTTTAAACATTTTATACGATGGTAGAATTTCATCATTTTCAGTTTGTCCTATTGTGATTGGTTTTTCTCCATAAAAAACCCACTTGGTATAAGTAGGATCAATCCCAGCATAAATTAGATGGTCGTATACTACATCATAATGATGGTATCTTAAGTTTAAGCACTGGATGCAAGGACATTGGATTTTATCTGGATAACCCTTATTTTCTTGAACGTTATCTACAAACTTTCGTGCTCCCTCCCGATATGCTTGTGATGGTCTAAAATAAAAAGAAAACCAAGTTTACACCAATTAGAAACTAAAAATGTATGGGATATTAAAATTTGTATATTGTAGGGATTCAGAATTCACCTTGGCATATAAGTCCATTCTTTATCCATAAGTCGTCTTACAATGACAATACTGTAAAATTTTGGATGTAAGACAAAACAATTTCAGATTAACACCAAGTAAAAAAAGAAAGTAACATTTAAAATCAATGTAAAAAAAACTCTACTCATGGAGCTACCCAATCAAAACTAGTCCAATAAAACTATAGTAAACAAGCATAAACAAATATCAAAGAGTACATATATTTAATTAGAAAAGCATGGGACTAAAGCATGTAAGGATTAATTACCCCCAAAAATTTGAATTTATCCCCTAGAAGTAGATTAATTCCTGAAACATCAATGATATTTTAAATATCTAATATCGGTCGATCATGCTATAGGCTATAAAGAGGTACGAAATCACAAACATTATATGCTATAAAATATACAAGGACTGAGAACACAAACTCGATATCAGCGATGACACAACTCTCCATGGTTTGATTGAATGCAATATTAGCCTGAAAATAGTAAAGAACTAAGACAAGGACGGTACTAGACATGGTTTGTTGGCATGAAAGAGAATAAAACTTTTAAATTAATGCAAGGAAGCAAATACATTTCCTGACTAATGTACCAAGAAGCAATATTACTTGATCAAAAGGGAAGATATGAGAAAAATGAGCTAAAAGGCATACACATATGATTTCTATATACTTAAAAAAATCGACACAGAAGAAATCTATAAACATAATTCATTGGATACCATCCATCTCCAAGTACAATTTCAAAGAAAAAAACCTAAAATTATGCATAACATAACTACTCATGACCAAGTATGAACTTAGCTACTTAAACTACTTTGCTATCCAGAGCTAAAATGTAAAGCTAAAATCTAAGGGACTGTATAGGTGCTTAGAAGACACATAATACCTGCATATATATTCTCTCCTCTCTCTGATCGATCACAACAAACATAACATAAATAATCATAAAGCCCAAAAAGGAAAAAAACATTTTTCTAAATAGAGGAATTGCTACAAACAGGTCTCAGTAGTTCCTTCATGGAGGAATTGCTACAAACACATCAGTCTGTGAAAATCCAAGCCGAACCAACCTCATCTTAATGTTGGAGCAGAGATTAAAACACAAAGAAATTATATGAAACTTTTCAAATCCAAGATTATCTTCTATTTATTGAAAATTTTCAAAAGTTCTTCACTGATTCTTAAAAGTTCTTCACCCATTTTAAAAATCAAGGAATTTCTTCTTCCCTCTTTCAAATCCATGAAATTTTTCAAGAGCTCAAGAGAACCCATAAACGATGTCTATTTTTTACACAATCTTAAGAAAAAGAGGGGAAAATGACAAAAAATACTTACGACTGTTGAAGAGGGCGGGAAGAGGCGATGAGATGAAGGAAGAGATTTAGACTTGTGGGAGGAGAGGAGACTAGTGAACCCTAATTTTGGTATTTAAGTTTTTGGAGAGGAGACGAGACCGTGCGCGCGTGAGATGAGCGAGATTAGAAATTTGGCGAGGGAAACCTAATTTTTGGGTTTTAGGAATAAGAGCGGTGGATTTTGTTCGTGGGCGCGCTGCTTGTAGCTAATATAGTTTTGGGAATAAGAGTTAATTAATTTGGGATTATTTGGGTGGCCTTACAACTTACCATTTATGGCCCACCAAAAATAAGAAGTAAAAATATATGACAATCTACGGCCTGCCAAAAATTAGTCGTAAAAATATATCACAATTTATGGCCTTCTATGTAGGCTGTAAGAATCCTATAATTTACGGCTCCCACAAATGCACACCATAATTTATAACTTTTACGGCACTAAAAAAATACGTCATAATAAAGAGAAAAAAAGGGAATTTATGGCTCGTATTTCAAATGTGCCGTAATTTTATCTCTTTTACGGCCTGCATCTATTGTGCGCCATAAATGAGAAGCCGTAAATGCCCTGATTTGGTGTAGTGCACAAAGGAAGCCAAACTATGAACTAAACCAACAATAACTAACATAGCAATGGATAGAGACAGAAATAAGTAAATACAGATCGAGACTCGTGTACTACCTATGCACTTATCCCGAGAATAGAAAAGATAATAAGCAAAACAACATGGAGCATAAAGTAAGTAATATGTGACATAATGTAAATTATGGACATATGAATTAAACGGAAGCATGTGAACATATTGACATAAACTGAACAATATAAGAGAAATAGTATATGTGAGCATGTAAGATAACTGGACATGTGAGCATGTTAGACAACTGGGACATCTGAACATATTAGAACTATATAGAATGCCAAATGTTAAGATAACTTAGGAACTATTCTAGAACCCAAGTTACAACCCGTAAACCAAACAAGGACCGGAGTTGTAATCCTTCCCTTGATTAGAACTCAGTCTCTAGTCATTTATCGACAAAAGTAAAGCATAAACAATGATGTACTAAAATAAATAAATCCGGACAATGCCTAGACAAAAGTAGACTAGACTGGACTCCATGCTACAATCACGGCGAAGCAATGAGTACAGCTTTATACATTAGCTAACTAGGGTTATCACATTCCTAATTAGTAACATATACACTTTTGAGACATCTAATCCAGTTACCTGCCCTGTAGATTACCCAACTCATCCAGGACAAAAGAAAATAAGTATAGCAGACACACCGCAATAAGATAAGTGTGTCCTAAGGAGGTGTCCCACTCGACGATCTGTTGAAAGAGTGCTCATCATGACAGATAGCTCCAAATCCCATGTCTGTGTGTGTGTGTGTGAGTGTGTGTGTGTGTGTGTGTGTGTATATATATATATATATATATATATATATATATATATATATATATTAAAATATATATATATTAAAATATATATATATATATAAAATATATATATATATATATAAACCAGAACAAGAAGGGCAGCAGGTAACTAGGAAAATTCTCTCCTTCCGATGATCTAGATAATCAAGCTAGTTATTAATCCTTAATATTTTTATTCATGATTTTGGGAGTGGCATTCCGCAAAACCCATCCTAGACATGGTATGCAAGACTGAACAATACAAGGAAGTGCATTATAACAAGCCACGACAAAAAATATAATAAATTGGAAGCTAGAAGTGCGCTACGACGAGCCACTATAAAGATATCGGGAGTGCGCCATGACAGCCCACTATCATGTAAGGAAGGAAAAGACATGTAACATAAGTGCGCCACGATGGGCCACTATCTAGTAAGCAAAGAAGATATATAACATGAGTTCGCCACGACGGGCCACTATCTAGTAAGCAAAGAAGACATGTAACATGGGTACAGCACGACGGACCACTATCTAGTAAGAAAAGAAGACATGTAATATGAGTGCACCATGATGGGCCATTATCAAGATTATCGGGATGAGATCATGTTGTCATGTTTAAGTCAAGTTCAATATTAACAAGTTATCAAGTCGGGTCATCGCAAGTTAGGCCAAGTACAAAAAATATGCCAATAATTAAAATTATTAGTCATATACAAACTCCAATTAAGGTGAAACAAGAAGATTCTTGAAGCCAAGATGGAGATCTACAACTTTTATGTTTTCAGTTTTATAATATTTTAGCTACAAAACAGCTTAAACAGAAAAAAATGGCTAAGTACAGGAAAGCGCCGTACAGTCTGTGCAGGAAAGAATAGGTGTAGTCTGTTCAGAAAAGTACAGGTGTAGTCTGTGCAGGAAAGTATAGGTGTAGTTTGTGCAGAAAAGTGCAGGTGTAGTCTGTGTAAAAAAACCGCAGGTGCAGCATGTGCAGGAAAGCACAGATGCAGTCTATACAGGAAAGTGCGCAGGCTATGCAGTCTACGTAGGCTGCGCATTGGAAGGTGCACAGGTTGTTCAATCTGTGCAGGAAGATGGGCCTGTTACAAGCAAGCGTGCAGGTGCAGGCAATTCATCTTTCCCAAATCAGCACCGAAGTGCATAGGGAACCCATGAACTCAAGAAATGTCATAACTTCCTCAAAATAAGTCAAAATCAAGCGGTTCAAAAGCCAAAATTGGGTAGAATGAAATTTCTCACAACATTGGACCATAAGATTTTAGAAATAACAAACTTTAAGAGATAAAAAAAGTATTAAAACTTAGATCTACAAAAATGTAACCGTCAAAACCAAAACTTCAAGTACCAAAGATGCTTGGAATTATGCAAGGAAGAGAATAGAACAAACAAAAATGAAGATCCATTATGTTCTCCATTAAGAAAGTCTACTTGTCTTGGGTTGGTGGGAGGAGTAAATGAAGAAAAAGAAGAAGAAGGTGGAGAAGTAAAAGCCTGGACAATTCTAAGATTTTAACACCAAAGAAAACAAAAATGACAACAAAACAATATTATTCAAGATTTGGCAAGATGTACTTTCCTAGGTGAAGTTCCAAGCTTAATCTTTCACTCCACCACCAAGAGGGGTACGAAACCACACTCTAAGCCTCAAGGCCAATCTCTTGGCAAGCTCCAAGGGGAGAGAAGAGAAGAAGAAATAAAGAGAGGGTGAAGAGAATGAAAAGAGAGAGAGGAGAGAGAAAGCAAAAGCGTATATAGAGAAGGAGGAATTAATCATAACCGTTGGATGGTGATCCATGTGAAGATGTAAGTCAATCCTAGCCATCCAAAGAAAACCAAGTATCCATTGGATAATAGGATGCATCTATATTATTCACGAAAATATCTAAATGCTATTTATCAAAATATCTAAAACACTATTTACGAAAATATCGAAAACACTATTCTTGAAAATATCTGAAATCAAAAATATCTAAAATACAAAAAATTCGTCCGAATGGTATGCCATAGGTATATAATGGTATACTAGCGATATGCCGGTCAAGAAAAAAATCTATAAGTTGGAAAAAATTTAAAGCGTTCCGAAAACCAAGAAAATAAGAAATACACTACAAAAATACGTATCCGTATATAAATATCGATACTGTAAGACGAGTCTCACACATACAAATATTCTAAAATGCCAGTTAGTTTTAATAATACATATATAAATATTAATTAAAAAATATTTAGAAAATATTTGTCAATCCCCAAAAATAAATATGAAGTATATGCATCTACTTAAAATATGCCTACATGGGAATCTTTGGATACACCGGATGACTACATGGTCTGGGGCTTGGTTTGAGTCTAGTTCGGACTAGTTTGGTACAACCAAATCTCTTAAAAATCATAATATTAATAAATAACAATTTAATTATTTATAGGGGTCAAGTCGCAACTTGGTCTAGTTTTCCTAATTAGGACACACATATGGCTCGGCCATCCCCTCTATGGCTAATACACTAGTCAAGACACACCACTACACTCTTCGTGCCATGATTTCTAGTAACCTTGTGCTTCAAATCTCACCCATGACTAAGTTCATCTATCGTAATAAATATTTAACTAAATATTTATAAAATTCCAAAAATTACCATTTAATTCAAATAAAAAAATATTTTCAAGATTTTACGAAGAGGGGTTACATTGTCCTTCTCCTATTATCAAAGATGTGTGCTTAGTAACATAATTAAAACATGACCTTCTGACTATAAGTTAATTGACTGATCATGGTTATGTAATTGGTTTTGTTAAAGATAAATGCTTTATTTATGATGAAACCTCTGGTATAATCTCCTTTGAAGGATTAAGAGAGGACAATGTATACGTTTTATATCTGTCAGAGAATACTAACAGACAGAAAACTATCTATACACATTTCAAGATGAAAGCTGGATATGGAACATGCATCTTAGACATCTGAATATGGGTACAATTGTAAGATTGTCCATAAAAAAATTGGTAAGAGGCTTACCTGGTATTACTTTCAAGAAAGATATAATCTGTGCCAATTGTGAAAAGAACAAGGAATCCAGATCATCTTTCAAATCAATAAATATTGTATGTACCTCTAGACCTCTTCAATTATTACAAAATATGGACTTAATTGGACCAAGTAGTATCGCCAGTTTTGGAGGCTAGTTATATGCTTTTGTAATAGTTGATGACTATTCAAGATATACTTGTGTTTATTTCCTTTCAAATAAAAATAAGGCCTTTTCTGAGTTTGTTTTTTTTGTAAAATGGTTAAAAATAAAAAAATTCATGATTACTCGTATTCAAAGTGACAATGGTGTAGAATTTGACAATCATGATTTTAAAAATTTTGTGATTTAAATAGTTTATTTTATGAATTCTTTTGTCCCAGAACTCCTCAACAGAATGGTGTTGTAGAGAGAAAGAATAGACTCTTGGCGATATTGTAAGAGTTATGCTTAAACAGCATAATCTTCTAAAATATTTTTGGGCATAAACTGTTTATACAGCATACCATGTATTAAATATAGTTCTTATTAGACCGATTTCGAAAAAACTCCCTATGAATTATGGTTTTTAATAGAACTCCTAATATTAACTTCTTTAAAGTGTTTGGATGTAGATATTTTATTCTGAACACCAAAGACAGTTTAGGCAAATTTGATGAGAAAGATAATGAAGAAATATTTTTCGGATATGCTGCAAAAAGCAAAGGATTCAGAGTATTCAACAAAATATCACTAGTAGTTGAAGAATCAATAAACATTACTTTTGACGAGCTAAACAGTAAAAGTACAAACGATAGCCATGATGAAGATGACAAAATTCCTTCAATTAAAATGCTCGAAGGTACACCAACCACATACCTGGAGAGTCTGTCGAAGAGATTACAGTTTTCCCTAAACTATTCAGAAGAACTGGTAATAGGTGATGTATCTAAAGGTGTAAGTACTCATCCTAATACGAGAGATATTATTGCTAATATAGCTTTCATTTCTAAGATAGAACCCAAAAATATTATAGAAGCTTTTGATGATGAATATTGGATTTTTGCAATGCAAGAGAAACTTAACCAATTTGAACGGAATCAAATTTGGGAACTTGTTCCCAGACCTAATGATCACCCGGTCATTGATACTAAATGGTTTTTCAAAATAAATTAGATAAAAATAGTATGGTCGTACCAAACAAAGCACATATAGTAGCTCAAGGTTGTAATCAAGAAGAAGGCATTGACTACGATGAGACATATGCTCTGGTTGCTTAACTAGAATCCATTCGAATGCTATTTACTTTGCTAGTTTTTATGATTTTAAACTCTTTCAAATAGATGTCAAGAGTGCTTTTTTAAACGGATTTGTAAAAGAAGTTTTTGTTGAACAACCTCATGGTTTTGAAGATTTTAAAAGATCGGATCACGTATTCAAGCTTTGTAAGGCTCTCTATGGACTCACACAAGCACCTCATGCATGGTACGAGTGCCTTAGTTCCTTCTTACTTGAATACGATTATTTAAAAGAAAATGTTGATTCTACTCTTTTTTATAAAATCTATTAATAAGATCATATTATTAGTGCAAATCTATGTAGATGATATTATCTTTAGATCAACAAAAGAGATGCTTTGTAACGAGTTTGCTGAGTGTATGCAGAATAAATTTGAAATGAGCATGTTGGATTAATTGACTTTCTTCCTTGGTCTACAAATCAAACACAATTTACAAAAGATTTTTATCATTCAAGCCAAATATACAAAAGACCTGCTGAAAAAGTTTGATATGGATAATGTTAAATCGATCGGAACTCCTATGGCAACATCTACAAAGCTTGATATGGATGAAAGTGGTAAACCAATAAAAGTACATAAGTACAGAGATATAATTGGTAGTTTACCTTTTTTAACTGCTAGTCGGCCTGATATTATGTTTTTAATATACCTATGTGCTAGATATCAGGCTTGTCCTAAGGAATCACATGTGAGCGCCGTTAAGAGTATCATACAATACCTTAAAGGTAATTTACAACTGGTTTAGGGTATCCAAAAATTGATTCGTTTGACCTGATAGGTTATTCGAAAGCGAATTTTGCTAGATACAAGGTCGAACGTAAAAGTACCAATAGCACATGTCATCTCTTAGAAATATCCTTAGTCTTTTGGTTTTTCTAAAAAGCAACTATTGCATTATCAACAACTGAGACTGAATATATAGCCGCATAACGTTGTTATGCCCAGATTTTGTGGATGAAGTAAAGCTTGGAAGACTGTCAGTTATCCTACAACCACATCCCTATTTTTTGTGACAACACTAGTTCTATAAATCTTACAAAGAATCATATCTGTCACTCTCGCATTAAGAATATAGAGATTAGACATCATTTTCTTAAAGATCATGTTTTACAAGGTGACATTTGTCTAGAATATGTGGACACACAACACCAGTTAGCTGATATTTTCACCAAATTCCTAGCAGACTATTACTTTAACTTTATACGAAGAGAGTTAAAAATTTTGGACATTGAGGTTTTATAATTCTCTATTACTTGACCTAAATTCATAAATTGTAAAGAGTATTTTGATTATAAGCCGAAAGGGCACTTCTGAAAACAAGACGTAAAAGTCTAAGCAAACGGTACCAAGTGTCTTTGGACTACTGCTAGCTAGGATCCAACCTCTACAGCTAACCCAAAATACTTGATACAATTTGTGTATAAGGTTATTTAATATAAAGTTATTTTTCTTCAGTACAAATATTTTAAATTACTATTTTGTATACATGTTAAAAACTGTATAAAAGATTGTCTAATTCTATTCAGGATACCTAGGAATCGAGCTCAGACTGATCTCTGTGCGAACTCGGGCCGAACTCGAGTAGGCTAATTCCAAAATAGATGGACACTTTGGGATTCTATTTAAAACCCTACATATTATCGATCATCTTCTTCCTTATCACATCTGCCGACGCCACTGAAACACTAACCCTAGAATTCCTATTCTACTTCCTCCAAGCCTCTCAAAGCCTAAAAACTTGGATTCGGGGTGATTTCTTGGTTCTCCTCCATTTTTCTTGATCAATTTCGGTATATCTCTCACATTTCTCTACTTTTTATTCAATGGCACCAAAGTTTCCTCAATCTTCCAAAAAGAAGCAAAAAGTTGGGGAAACTTCTTCTTCTAATGTTCAAGAAGAAGTTTCATTCTCCCTTTTTAGTCATATATGCCTGAGGGTGACAATTTTGATGTATTCATATTTGTCTCCTAAGATGCTTCTAATGAATGGTTAGCCGATTTTATCGAACGGACAATTTGTCCGGGGTGTCCTATCAATTATACTTTATTTTCGGACTATTTATCGGTATTTCAACACTTTGGATTTGATGAATTAGTGCAATCTAGCTATCTCATCTACATGAATGCAATACGTATGTTCTATTGTAATCTCTTGGTCACAAATGGCACTATTCATTCTAGAGTTGCTAGCATAGAAATTGAATTTGTTGCTGAGGATTTACCTCTTATGCTTCATATACCGAATGATAGGGAAGCACTTGTGGACATCACAAAAATTCAATTTTTGGCTCATATACTTTAGACTCGTTTCATGACTCGTTATGTGAACGCAATCCTCGTCCCAAAGGTCGCTTTCGACCAAAATATATGAATGACTATTTCTATGATTTGTATCAGATGGTATTTTCTGTTATCATTCCAAAATAAACATCAACTGATGAAATCACTTATTTAGAATTCTCGACCATGTATCATCTCCATTTTGAGATTCCTTTTAGCTTACCAAAGACTATTATCTCTGCTATGGAACGATATCACAAGAAACCGCAGAACTTCTATACACGATGTATCTACCGTATATCTTTGAGTACTTTGATATCATTTTAGATGATTGCCTTCAAGATGCTCCTCATGCTTATTTACATGCATCATCGAGTAGCTCATACTCTAGCTATACAGTCTCCTCCTCCTCATGTTGTTGACCCAACTGCTAGTTACCATCCTTCCCATCCTTCCACATACGTTACTCTTGAGTCTTTCCAGGCTTTGGTTATGGATCAGTTCTGGTCTATATGTTTTTGGACCACCATATATTTCCAGGCCATGACCAACACTATGGAGGATTTCAGCTATAGTTTTGCCAACAACCCTGGCGGCCCCATTTCCATGGTTCGTGATCCTTCTGTGATTGGCTATCGTATTGATGATCCGGAGGCTCAGTGCTACTTTGACCCTGGTGCTGCTCATTACCATCCCCACCAATCTGCTGAGTCCGGGAACACTTCTCGGGCAGCTGGTGCTAATGATGATAAGGATGATGATTAGTAATACAGTGTCACTACTGCATTTTATTTTCTAGCCGCATTTTATTTTTATGTCTTAGCTATATATGCTTCTTTAAAGCATTTTGTGATATTTAGCATTTTGAGACAGTTCAGTTCTATGTTTCTTTTCAACACTCTATGTATGACATTCTAGTTATATGCTTCGTTAAAAGCCTTTTTAGTTTGTGCTATTAACTTTATGATCTATGTTGAGTACTTCGAATAGGGGGAGAATTCTTGATTACTTCAACAAATTGAATAATGATTGCATAAATCAAATTTTTTTACTATAATATTATTGCTCTGAAGACTTGGTTTGAGAAATTTTGCTAGATTTTAAATGCTATGAGGACTTGGTTATTTATTGCAGAGGAACAAGCTAACGTACCAAACTAATGTACCACTGTACCAAGCTACTTTCAAACCAGATGAACATTTGTTACGTATCAACCGCAGTTTTGTCAAATTATCAACATGAGAAAGATTGTTGGCACATGTGGTCATGACCAACCTGATTTTGATAATGAACTTAAAATCTTGATTTGGATACGTTACGAAGACTACAGAAGACCGTAGCTATTCTCATCAAGTAAGATTTTTTAATTTATTTTGTATTTTTTTTTCTTGAGTCTAGGTTTTTGTCAGTGGGATATCATTGACATTTAGATAAACATCCCTACAAATAAAACCTACTCATACCAAACCAATACCCAAAAGAATATTCTGAAAACCCAGTACCTGAACTCGGTACGAGTTTGCCTCAAACTCGGTCCCTAAAATTCCTCTTGGTCAGAATGAATACCTATTCTTTTGGATCCCAAACGTTCAAAAATTTGAACGTTATCTAACCTAGTTCTGCCCGAACTCAGGTTCAAAAATACCTATAAATAGTGAAGAGTTTTTTATTTTATTCACTTATCTCATTCTTCATCTTCTCTATTCATTCTAAGCCTTTCTATCATAAAGAGCTTTCAATCTTCATATTTCTACAAAACTTTCCATTCTTCTAAGTGCTTGTGTGTTCCAATTAGAAGTATTCGAGTTGTACAAGCTTGGCGTATAAAAGCTATTCAGTTAGTGTTGAAATTTGTTCGTAGGCTTCGGATAAAACACAACATTATAAGAAGTCGGCGTGTCCTTCGGAGTAAAGCGTACAGTGTAACTACTATTTCTAATAGTGAATTTAACATAGAGCAAGAGTACTCGGGCATGGACTAGTCCTCGCAGAGGGAAACCAGGATAAAATTTTGGTGTTTGCATATTGCTTCTATCTCATTACTCAATTACTGATTTTACATTATTGCATTAGTTATCTGCCTTTACTTGCCTTTACCTGTATTATTTTTTAATTGGGAATATTACTTCTGCTACACTCTATTCACCCCCTCTAGAGTTGCCATCGATCCCACAACATGAACCACTATTTTTGGTGGTATAATATGATTGAGGCTAGAAAAGTCTTTTTTTTGCCACAATGAAGCTTATTGGACAAGCTAAGTTGCATTGGTAGAGTGTTGAGCGATTGTCGGTACAAATGAGGCAAGAACCTGTTCTTATATGGAATGAGATGAAAGAAAAATAAAAAAAAAAACTGTTGCCAACTTTCTATCTTCAATGCCTCTTGCATCAATGGCAAAAACTGACCTAAGTAAATTGTCCTATCACGAAATACATCTCCAAATTCAACGAATATTTAATTTGAGATGACAAAAGAGGTTGGGATAACACTTTCTAGGCTTAGGTCTAGGCTTTGAGATAACTTACAACGTGATTTGTTTCTGCATGAGATGACTTCGTTAGAGCATGCCTATCAATTTGTTGGGGATCATGACCGATTTTAAAGACCCTCTTTCAATAAGTAACGTGATTCATGGACTACCGCTAACAGAACCAATGATCTTAAAGTTTAGGTTTAATCCGTCCAAACCCAAGCCAAAGCGTAGTGTACCGTCGTCGTAAAGTAACCCCAATGGAAAGGGTTTCCTTTGGGAGGCTCCCAAGGTCAATCCCCGTACTAACTGTTACAGGTGTCATGGTTTTGGTTATTACACACATTAGTGTCCAAATCAGGCCCTCCTCATAGATGATCAACCTGAAGAAGATCGGGATATCAATGTAGTAGAACACGACCATATATAGGAGAGTGCAAAGATGATTATCCTGAAGACGATGGGTATATCGGTCTTATTAGGAGTTCCCCGACATTTGGCGATGTTGATAGGAGTCGTAAGGACCCTAGGCTTAGTATTGTTGGATGTGATTTTCACATCTAGAGGGACTGACGATTAGCATCGTACCTCCTTTTTTATACCTTTATTAGAATTGGTAATCAATTTTGTAAGGTGATTTTAGATAGTGGAAGTTGTGTCAACACTATTGCATCAAACATAGTAGACAAGATTGGTCTTGAGGCGAAACCCCACCGTAACATGTATAAGGTTAGATGGGCAGATGAGTCATCCCTCATGTTTAAGGAGAGAGGTCTTATTCTTCTATTTACAAGGACAAGGTATCTTATGATGTGATTAAGATGGATGTAGGAATACCATTTTAGGAAACCATGGCTATTCAATTTAGACGTCGCTCTCTATGGACGTTCTCGGGCATAGAGAGGATGGCTTGGAAACCTTAATGAGTTCTCGGGAATTTGGAATGTCTGGCGTACTTTACAGAAAGCACGGGTAGCACATCAATACAAAGGAGCAGTACTCTTTGCTACAGGGGGTGACACCACATGTGGTACCTAGTGAGGGTAAAGCCTCGACTTCGGGCTAAGTCACAGTGGTGCAGCACTGCAAATAGGCAAGTGGGCCTAATTATGTAGAATGAAGAGTGGTAGACAGCACTACCAAGAGGCTGGGCCTAATGTTATAGTGGTGTGACACCACATGAGGTACCTAGAAAGGGTAAAGCCTCGGCTTCGTGAGCCATGTCAAGGTGGCGTAATACCACAAGCGAAAGGCTTTATGTTGCGTAGTCTGGCACTACAAAGAGGCTTAGCCTCATGCTATAGTGGTATGACACCACATGAGGTATTGCCTCATCTTTAGGATATGTCATAGCGGCATAGCACCGCAAGAAAGCGAAAGGCTTCATGCCAAGACTCTTTAAAAGAACTCACGTAGAGTGTATAGATAGTGATATAGGCCGTCTCTTGAGAAAAATCTTGTAGACACCCAAGATATATATACCGAAACCAAGCTGGCATAAGGTTTTTAATGTGCATCCAGAAGCATAGTTGATGTCATTATGTGAATGGGAAGAATTACAATAATGTTACAGAATTCAAGACTTAGTCCATTCTTATATCATGCTGTTATTTAACCCATATTGGAATATTCAAGTCGTTGCGACATCTATCCTAATGCATGATGGACAGTCACTATGGAACGCTCAACCCACATATATTGAGATATGTGGAGGATTGTTGGTATTTTTGGCCTTTGGACTAGTATAAAATAGTCCCACATCGACTATACCACCAAGTTAGTATCTCAATATATTGCTTTGCATGTGTTGAGGTGTGCATATAGGGTGTGGTGGGGCACATGTGGGTGCCATGTGGGGGTATTTACGTAGAAGAAAAAAAAGGATTAACTCCTACAAGGAAGCAAGTTATTTTTGTAGGACCGCTGAGCACCTCTAGAGGGGGGGTGAATAGAGTGCGTGCGTGTGCAGCGGAAAATAATCACCAATTAAAAATATTAAGCAGTTATATATTATGGCATATAAAAGACGGTAAATAAATTGCAGTAAAGTAAGAGTCAAGAATTCAAACTCAGTGAACACCACGATGTATACTGGTTTCCCTCTGAGAGGACTAGTCCAGTCGCGAGTACTCTTGCTCGCTGTTAATCCACTATGACACAAGCTTTAACTGAGCGCTTGCAACTCTTACAACATCGTGCCTGGCGACAAGTGCACGACCGACTTCACAACACCGTGCTTGGTGACGAGCGCGCGACCGACTCCAGAAGGCAATTGGAAAACTGGAACGTTTTCTGAATACAACCTCCGATACAACTCTTCAACACCAAACTCTAGATTAAACAGAAACTGTACTGGCTTGGCCAAGAGTCGTAAAGGCTTAGATATGAAAGTAAAAGCTCAGAACACTTTAGATAGAAAAGAGAAGAGATGAAATTGGATTGTTGAAATGAATGGTAATCTCAACTCTATTTATAGTGTTTTTGGGGAACCGAACTCGGGCAGAGTTTGGGCAGAGTTCGGATGCTAGGATTTCGCATACGAACGTTGGATGTAGATTTGGTGGGAACTAAAATTCAAATAACCTAGACCGAACTCGGGCCGAACTCGGACCGAACTCGGTCAGAGTTCTGCTAGAGTTCTGCTGGTTCAGAACAGTAAGGAATAAACCAAATTTGCATAGGTTTTGGGCCTTTTGGAATTGTGGATTTTTGGGATACGTAGGTAGGCTTATTTTTGTTTGTGGACTGAAAAATAATCTAAGCCAGTACCGATCCGATCAATCTCACATTTTTCTAGACTCAATAAATGGAAAAATACAGAATAAATATGTAAACCAATAGCCCTTTTGATGACGTATTTTGCCTTGACGGCAAACGTCCAAAGATAAACAGATCTGAAAATCTGTATACCTTTCGGTGGCTTCGCCCCCGAACCCCTGACGGGGGGCGCTGTCCCCTCGACCCTTGTCCGCTGACCGGGCAGCGGAACCCCCGATGTGAGGCCCCGGATAGGTCGTTGGGCAGTTCAAAGAAATCTCCTTGTATAACGCCGTCTTTGGCCCATTAATAATTCTTTGTTGCATATGTCCTGGTTTGATCATGCTTACTGCTTGTCTGCAAGTGCATGTTAGACGAACAAAATAGTATGATGCAGTATGATATAATCATAACAATATGATATAGAACATTTAGGACAATGCTAAGTTTAAGTAGCATGAATATTAGTGATATCACTAGTTAAACTTAATTGATTAGCCATATTAAAAAACATGATATATAAAAAAATCAAAAATATAATGAGACTTTAACAATGATCACAAAAAAAATATGATTCATAATTTGCCCATACAAATTAGTGAATCAATTCCATAAAGAGTATAATCATCGAAAAGAAGAGATCAAAATAAGTATACTAGAATCTATACACAATCTATACCAAAGTTCATGCATTTGAATTCAATTACCTTAGCATGATATATATCCATTAGATAAACAAGAAGGTAATGAAGACAAAATACTTGAGAAGGAGAAATTCAGTCGACTTGAATGCTCCCCCGCACAGTATGATCAGTCTGAATATAGATAATCATGAACTTTGAGATAAAATCCCAATAAGAAATGCCAAAAGTAATTTTAAACTCAAGGAATAATCAAATAACGATGATTAAACATATATTTGGCAAGATAACTTTTAGAAACTCAAAAATGAGAGAATAAAAAATAAACATTAAAATCATATATTCTCTCATAACCTCAATACAAATCCAAATATCATGAACAACTCAACAAGATATTTAACGTAAAAGAATATATGTCTATGATGAACTAGGTATACCACATATTAAGGGCATAAAATAATTGAAACAATTAATTTGCTCCCCCTTAAAATATGAGTATATAGTTCAAAAATAATTTAATAGATAAAATAAATAATCATAAGATCTAAGGGATATCCAAGATATGCATCTTTTCTTTCCTTTGATCAAATGCATATAAAATTTCAAACTCAAAACAAATATCATCTTTAGGCAAAAAGAAATATCTAATAAATAAACGCTTAAAGATGAAGAAAATATGTCTTCAATAAAAAATATAACACAAATCATTTCATGTAAGTAAAATATTTTTGAAAGCTGTCTTTAATAATAACATTTGAGTACGATACAGATTCAATAAATCAAAAAGAAATAAAAAAAGGCTTTTCAAAGATGTGGAATTTATCACGAAAAACTGTCTTAGTAAATGTTCGAATGCGTCCATTTAGTCCTCAGACTGAAAGCTGGCGATTCGAATCACGAAAATAATTTCCATAATAGAATCCATAAATCATAAATAAATCCATTTGAACAAATAAACATAACTAGATAAATGTCCAAAGAAAAGTGTATTCTAGATATATGGCATGTCAAGGGGATAATTGATTTGAAATAATTAACTGCTCCACCTTTACATGGCTATATCCAAAAATAATAATTTTTTTTAAAAAATTTCAGAGACATATTTCCAGAAATAGAAAACTAATTCAAAAAAAAAATATTCTGTTTTATTATCAAAGTTCATTTCATCCCTTTTAAAGCCTTAGCACGGTATCCACCTGACAACCGTAAGGTTTAAAGAAAAGAAACGCTTTGAGAAAGAGACATTCAATATGCATGACTTCTCCCCTGCAAAGAGTTACAGTTATAGACAGTAAGTAACTTGAATAAGAAGATAATAATATAAAGCTCAAAATCATTAATATTACGAATATTACACAAGCTAAAGATGAAATCACAAGATCATAATATTCAATGAGTAGTCACGAATAAGAAAAAACAATCATCTTTAGAGAAAAAAATATCCATTAAATGAACATTTAAAAATAATCAAAAGATATTTCAAATTAGCATGATGAATAATCGTATAAGTCAAAAGATGACATAAATTGATCGATGCTATAGAATCTCACAATCGACAAGATAGATCAACATGTGCTACCTTTTGTGACAATATAAAGAGAGAATATTATCCATCAAATCTAAAATCTAAAATTAATCAGATAACAATTACAACTAGATCTAAATAAACCTTTAGTTTAAAAGCGTTGATCAATCTTGGGTTAGCTGTAGAGGTACTGTCCCAGCTAACGGAGGTTCATCGGGGAACACTTAAGTACCGCTTCGCTTCGACCGTAGTCGTGGTGACAGACAGACCCTTTGTAGGCTTGTACCCAAAACAAATCTCTTCTTTAATAACCAAGGATTTAAAAAAAAAATTAGTGCAATAAATTATATTCTATGGATTTAAAGAAATCTTAGAACAATGTAGCATACGGTATAAGATATATGAATTACATTTATCCATATGTGCTACAAAATTATTGGGTAACAATAAAATATAAAACATTTGTAAATCAAAAAGTAAGACCTAGATACGTTGATGTATTCTGGAATCTAGGGGACTGGGTTCAGTACCTTGGATCCAGAACTAGATGATAGTTGCAAGTACACCTTAATAAATCTTAAGTGTATAAAGTATTGATCACTTCGGGTTAGTTGTAGGGGCCGGTTCCCAGCTAGCGGTAGTCCGAAGACTAGTACACCGTGTCGCTTCAGGCTATTTACACCTGTATGACAGAAGGACCCTTTCGGCTTGTTCCCAAAATGATTTCTACTCTTAAGAACTTAGATTCAAAGGAATATATGCAGTATCATCGAACATCTTCGAAATCCAGAATCCCTTAAATATAAAATAAGTAATTACCCAAATAATGGTTATATCAAGATCAAAATATCATGTATCCAAAAAGTCAACCAAAAAGCCAAGAAAAACATACACCATTAGAAGAGGCTTTGAGGAAGAAGATAATAAGGAGAAGTACATGAATTTGTTTAAAAAAAACTTACATATGAGATAAGCACAAGTTTGAAACTACTTTTCAAAATAATATAATATAGAACTTGAACTTAACTCATATATCCCCATAAAGATATTTATACAAAAATATAAGAAACATATCAGCAATTCATGTATCCTTAAAGAAAATATCACAAGATCAAAAATATGCATAAATATGCTTTGTCAGACAAAGATGTAATTGATTCATAAAAAATTAATCAAAATAAAATATGAGAATCAATAGTGAATATATTATGCAAGCACAAGGTTAACATAAAAGTATATGTATATACTTTTCAAGTAAATAGAAGACTTGTGCTAAACATACATACTCACAAAATACCGATCAAAGTAAATGTGACATGTTGAAGACAAATCAGTAAGAAGCGACCATAAACCAAAAACAAAAGCTCCTATGCATGCTTCAAGAATAAAAATAACAGTAAATAGCATACATAGATAAATGTGTCACACTAATGGAAAGTGAGTGAAAGACAATTTAGTGTGAACTAAACATTTAAGCTAAACAGCTAGTCAAGCTAGGATTATGTCTCACATTGATTCAAACAATAAAAAAATTTAAAAGATATCAATGAAAGCTAATAGCCAGAAATTAATAAGAACATGCTAAATATTAAAAATTATTTAGTAAGCATGTTACTGAAGTGGTTTTAGTGACCACACTTCTGTTGGTGCAATTGCATGGAAGATAACCTTTGTAGCTTTGCAATCACCAACATGTTCCATGGTTCTATTTGATATAAGAAGCTTCACCTACAATATTAGGTGAAGACTTTTGTATCCAATACTTGGATCCACATTTGTTAGCTTTGGGAACCCATTTGCACAAGTTCATATCAACTAGTTTTCTAATCTGACAATGATTAGAAACATGTCCATTCATACCACAATAATGACAGAAAGAATTAATATTAGTACTATGTGTAGTAGTATGAGAATGTGCAGTAGTATGATATGATGTGCGTGGATACTTGTAATTGAAAGCATGGTTATGTGAAGCTTTAGCTTTGCTTGCTTCCTTAGTAAAAGATCTAACGTGTGTGACTTTGTGATGTGCTAAGTGTCTTGTGTTAGACTGAGTCGTAGGTTGTACTACCTGCTTTCCCAGTCTAATCTCTAACTTTTTAGAGTTAGCACAGATCTCATCATACTTAGCAGAGAGAGCATCAATTCTACATGAAGCAATAGAATACTTCTTCTTTTCTGATTCTAATTCCTCCTTAAGTTTAGCATTTTCTTGAGTGCTTTTCTCAATGCATTCAAGCGCCTCATGCAATCTAAACTCAAGTGTGGATATCTCAATAGAATTATCAGAAGTAGAAGTATCTCTAGCATCATTCAATAAGCAAGTAAGCTTTTTAATCTCACGCTTATAGGATAGAATATCCTTTCTAGCTTGCTTATATTTATCTAATACTTTCTTGTGTTCTTCTAACAGATCACTGAAAGCATCAGATAAATTATCATAAAAAAATTCACTCTCTTCAGAAAAAAGAATTATTTTGTACCTCGTTAGATAATGCCATTGTGCATAAATTTGCAGCTTGATGAGGTTTTTCTTCTTCTTCTTCTTTTTCTTCTTCAGACTCTCTTGCTTCGCTTTCACACCATATGCCCGATGATCTTCCTTCGTTTAATCATTCATAGTGACTTTCTTTTCTAGTTGTAGTACAACCACTACGCCAAAATATACATTTTTCGACAGACCAAAACCGTCGTAAATCTCATTAAACGACAGTTTTGACCTGTCAGAACATCCGTCGTTAATAGCGCGTCCCAAAATTTAAACGACAGTTTTGGACTGTCGTTTTATGGTTGAATAAAATGACAGTTGTCATCTGTCGAATAAAAACGATGGACTAAAACTGTCAAATAACCAGTAAATTGGTGTGTCAAATAAACCCAAGCTTTAGAAGTCACCTAGAGATAAAGAGAGATCCATAAGATGGTTAATAATTTCATGGATTGAGAAAATACAAAAAAACTAAACCCTAGAACTAAACAAGAGAAAATCCTAAAAATGGTGAATAATTTCAAGTCCAGAAAATAAACAAGATCATATCCTAGAAAAACCCTAGAAAATAAACAAGAAAAAAACCCTTTAGTTGCTCCATTGACAAGGAATTCCCCTGACCGAACGGCAACAACTTTGATATTGATGATCTCGTCACCTCCATCCACCGCATCGGAATGGTGCGGGAGGGTGCGAAGGAGATCCAAACGGAAGCGGTTCCAGCGGCTGGAGGGTGAGAAGGAGATCCGAACGGAGGAATTTTGAAAGAAGAAGGAAAGAGAGGATTACCTCAGCGGTTCTAGCGGCTGCTTTTGGACAAGGTTCCAGCGGCGGCTTTGGGAAAGGTTTCAACGTTGCGTTCCAAGAGAAGAAGAAAATGGGAGGATTTTGAGAGAAGAATTTTTTGGAGAAAGGTTTCATCGTGGTGTTTTTGGGGAGCGGGCACACGGTGTTCGCGGGTTTTGGTAAAAGGCAGCGCTAAAATTTTGCAATAAATTATTATGGAGCCAAAATTTTAACATAATTTTAATGTTAAACAACATTTTGTATCCGTTGAAAATGCAACGACAGTTTTACTACGTCGTTGTTGTACATCTCTAAGTGTCGCAAATCATCCATTTTGGTGTAGTGAATCTTCTTTGATGTGGCCTATCTTCTTGCAGTTGTCACATACAAGCTCTTCTTTATATATAGGGTTGTGTTGAACCTTAAATCTCGATGCCATCATGTACACATTTGCATCATTAGAAAGTCTATCCTCCTCACTGGAGTCGCTAGCACTACTTGCGTACCTGTACTCATAAGTTGCTTCAAGAAGTTTCCAAATTTTATGAGATGTTGTGCAAGTAGTAATGAGATTGAATATATTAAAGTCTACAGCACAATAGAAAGCATGCTTTGCTTTTGCATCAAGGCTAGCTAACTTCTTCTCTTCCTCTGTGTAACTATAATAAGGCTTGTTAATAATAGAGGATGTGAGAATAGAAGTGATAGTAGGCTTCTTGTAGCCATTTACAACAATTGACCATAAGTCAAAATCTAGAGACTTCAAGTAGAAGCTCATCCGTGTTTTCCAGTATATGTAATTTGTACCATCAAATAGTGGGAGTCTATTTGAGGATTGCTCTTCAGTTGTGAAGTACATACTTGCCATATGTGATATAGTGATCTATGTAATAGCAGTTATATAATAACAATATTACCTCGCTTTACCTGTATAACCCGCTCTGATAATGAGGATCTGCTCCAAGAATATTAAGCCAAATAATAGAGTCCTTGCTAGGATACCAATTGAAGGAGCAATTGGTATAAGCAATAATATCTCTATAAGGAGCACCTGCAATAATATCTCTAGAAGGAGCACTTGCTCTGATAGCTCTATAGAGCGAACCTGCTCTGATACCAATTGTAGGACCGTTGAGCACCTCTAGAGGGGGGGGGTCAATAGAGTGTGTGTGTGTGCAGCGGAAAATAATCACCAATTAAAAATATTAAGCAGTTATATATTATGGCATATAAAAGACGGTAAATAAATTGCGGTAAAGTAAGAGTCAAGAATTCAAACTCAGTGAACACCACGATGTATACTGGTTTTCCTCTGAGAGGACTAGTCCAGTCGTGAGTACTCTTGCTCGCTGTTAATCCACTATGACACAAGCTTTAACTGAGCGCTTGCAACTCTTACAATACCGTACTTGGCGACAAGTGCACGACCGACTTCACAACACCGTGCTTGGTGACGAGCGCACGACCGACTCCAGAAGCAATTAGAAAACTGGAACGTTTTCTGAATACAACCTCCGATACAACTCTTCAACACCAAACTCTAGATTAAACAGAAACTGTACTGGCTTGACTAAGAGTCGTAAAGGCTTAGATATGAAAGTAAAAGCTTAGAACACTTTAGATAGAGAAGAGAAGAGATGAAATTGGATTGTTGAAATGAATGGTAATCTCAACTCTATTTATAGTATTTTTGGGGAACCGAACTCGGACAGAGTTCGGATGCTAGGATTTCGCATACGAACGTTGGATGCAGATTTGGTGGAAACTAAAATTCAAATAACCTAGACCGAACTCGGGCCAAACTCGGACCGAACTCGGTCAGAGTTCTGCCAGAGTTCTGCTGGTTCAGAACAGTAAGGAATAAACCAAATTTGCATAGGTTTTGGGCCTTTTGGAATTGTGGATTTTTGGGATACGTAGGTAGGCTTATTTTTGTTTGTGGACAGAAAAATAACCTAAGCCAGTACCGATCCGATCAATCTCACATTTTCCTAGACTCAATAAATGGAAAAATACAGAATAAATATGAAAACCAATAGCCCTTTTGATGACGCATTTTTCTTTGACGGCAAACGTCCAAAGATAAACAGATCTAAAAATTCTGTATACCTTTCGGGGGCTTCGCCCCCGAAACCCTGACGGGGGGCGCTGTCCCCTCGACCCTTGTCCGCTGACCGGGCAGCGAAACCCCCGATGCGAGGCCCCGGATAGGTCGTTGGGCAGTTTAGAGAAATCTTCTTGTATAACGCCGTCTTTGGCCCATTAATAATTCTTTGTTGCATATGTCCTGGTTTGATCATGCTTACTGTTTGTCTGCAAGTACATGTTAGACGAACAAAATAGTATGATGCAGTATGATATAATCATAACAATATGATATAGAACATTTAGGACAATGCTAAGTTTAAGTAGCATGAATATTAGTGATATCACTAGTTAAACTTAATTGATTAGCCATATTAAAAAATATGATATAATCATTGGGCTAACAAATTTTTTTCATTCGGACTCGGACTTGGACACGGGCTCCAGGATGCTTCATGCATGCATGTGCGCGTTTGGGGGTAGGCGTGGACTAGCACACGACTACGCTGATTGCGAGATGATCTAAACTATTAAACTATATTTTGAGTATTGGTATTTTAGTGCCACATCGGATAGGAAAAAAAAGTGAAGTCTCACTCAATTCTATATATAGAGCCTACTGGCCTCCTTTGTAAGATGCACCAAATAAGAAAGTAAAGGGAGCCCGTTCGAGTCACAAAAAATTGACTAACGAGCATTCCATAAGTTCTTTGAGAACTAGCTAGTTCCTGGGAGCAGATCGCGGTGGGCGAATCTTACTTTGAGCAACGGTGGTCTTCACCACACCGGCAAGAATAACAATTTGTTATTATTTCTTCTTCTTCTTTCTTCTTCTATTTGTAATATATTCTGTCCCAGTTGTGACACGTTTGCAAGGAAGAACACTCTCTTTCTATCAGTTTATATGTGAGAAAGGAAGTTATAAACTGAAAGGATACAAGTATTTTGTAGCTTCAGGTAGTTTTGGAGAGCAAACTCGTTTGTTAGAATCTTCGAAGTCCTAAAACTCAGTTAAGGTACTTTTGGAGAGCAGCTCGTTTGCCGGAATATCCAAAGTCCTAAAACTCAGTTCATGTACTTTTCGAGAGCAAACTCGTTTACCGGAATCTCCGAAGTCCTAAAACTGACTTAAGAAAATTAGGCGAGCAATTTGTAAGTGGTCTCCAAAATCCTACAAAGTCAGAATATAGAGCAAATTTATTTGCAAGAGGTCTCTGCGTGTGACAGTTGCTATATCAGAATATAGAGCAAAATTTATTTTGTAAGAGGTCTCTTAAATTCTGATCGTTCTTCCATCTAGATCTGTTTTCGGGAACAACATCCAAACCTCATTGTACAAAGATTTGGTTCTTGAATGTAATATTTTGCAACAAGGTGGCATTTGGTATGCGAAATACTATATAGCCGAGAATTATATATCCCCGGAAATCAAATACATGGTAATACAATTCCCTGAAAAATTATATTTCCATGTTTGGTGAACAAATAAATATTCCTGAAAAAAGAATTCTAAAAAAGGATAAAAAAATGAGAAAAAAAAACAGATTCTAAGAAAAATAAAAAAGATAAACAAAACTTAGATAACAAAAATAACGTAAAATTTTCTTTTAAAAACTTAAAAAAAACAAAAATTCGAGAAAAATGAACAAAAAGCAAAAAAAAAAAAACCTTTAAAATTTGAAGAAAGGACAAAAAAGAAAAATGATCTTAAAAAAGTTAAGAGAGTGAAAAAAAACAAAAAGAGAAATTTCTTAAAAATAAAAAAACTTTAAAAAATAAAAAAATACTGAAAGAAAAAAAATCTTTATAAAACCGAATAAAAACAAAAACCTTTAAAAATGAAAACATGACAAAAAAAATTAGAAAAACAAAAAACCTTATAAAACAAAAAACCCTTAAAAAGAAAAAAAAAAAGAAACAAAAAATTGATAAAAATATTATAAAATGAAAAGGGGATAAAAAAAACCAAAGTAAACAAATATTAGAAAGAGTAATAGGAAAAAAGCAAAAAAAAAAATGTTCGGGCAAAAAAAATCCATCTAATCTTAAAGGATATGATTTCCATTTTTGTGGGTAAATTGTTTACCCGACTATTCGTAATTTTCAGCAATAAATTTTCATAGCCTAAACAAATATTGTAATAGGTTTTCATCATAAATTATTCCGTAAATAAATAAAAAAATTCATGTGTACCAAACACCTAGTGTGGTCATAATGTTTATTTGCGCTGTAATTTACTTCACATAATATCTTATGACTTGATTAGTTTTCTTTGAGTTTCATTTCAAACACACACACACATACAAAAATACACCACACACAACGAATAGGTAAGGTTATTCTAGTTCGGAGGCCTACAAATCCATTCTGTGGCTACATCCTGATCCGAAGGCTACACACCGCAACTGCACCGAATTCGCACCCTTCTCGCTTAGTTTCCGACCCTTCTCGCTTAGTTTTCGACAAAGAAATTAAAGCACTTTCCCCGGTGCTCGAACCAGTAAACTCCGGAGAGAATATGCTTCACTCAAATCACATAAGCTGGAGGTCCTTGACAATATATATATAAGCTGGAGGTCCTTGACGATATATATATATCTTTTCTAATCATTATATTATTGTCTCAACCTTTATGTCATATTTGGTTCGCAAAATCATGAACTTGAGAAAGGAAGATTCATTTTCTATATTTGGATGCGAAAGGAAATAACCAGGAAAGAAAATTAATTCTCAAGAGGAAGGAAACTAGGTGGCAAAATGGTTCTCCTTGCTCACCCAAGGATCTACTTTTTCCCTCTACGGATGTGTTTGGAAACTTTTTTGGAGAGTGAAAGAAAAATATGAGGAAAAGAAAAACAAGGGAGAGTAAAATGAGGGTGAAATTAATTTTTTTTCTCCCTTGTTTGGATGACAAAAAATTAGAAGAAAAGTGAAATATAAAGTTTTATTTGTTTGTTGGATAAAGATATAATTACTGTTTAGTTCTTGATTTTTTTTGAAATCATAATTAATGTTTAGTTTTTGAGGGATAGTTGGATAATTTTTCAAAAATGTTGTTATCTCTTTCCATTTTCTTCCACTTTTCGAAGAATTTTTTTTGTGGGACCCATTTAATTTTTTTGCTCAAATTCTTCTCCTATATTTTCCCTCCCACTCCCAAATACCATTAATTTACATTTTTCTTTAATTTCCCTCTCAACTTTTTTTCTTCTCATTTTCCTCCCTTCCC
The DNA here is from genome assembly GCA_029216955.1 of Iris pallida. Classification (NCBI taxonomy): domain Eukaryota; kingdom Viridiplantae; phylum Streptophyta; class Magnoliopsida; order Asparagales; family Iridaceae; genus Iris; species Iris pallida. The sequence continues at coordinate 16,407,351 of JANAVB010029620.1, forward strand.
AAGTAATATGTAAGATTTACTTTCCCCCACAGTTTTCTTGACTTTTCAAAATACCGAAAATAAAAATTATTGGAATTAAAATTTTCTAAAGAAAAGGAACAAATAATTGATTTTCTTTTCTTTCTTTTTCGCGAAGCAAAGGAATCTTTTTTTTTCTAATTTTTTTAATTATTGTTTGATAAATATTATTTTAAAACTTTATTTCCATCATTAAAACGTTCAAAATACTACACTTGCTAAGGCCATCTCCACTAGGAGTTTCTATCTTTTATATTTATATGATACAAATTCATTTTAAAATAAACTTCTTCCAGTGGTGTTTTCTATCTTAATTTATATACTATGTGTTATAATTCTTGGTGGAAAAAACTAACCTCCAAAATTTATTTTCTGATCAATTTCTTAATGGCTTCATTACCACCCCTTAATTCATTAACTCCTCATATTAATTTACCACAACTTACTATTTGCTCCTCATTCACAACTTACCAAAACTCCTCCACATGTTTCATCTTGATTCATTCCAAATGAATAATTTTTAATGTCTTAATGGATGTTTATTTGGCTGGTTATTAGGCCATTGATTTTCTATTGAATTGCTCCAACGGCTAGTTTTTCTTCTTTTTTTATGACTATTGATTTCATTTTTTCCAATTCATTTCTCTAAGCTCTATGCTTACACTATATATACCCATCTAATCCTTTGTTGATACAACAATGAAAATCCTTCATTCACAAAAGATCTCTCCACCCCTTTCCATTTTTTTCATTATTTTTGTGCTCTGGGCAAGAGCTAAATCAGGGTCAATCTCCCTAAGTTCTGTGCGACGATGGGATACCGATAGAGTGGAGATTTTACCACTAGAAGCATTCGAAAAAGTCTGCACATAGACCTGGATTAACTTTTAGGACAGTACTACGTGCACGACTTCCCGGAGGTCGGTAACTTTAATTTTTGTTTATTATGTATAAATGATTAAAGGAGAAAAATAAATATTTTCAGTGTTAAGTATGGTGGTGTATTTTTCACCATTTCTTGTGCAGTAGCTCGCATACGAGGTTCGTCGCATGCGAGCCTCCCGTGTGAACCTTGCCACAAGCGTTACACAAAAATAAATATTTTCAGTGTTAAGTATGGTGGTGTATTTTTCACCATTTCTTGTGCAGTAGCTCGCATACGAGGTTCGTCGCATGCGAGCCTCCCGTGTGAACCTTGCCACAAGCGTTACACTTGTTGGTAGACTTAAGTCTGTTCACACAATGATGAGCTATATAGCTATCAAAACTCAATGTTTCAAGGCTTACATTACAACTAGTGATGGATTAGGGGTTTAGTGGAATTTTTATTAGCTTTCATCCACTGATCATATTAATCTTCATATTACATATTCTGTTGTGGTGTCACATATGTTATGCAAGGAGCTAAAGCAAACTTTATGCTTGAGGATGCTCGGATTGTACTGTCTTTTTCATGTTTTCTTAACAAAAAGGTGAATAGAATCATCTGAGCAGTCCCGATTAGGGCTGCAAATGAGCTAAGTCGTTTGTGAGCTGCTCGAACCTCGGCTCGATAAAAGCTCGTTTGAGCTCGGTTCGTTTACTAAACAAGCTGAGCTCAAGCTTCATTTTCGAGCTCGTTTAATAAACGAGCCAATCTCAACCTTAGAAGTACTCGTCTCATTTGAGCTCGCGAGCTGGCTCGTTTATGAGCTTGCGAGCTGGCTCATTTAGAAGCTTGTTTAAAAGCTCGTTTAGGAGCTTGTTTAGAAGCTCGTTTGTTCTTTATTAAATTCTAATTTTATATATATATATATGTGCATTATATACTTATACGTCCTTAATAATTGATATTAAGAAACTTTTTTAAATAAATTTTTATAAATAAATTGTTAATATTATATGTTCTTGAATTCAAACCTAACTAAATTGAAATCAAGCTCATTAAGCTTGAATTCAAGCTTAATGGGCTTGAAATAAAGTTGAGCGAGCTTGAAATCAAGCTTAACAAGCTTGATTTTGAGCTTATCGAGCTTGTTTATCAAGCTTGAAATCAAGCTTAACGAGCTTGTTTATCAAGCTTGTTTATCAAGCCAAGCTCAAGCTCAAACCAAGCCAAGCTCAAGCTTAATATAAAAAAGCTCGGGCCAAGCTCAAGCTCTAAAATAAAAAAATTATCAAGTTCGAGCTCGAGTTTGAGCTCGATTAATTCTAGTCAAGCCAAGCTCAAGCTTACAAAAGCTTGGCTCGGCTTGGCTTGTTTGCAGCCCTAATCCCGGTTAAGATGAACTGGTAAGTTTTTTTTTCTTTTTGTTCGCAACTTGGAGCTGTTACCACATTAACTTTTGTCACATCAGGAATATTTTTTGTTGTTGTTGAAGTCACTTAACATACTCTTAACATACTGAAAGAAGCTGAATTTATGTCAAGGATAACACAGTAACAATGTTGCAGGGACACGTGAACATGCACGAACACGTGTAGGACACGACATGGCCCAAATACTTTTACTGTCAGTGCTTCCTGGAATAGTAATCATGTCTCCTTTTTCTTGTCATCTATGCTTACTAGTCTTCCTAGGAAGTCTTATATGTTTATTCTTTTACTTTGTTGTGAAACATAATAATGCTAGATTTTGATTAAGGGCTAAGATGCGCTTGCTATTTGCAATCTTCATTTCAGTCTTTCTAATTGTTGTCATTTGATCTATATGCGGAACTGTAGCACATCCACATAGCTTTATAAGTGTTGACCACTTCTCTGTTTAGTGCATATTTATAGTATTTGCACATCTTATTAAAACTTCTTCGGTAAAAACTTAAGCCATTGTTTGCATCCAATAAACTTTCTTGATAAGTTGAAGAAGGCTTGTTTATTTCCTTAAAAATGATAGTATCGAATAGGAAATGTTTAGAATGGAAAATTATAGTTCACTATTGTTGTTCATGATTTTAGGTTTGAACTTTTGATTATATAAAAAAAAGGACTATGACATTAACCATGGAACTTGGCCTACATGGAGTTCCAGGTTCCATTGGTTCCTCTGAGTATTTTACGACACTTAGTGTCTTGTAGTAGATCTTTGAGTATGATTTTGTTCTAAATATTAAATTGGTTTAATATATTGTTGATTAAGTGAATATCTTGTTGTTTGAACATATAATTTACATTTCTTGTACAATCACATTTTCTATGTAAAACAATAGTTTGAAGGAATATACATTGTTTTATATACCATTAAAAATGATGTTACTTATGTGACATTAAAAATTATTTACTTTGTTATTCATGGAAAGAACTTTGAGTGTCACAAGCAGGTCACTTGATGTCCAGTGTTAAAATTTTCAAGTCCAATAAACTTGAAGTTGAAAAATAGAACGACATATCGACAAATGTAGAATTATTTGGTTGTAGTAAAGGAGATTGCTATACTGCTTTCTTTGTTCATAACTTAGTTTCTCCTGGATGTCTTCAGCAATGACAATGCCTTGGTACTAAAATGGAATGACATTTTCTTAATGAATTGGAAAGCAATCACATGACTCTGAGATGTCAACCAGTTCAATCCTATAATCTTCTAGTTGTTGTGAGGAATAACGCATGTATTTTCTCTCTCTTTGCATTTGAGATGATTTGCAAAGCAGCTACATGAATGAAAACAATGAGGAATTGTAATTTCTTAATTCCAAAGTATCTCTACATAACAAAACACAAGAATACTTTGTAGATCATCTTCGAGAACACTTTGATGCAATACCATGTTGCTCTTACTAGTTCCTGGTTTCATAGGAAAGTTACTTATATTGCTCTGATTGGTCAATATAGCTTGAAAGTTATTGAACTGCTTCCTGATAATTTTATTTGTTTTTTATATTATAATAAGTACAATTGGAGGACAATTCAATGTGCATTCATCTTTTCTTTTTAGTCCTAAAAGGAATTATTTTGCCTTCTATTCATGTTCTTGTATAAGTTAGGTTGTATTCAAAATTTCTGTTCACATATCTAGAATTTAATCTCATGTGGGTTAAAATGCCACGAATAGATAAGTCTTGTATGCATATACAATCTATTTTGTGTGCATATGGTTTCTTTAAGCTTGTGTGCACATATAAACAGTAGATCATAATAGGCCATTGGTTAGCAATTGGTTAATGTCATGTGTGCTCCAAATTGTTGCATGTATAAATGTTTATATCATGCCGTCTTATGATAGTGTTGACTAAAATATTTGTTCATCATGCTTTCTAAGAAGCATAAACACCATAATTGTAGTGAAAGATATTCCAAAGTAATTTTTTTCCATCTGCTTACTCGTGCTCACCATTAGCTCATCTATCCATCATGGAGTTAAATCCACTAGAGAGGACATATAGTGTTGACAAAATATACCAATGTGTGTTTTTGATGTTGTATATACAACTACCTAGGAAATCTAAAGTTTTGTGCCTACTCATGTTATTGTTTAAAAGAACTTTGTGGTTTAAATCATCAGCCCAATAATATATATTTATACAAATAGTCAAATTCAGTATTGGATATTCTATATTTATGAAATTGCCTAGAGTCTTGAATGTTGTCTTGTTGAATTTTGAATCTTTTGTGTTGATATATTATTTGTTAAATTACTATAGAGAATGCATTGTTATGCCAGAATGAACAAGTTTGGGCCGGTATCGTTTCAATTACCTTTTCTGTGTATGCAAACTAAATTCTATTTTCTCGAAGATAGGATCATTAGAATTTTTTTTAACTTTCTGGAAAGAAGCAAAATGTTAATGGTGACGGTAATACAAATATATTTTTTGTACTCACTTATTCTTAACATGATCTTTGTAATGTTATCTTTTTAAGCCAGAAGCATTAGAAATTGTGACTTATTAGGAAAGACTCAAACATGCTGAGGGTAAAGGTATGTAAAACGAAGTCCTTTGCTCTATCTTTATGATATTATTAGATGGTTAGCGAGAATAATGAAACTATCTCTAAATAATGTATACAGATAACATATCTTTTGTATTGTTGTGTATAAGTCATGATCATTTAGAAATGATTATGGTATTATGAATTATTGTGTTGTTATATGATATTTTTTCGAGGTCGGTTTGCATGAACCTTAGCTGACCATATTGCCACAATGTTAGAATTTCTAGTCCGGAAAAATCACAATATTGTTCTGTCATAATATTTAAAATATATTATGCAAGAATTAGTTTGCATATAAACTGTGATATTATTATTTCCTTTGACACGTTTAAACAATTTAGTCAAAAGAAAATAGTTTAGTGATATTGCAAATCCCTATAAATCTAAAGTTCTAAAAGTTGAGATAATTTTGGGTACAAGCCGAAAGTGTTCTTCTATCAACCGAACGTAAATAACTCTAAGTGACACAGTACTTAATCGTCTCCCTATGGACCTCAGCTAGCTGGGAACCGGCCCCTACAGCTAAGCAAAGTTAATCAAAACTTGATAAACTAAAGATTTGATAAGGTCAATTAGCAAAAATTACTTAAACTATTATTCTAGTACTTTAGACTGTCATTTTTTTTATAAACATAGATTGTAAAGATAATCTCTAGAGCCAAAGATGAATGTTGTTGTATCTTACTTTAAAAGATGACATAGTCATATAAGTTATGGCGTCGCTATCATATGACTTATATCAGATATCAGTAAAATTATACATAAGTATAATAAATCTAATGACACAAAGTATGATTTAGGAGTAATTCAAACATTTGACTTAGTCAAACCAAGTACTCCTAAATAAATGGACTACTACTAGTTTCATAGAACTTCAAGTATTTTCTGAGTCGTTATGTGACATATTCTTCGGATATAAAAATACTAAAGATCACTAAGATCTAGTGTAATATTTTACCTGTGGAACAACTTAGATAATCATAAGTTGATAGGTCCATATGACAAACTATCATAGTTAGGAGTATCAAAGTATTTGAAATGGTATATTTAAACATAGTTTGTGCTAAAGTTGAATGGCATATGTACCTTACTATGTATATATCAAATAGATCAAGGCAATTTTTACTTGTGCTATGAGTTCACGATATATTAAAATTTAATAAATCAAGCATCTTATTATGCATACACGATCTACATATTTTTGTACCTGATATTTGTTTTTAAAATTATGCTAAAGTATGATCTTGTGAATTCTAAGTTGAACAGGTACCAGCAGCTGCATTTCAAGAAATAAATTATTAAAAAAATGTGGTTCTTGACCTTAAAAGTCATAAAAGAACCTTACAGATCTTTTGACGAAGAGTCTGTTTACTCTTGATAAAGAGTTTTTCTAGGAAATTAATCCTAGAATTATCGAGGGGCATGGGGTTAAGCCCATAATTTAGTCACCAACAGTGGCAACCTAACCGAGTCAGACTGGAGATCCCAAGAAGCTGGTTCAATGGGTAGGAATAAGCTGAATTAGGTGACTATTATGGAACACTGATCTTGAGATTAAATTCTCTTAAAATAAATGTCCAAACGGCTGTACATGTGTACATGGATACCCCATCCCTATGGTGATAGTGTTCATGTGTGATATGGTTAGGATGGATTTTAACTCTTTATAAGTCCAAGTATAATATACATGGTTGATTCCTATCACCAACCCTTGAGGACTTACCAATATGAGAGGTCGTGAAGGCCGCGACTATAGGACAGAACGATCCTAGACAACTCTCATGAATGTGAAAATATGCGCATGGCCAACCAAACGCGCCACCTGATAGACCCAAGTACCTCTAGCGTACTATGTGTGTTTTTCTTTGAATCTGGTTCAAGAAGTCTGATTCAAGGAATAGCCCATCAAGCACTTCTTCAGACAAAGTAAATAGTCACTACATGAGATTCAAGGCTGTTGTCCATCTCATCTATGCATAGTATATAATTGTCCAGAATTCTTAACTCTTATCCTCTTGATTATGATCTCTGTTGTTTCGGAACTCGGTTTTTTTTTTGGTGGGGGGGGGGGGGGGGGGGGGGGGGGGGGTGGGGATGGGTTTGTTATAATTCTTGGTGGAAAAAACCAATCTCCAAAATTTATTTCCTGATCAATTTCTTAATGGCTTCATTACCACCCCTTAATTCATTAACTCCTCATATTAATTCACCACAACTTACTACTTGCTCCTCATTCACAACTTACCAAAACTCCTCCACATGTTTCATCTTGATTCATTCCAAATGAATGACTTTAATGCCTTAATGGATGTTTATTTAGCGGGTTATTAGGCTATTGATTTTCTATTGAATTGCTCCAACGGCTAGTTTTTCGTTTTCTATGACTATTGATTTCATTTTTTTTCCAATTCATTCCTCTAAGCTCTATGCTTACACTGTATATACACATCTAGTCCTTTGTTGATACAACAATGAAAATCTTTCATTCACAAAATATCTCTACATCTCTTTCCATTTTTCATCATTTTCGTGCTCTGGGCAAGAGCTAAGTCAGGGTCAATCTTCCTAAGTTGTGTGCGACGATGGGATACTAGCAGAGCGATGATTTTACCACTAGGAGCATTTGAAAAAGTCTGCACATAGACCCGGATTAACTCTTAGGCAGTGCTATGTGTTCGACTTCCCGGAGGCCGGTAACTTTAATTTTTGTTTATTATTTACAAATTATTAAAGGAGAAAAACAAATATTTTCTAACACTATGTGGTATTGATACAGGATGGAGAGTTCTTATGAGTCTCATATAATTTTTTTATCTATCATACCAATTATTATTAGATCACATATCATTAAATTAATCATTGAATTTGTTGCCACATAATATTGAAATGGAAAACTATTAGAATTTTTTTTGTTTATATAATTTCTATGTAGAATAACAACTAGAAGCTTTCATATAGTACAATTAGGATAGAAACCCAATTTAAAAAATTTCATTGACGATGGCATGTATGGAATGATCTGCTCACTGAAGTGGTCTTCTTTTGTCTTGGTGAGCGGTAGGGAGTCTAGGGACAGAGGCACATGCATGCCATGTACATACACTAAACTTTTCTTCTTCTGCATGGGAAGGGCGGCTATGCATGGGGGTAGGGTAGGGAGCACAAAAGCAGAAAAAGACGAGCCAAATCCCTGACACGATCCCAAATACACACATGCACCCGCACACAACTCCATGTCCTTTTCATTTCCCCAAAGGCTTTCCATCTATAATTCATCCATCTTCTGCTCCTGAAATTGTGAAAGATCAGCAAGCTACTTTCCCAGCGGCGTATTGCATGCACATGCATGTACTATACTTGTGATAAAAAAGCATGGATCGCGATACTCGACCGTTACTACCACGTCACTACCTACCACAATTATTTTGTCACTTCTTCGTGAAATAACGTAAATGGAATGTATTTTCTTCTAGTTGGTTGAATTGAATGTTATTGAAATGCTGAAGTCACGGAAATGCACTCTTTAATTAATCTTTACTGGATTTGGTTTATTCAAATTGAGGGGAAATATTTTTGGGTAAATGACAAAAAAATCTTGCGTTAGATATTCGATTTTTACAAATTAAGACTTTTTTTTTTTTTTGAAATCCCACTCACACACACAACTGGGGGGCTCGAACCTTGCCGGCCCCTCCGGATGTCCGCTCTAATACCATTAGGCTAGAGAGCTCGGACACAAATTAAGACTTATTAGTCATTTTTAGCAATTCGTCCCTCCTTAGATTACAAATCTGTGCAATAAGGTTCCTCCAGTCAAAATTAAAACATTTAATTCCGAAAATGCCCCTGCTCCCCTCTTCCCTCCGGTGGCGGCGGCGACCCCCCAGCCCCGCCCGTCCCCCGCGAGCCTCCCCTCCGACCTCGTCGGCCCCGCACGGCCTCCCCCGCACTCGCCGGCCCCCCGCGGTCCTCCCCCTCCCTCGTCCCGGCCCCACGCAGCCCTCCCCGTGGCATCGTCGGCCATCCAGCCCCTCCCCCAAACGGCCGAGGTAGGAGGGGGGAGGGGTAAAATTGTCATTTGGGATTTTTTTTTTGCAACAAAAAATAAATAGCGAAAAATTTAAGAGCATAGGGTCTTTTTTTCGTAAAAATGGCCAATCTAGCTAGGGAGGGTTTTTTTTGTCATTTACCCAATATTTTTTTACAAAGGTGATGCAGTAAAAAGACCTAAAGTAGTATATATATAATATTGTGATTTATGCCTATGATCACCGTTCTCGTGCCACCAAACATCATGTTGTTTCACTCTTTTCATATGTGCCAAACTGCAGAAGTGAGCCTAGCATAGGCCTCCTGAAGCTAGGTTGCCCCTCTCCCTCTGCAGTCCCGGATACTCTGAATCGTTTCATTTACGCCATCTTTTCTTCTAGCTTGCACTCCCATCATGGACAATTGCGAATGACAAACCACACTGGACTTTAAACACGTGAAAAATATCAATGTATTCCAACTCTTACTGACAAAGAGGGCAAATGTGGTCTGTGATCTGCACGCCAAATCTCTGGAGCCTGTCCTTGGTTAATAGTCTCTTGAGTACGAGTTTGTACATGCAAAGCTGTTGGGAACGAAGTACGAAAACTGTTCCCCCCAAATCGGAGAGTCTTGCGAGAGAACCGAGCAAAAGTACCCAAACAAAAAATTCCAAACACAAATCGGAGACAGAGATTTTTGACGTGGTAATCCCAGATGGGAAAAAATTACGTGTAACTCTCCTTCCCAAAAATTTTTTGGAATATTTTTATTTATTTATTTATTTGATTTAAATGGTAATTTTTAGATTTTATGAATAATTATTTAGTTAATTATTACGGTAGATAATTTTAGTCATGGTTAGGAAATAGAGTACAATGCGACTAGGAATCGTGGCACGGATGGTGCAGCGGCGTGCTTTGACTAGTATATTAGCCCTGGTAGGGAAGGCCGAGCCATAGTGATGTCCTAACTAGAAAAACCTGGCTAAGTTGCGGCTCAACCCTATAGATGTTTTAAATATCCATTAATTAGATTATTGACGTTTAGGAGATCCGGTTGTACCAAACCAGTTCGGACTGGACCCGTAACAAGGCCCAGTCCATGTAGTCATGCGGCACGTCCAATGACAGTCGTGTTGATAAAATTTGGTATGAGGGTGTTGTATTTTCATTTTAATGGTTTAATGAATATTCCTAAGTAATTATAATTTTAAATATTATAAATATTATTATTAGTTGGCATTCAAGGACATTTTGTATAAAATGAGTTTTGTGCATCTTGGAAATATTAGGCTGCGCATAATGGTATATATACACCATTATTGTTTTATTAAATTTTGGTACATTTATTATTATTTTAATTGAGGTTATTATATATATAATATTATTTTATTATTATTGGTGTCGAATAAATGTTATAGTAAACGGGTTCATATTTATATAGATGGTCCTACCCTAAGAATAAAAGTTATGGGGACTTATTGGGTTTTAAAGAGATTTGATATAAGCTTATATATATAGATATATATTAAGTGTATATATGCATAGATATAAATAAAATATAGAAATGTTTGTGTATGTATATATATATAAATGTATATGTGTACATGTGTATGGGCGTATAGATATGTATATAATATATGTGTGTACGTATACGTATGTATATATATAAATATATATATATATATATATATATATATATATATATATATATATATAAGTGTTTAAGTGTAGATGTATATATAAATATACATATAGGTGTATATATGTGTGTGTATATGGATATATACATATGTATTAATTATCAAGAAACAGGAGAAGAGTATTAAACAGCAAACCTCAGCCCATACCAGCCCAGCCAGAGACAGGCCAGGCCAGCCCACAGGAAAGCCGACCCAGCCCAAGCTGAGAAGCCTAACCCAGCAACTGGCTCAAACCGAGCCCTCCAAAACATGGTGTATATATTAACATACACGACTGAACAGAGATCGGGGAGAGGAAGTTTCGCAGGGAAACCCTAATCTAACCCAGCAGCGCCGACCCAGGCGAAGCCCTCTCCGCGCGTGCCCCCTGTGCTTGCGCCGTCGCACGTCGACGGCGGTAGGCCGGCCCCCAGCTGCGCGCAACAGAGCGAGTGACAGCAGTAGCATGGCAGCAACGGAGCACTCTTCGGGGTAGGTTTTCTCTATACATTCTCCATGAAATTGCGATTTATAAATTTCTATGAATAGCTGGGTTAACCCTCGATCAACACCTTCAATTAGATTTGTATAGTTTGCCTTAAATAAATTATATAAATTCTCGAAACTTCAGAAAAAACCAGCGAAGAACAGCGTATAGGGCAGTCCATGAGCCTACGTTGTAAGATCGATTCTGAGTGATCCTGTAACCGTTTAGAAATTCTATTTGAACAAATGTTTAGACAACATGTAGGAGATCAGAAACCATTTCGTAGGTTTGAATTTCGTAAATTGTGTACAGATTAATCGATCCTCGAAAATCAGGAAAAACCTATTTTTAAAATTATAGAAATTCAATAAATCACTCCGATACCACATGCGTTCCGCCATTTCGGGCGACGTGGTCGCGAACCGAAAGCATCGAAAGCTGCGTAATGTCTTCGTGGTTGTGTGGGCTTTGACGAAATTCAAATTGGTCGCGTGTGCGCGACGAATTTGATGCGTATCCGTCGAAATTCACCGTATCGTGTACTTTGCAAATTCTCTAATTATTTTGTGCATGTTCGTCAGATCAAGACGAAACTTTCGCCAGCAGGACCGTATCGTTTTTCTGGTCCTGCATGCCAAGTTTGGTCCAATTCTGAAACAGTTGATAAAATCACCGTTTTGCGGCCCCACGGTTCCACTCAACGGGCGATTTTGTTTACGGCCCGCCGAAATCCAACTTTGGACATACGGTTGGGTTCGTATCGGAAAATCAGATCTATAGACATGTAGTTTGACGACTTTAGAGACCATTGACTCTGGCACGCTTTTCGGTACAAAGTGGGTCCAACGACGGATATCATTTTTGCCTAAAATTATCGTTTTACCCATGTATCCAGAATTGGACTTAAAGGATAGGCAATCCAAGCTAATTTGACTATTCTGAGAATATTGGTAACGTTTATTTCAGCTTTCGGAGACAGTTGTGATGACTTGGACTTTCTGATTTGTGATTGGCGATACATTGTTGGTTCTCCGTGCAACCCCCAGGCAAGTATACCTTGCCAACTTGTACATTATAATTTATATGCATGTTCATCATCTCGATGTGGTTCTTTTCCTTACATTCGTGATTGCTTGATTCTATGTCTAGTACACTCATCCTGTTATAGTTTTACTTTACATGTTTCTAGTTTCTTGTTCCTTTTCTGTTATGATATTTTTCTACCTGTTACACTGTGTTAGTCTCATACGTGTTGCTTGATAGAGTCATCTAGTCCCACACCATGATTTTCTCAACTTGATTATAACTTGACTTGACTTGACATGACTTGAGTGAGACTTGACTTTGACATTCTATAGATTATGAGTACTTACCTTGACTATGGTCTATAGGATTTTATACTAGGATTGGCTACCGTCTTGGTTGTGTGTACTTGTCTTGACAGCGATTGAGACATTATAGATTGTGAGTACTTGCCTTGACTGCAGTTTATAGCCAGCCATTTCTAGTGTGGCATGCCAGTGTCTTAGGATCCTTGTGTTTAGATCTTGTCTCGGTCCATGTTGTCTCGTTGGATGTCCTTGATTGTTCCTTACTTTCTTGTATATTTGTACTGTTACATGTTGGCTGGTATATTATGTATCTTGCTAGTCCTCTGAGGACCTGATGATCTTTTCAGGTTTAGCGACTGCATGGAGTTAGTTAGCAGAGCGGGATGGTAAAGGATTACGATGTATGACACAGGTATTTGCGTGTGATATTTTTTTATTATCTTTTCGTGCTTTATATTCAGTACCATGATATACTCTGCTTATTTATAGACTCATATCGTTCTTAGAGTCTAATCGAACAATATGCTAATGGGCTGCAGACTATGACCCATACTTGTTCATTCTTGTTTTACAATATTCATGTGGATTGAGATATAGTTAGATTATATATGATACCTTGACCTTGACAGCTTATACGTACTCGAGTTCGGCTGGATTCCGCTCGATACGTAGCTGGCTTGCTCACGAACTCGCGTCCGAAAACCGAGTGCGGGTCGTGACATTACGGAACGAACAAATTCCAACCCTGAAGAACCTCCACTAATGGAATAAAGAGAATACACCCTCTACAAGCTCCTCCCGATCTATGCGAATTACCACAACTCACTTAAAAGAAAAAAAATTTAATTATAGATTCCGAAGAACAAGAGATATCAAAAAATTATTCGAAATGATCTCTTCTTCACAATAGTCTTCAATCGTTTCTCTCTCTCAAAAGTTGTGAAGTACTATTCCTCCTCTTTTTTTGAGATATATTATGGTGAGGAAACACCTAGAATATATAGCCTCAAACCCACAATTAATTGAGGTATTCTACTATATGTAGGAATACTTAATCTAAACTTTTGATATATTCCTATACTATATAGGAATACCCAATCTAACTCTATTGAGATATTCCTACTATATATAGAAATACCCAATCTAAATCCATTGGAATATTTCTATTATATATAGGAATATCCAATCCAATTCTGGGGTATTTTCCACATAGGTTGGGAACCTCATCCACTCCAACAAATCTTCTCCTTCACAACTATGTGGAGGGGGTCGTCATCTGGACGATCCTCCTGTAGTACTCGAACTTTTTCCTTGGAAGAACCTTCGTGAACATGTCTACTCCATTATCATATGTATGAATTTTCTCAAGCATCGCGTCCTTCTCAACCACATCCTATATCCAATTATACTGAGTTTTAATGTACTTTGTCACTCCCCGTTCCCGGAGTGCGTATTTTTATACATGTACAACTCATGTGTATTTATTTAGTATTTATCATGTATTATTCTGTATTTAAATTCCTTTAGTTTTATGTTAATTAATTATCTGCTCTTTAAATTTTCATGTTAATTATATTTCTGTAATTTTATTACCTGTATTTTATTTGTTGCTTTAGTCTTATTGGGTTTCGGCTTGGATGGATCTGTACAACCCGGCCCACTAACTCCCACCTACCACCACCCTTCCTATTTAAAGCATCCTTCTCCTTCTCTCTCCTCATTACTTCTCTTCACCATTACTTCTTCTTCTTCCTCTCATTACTCTCCACCACCTACCAGCAGCAGGAGAAGGCAAGTGCAAACTTGCTTCTACTTGAGAACCATGTTTTTATGGTTCATTTGGCTTCTCTTTGTGATTCTAAGAGAGTTTAGTTCTTAGTATTTTGGATTTCGTTGGCTTGTTTCTCCTAGATCTAAGTTTTGTATTCGGCTGTTCATGGGTTCTTAGTCCACCAACTTTGCGTGTATTTTTCTGGCACTGGAACAAGGCTCCATAGGGCGAGTTCGGGAGATGTTGTACGCACACGTTCTTACGTGCTCGCGTGAAACATCAGCCCAGTCACGCACATGTCTTTACGTGTTTGCGTGTATTTTTAGTCACGCTAACGTTCTCATGAGCGTGCATGTATTTTTAGTCACGCTCATCTCTGTGCGTGTCTGCGTGAATTTTGAGTTACGTCTACTCTGTGCGTGCGTATATTTTTAGTCACGCTCGCGTTTGCGTGCGTGTATTTTCAGTCACGCTCGCGTTGTCTGCGTGAATTTTGAGTCACGCTCCTGTCTTTGTACTGCGTGCATGACTTTTCACGCTCATGTCCCTGAGCTTGCGTGCGTGACTTTTCACGATCACATTGTGCGTGACTTTTGGCGTGCGTGACTTTTCACCCTCACGTTGAGCGTGCGTGCGCGAATCACTTGCCACGCCTCATTTTTCACGCTCACGTTTTCCTGAGTGTACTACTTTTTACGCTCACTCCTTCATGCCAGACTTGGCGTACTTTTCACGTATACGATTCTTGCGTGACTTTTGGACTTAGCTTAGACTTGTTAGCATGACTTCCTGACTTGGGAGTTTTATTTGTTCTATATTTTATTCATTTAATGTTGGCATGATAATTCCCTATTATATCCTTACGCCTTTTGCATGAACCCGAAAATCTTAGCATGTTAATATTTTAATACCTATGGTTGTGTATTAGTGCCAAGTGTCTGGATTGGTATATGGATATCCAGTGAGACTGGAACTTGACCTCGAGAGTTATAGACTCGACCCTATTTGATGCTAAATGACTTTCATGCCTTGTCACCATTAATGACGATGGTTATCTTAACCAATTGATCATGCGTTCCTAGTTGGAACTAAGAGACTGGCTAGTCGTCTTATTGAAATGAATGAATGAGACACGTTCATGTTATGAACTATTGCAATCGACTGGCTGATCCCGAATATTGACATACATGCATATGCAGGCTTCAATCTATTTATTTAATTATTTATTTAGTTATTTTTCTACAAAAAAAGCATGTGTACTTATGGTCAAGGCATGATTACCGTGGTTAGATTTGATTGTTGCATTACGCTATGTAAAACCTGCAACCTAACCGTACTGGTATCGTTGTAGGGTTGTGCATATCGTACCCCGTACGAAAGTACTCATTGAATGACCATGATCCACGGCATAGAACTTCACTCAACGTAGAGACTATTAAGTTAAATAAAATAATGATTGCATGGAGAGAATGGATTCCCGAGTTCTTACATGGCAGCCTCCTTGGAACGAGTAGTACCCGACGGGCCGGCTGGTTCCCACAGATACTGTAAATCTGCCACACGGGCAGGGAACAGTATCTGCTTTTATTATTATTATATATTGTATATTGACGGGCATCCTGCTAGGACTCGTCTAATTCATGCATGGCGCACATGATTGACTGGATAGACTAGCCTTGCTCGCACATAGTAAGAACTGAGGAATCTTTATTGCATTATTCCAGGATAACTTGGGACTCACAATAGCAAGCCGTAGGAATGATTGGCCGTTCAAGATGATTTGTTTGTGTACTGTACTACTCTGTTACCTAACTGGGATGATCAGAATGTCAGAACATGACGGGCCAACTTCTGTCCTTGTTTGGTTGGGAGGTTGGTTCGAAGTATCGTGATGTGATGTGAATTCTAGTAGCAAGCAGAGATCTATTATTATATTCTTTTACTTACTGGTTTAGTCCTTCATATCGTCCTTCCTTGTGGTACTTGCTATTAGAGGTCTAACCTCTCTGGTTTTGCATGGCCAGATTTAGAGCCGGTTCCCGAGGACTCAGCTTACTTCTACCTCCAGGATGGTCAATACTAGAGGAATGATTGCAGGAGGACTCGAGTGGGTTCCTTACTTCGCCGCTCGTTTTATTATTTACCTTTATATACTTAGCCGTTTGGCACCGACATGTTAGTCGGATTGTCTTGTACTTACTTTTACATAATTGTAATTAAGTCAGACTGCAGCTGATAATAATTGTGTATACTTGCTATATCATCTGGCTATGTTTTGTAAAGCCAGATCTCAAGAACATTTTGACTGAGCGTTTGGGACGCCTTACTGCTTTATCTTACATGTTCTCTATTACTGTTTCTTGCTTGAATGATTGAGACAATAGATGTAAAATGACCATAGTAAGACTCTTATGTAGTATGCACCCCCTTGTCTCGTTAGACAGCATTGATCGTATTATACGGTATTCATCTACCCATAATACGTAGCTGGCTGAGTCATTCCCCCGCTCTCCAGTATTCTGGTTCTGGGGCGTGACATACTTGGACCGAGTATGAAATGTTTGGTTCTTCACAAGGTGAATGACACTCTGGCTCTCGCAAAATAAAGTATACTGCTCTTGCTTAAGCCCTACTTCCTGAAGCAGCATCTTCATCCACAACAACTCCTTGCAAGCCTCCGTTGTCGCAATGTACTTTACCTCTGTCATCAACAAGGTGACAGATTTTTGCAACCGTGACTGCCATGATACTGCTCTATCAGCAAACATAATCACATAGCCCGAAGTCGATCGTCTCGTGTCTACATATCCAACCATATCAGCGTCAGCATACCCGACCAGCTTCGACTCGTCACCACCAAAGGAAAGTATCAAATCGGCAGTGCCCTAAAGGTACCGTAGAACCCACTTGACCAATGTACTCTTCCAGGATTGGAAAGATAACTGCTAACTGTGCCAACTACATAAGCTATGTCTGGCCTCATACACACCATAGCATATATGAGGCTTCCCACAACTGAAGCATATGGAACCCGCTCAATATCTTTCTTCTCATCCTCAGTATATGGACACTGCTCCTCAATAAACTTAAAGTAAGCTGCAAGGGGGTTACTCACTTTCATTGACCTGTCTATCCCGAAACGCTGAAGTACTCGATGAATGTACTTCTTTTTGGACAAGTGTAGCAGCTTGGAATCTCTCTCTCTTTTGATCTCCATCCTAAGAATAGTCTTTGGTCCTAAATTCTTTATATAGAAGGCCGTGCCCAGTTGGCACTTCAACTTCGCTATCATAGTGGCATTCTGATCCACCAGTAGTATATCATCAACATATATAGAACAGTAAAATAACAAAATCATCCTCGACAAAGTGCCTCATAAATACACAGTGGTTCGACGTCATTCACGCATAACCATGCTCCCACATAAATGACTCGAACTTCCTGTACCACATGGATGCAAATGTTTTATTTTGAACACCAAAGGTAACCTAGGCAAATTTGAAGAAAAAGCCTATGAATGTATCTTCCTTGGTTATTCTATGTATAGTAAAGATTTTCGTATGTTTAACAAAAAAAGTCTTGTAGTGGAAGAGTCAATCATTGTCTCCTTCGGCGAGCTCACACTTCCACATCTAACTCCTCAAATGATGTTGATGACATCTCTTTTGGCTTGGAAAACTCTTATCTTGGAGAAACTAGCACTTATTCATCTAGCAATGAAGTTGAGACTACTCCACCCGAAGACTCTTCACTAATAGGGCCTCCTCAAGGGGATCTTCCCAAAGAATAGAGGTTTGTTCCCCATAATCCCAAGGAGTTTATTATTGGTGATCCGTCCTTACGGGTTAGCACTAGATCTTCTACACGAGATCACTTTACAAATGTGGCTTTTATTTCATAAATACAGCCTAAAAATATTAATAATTCCTTTAATGATAATTTTTTGATGATTGCAAAGTAAGAAGAGCTCAATCAATTTGAGCGAAACAATGTTTGGGAACTCGTTCCTAAGCCCCACAACTATCCCATTATTGGGACAAATTGGGTGTTTCAAAATAAACTTAATGAAAATGGTTTTGACACGCGTAACAATGTCCGATTGGTTGCTCAAGGATATAACCAAGAAGAAGGCATTGACTACGAAGAAACCTATGCTCCGATTGCTCATCTTGAATCCATTCGAATGCTTTGTGTTTTTGCTTATTTCAATGATTTCAAACTTTTTCAAATTGATATCAAAAGTGTCTTTTTCAACGGTCTTATTAAAGAAGAGGTGTATGTCAAGCACCCTCCCGGCTTTGAAGATTTTAAATTTCCTGATCACGTTTTCAAATTACACAAAGTCCTATATGGCCTCAAATAAGCATCTCTTGCTTTGTATGAACGTCTTAGCTCCTTTCTCATCTCTCACAATTTCTCCAAGGGCAAAGTTGACACCACTCCTTTTATTAAAACGCACAATGGCACACTTCTATTAGTTAAAATCTATGTTGATGATATCATTTTTGGTTCCACTAATAAAACAGTATGTGTAGAATTTGCCAAGATTATGCAGGATGAATTTGAAATGGACATGATGGAAGAACTATCATTTTTTTCTTGGACTACAAATCAAGCAAGGATCTCAAGGCACGTTCATCAATCAAGCTAAATATAAGAAGGATCTTCTCAAGCACTTTGAGCTAGACTCATCCAAATCAATGAGAATTCCTATGGCCACAATGACAAAGCTTGATCAAGATAAAAATGGTGACTCGGTTGACATTTGTAAGTATTGAGGTATGATCGGTAGCTTACTTAACTTAATTGCTAGTTGTCCCAATATTATGTTTTGTATTTGTTTATGTGCACGTTACCAAGAAAATCCCAAAGAATCTTATTTATGTGCTGTTAAGCGCATTTTTTGGTATCTCAAAGGCACCATTAACATGGGATTTTAGAATCCGAAATCTCGATCATTTGAGCTTATCGGCTATTCGGATGCAAATTTTGCTGGATGTAAGATTGACAGAAAAAACACTAATGGTACATGTCAATTCCTTAGAAAATTCTTGGTTTTATGGTTGAGTAGGAAACAAAACCAGTTGCTCTTTCCACAACTAAGGCTGAATACATAGCGTCTAGATGTTGTTGTGCACAAATTCTTTGGATGACACAAACACTTCTAGACTATAGTATCACTTCAAATGGTATTTCTATCAAATGTGACAACACTAGCTCTATTTATCTCACTAGAAACCCGATTTGTCACTCACGTACGAAACACATTTAGATTCGACACAACTTCTTGTGTGATCATCAACTTAAAGGCGACATCTGTCTTAGATTTATTGACACTGAGCATCAACTAGCTGACATCTTCACCAAGTCTCTTGCCAAAGATCACTTCTCTTTCATTTGTTGAGAAATTGCCTTATTGAAAAATCTTTCTAATTTTATCCAAATAATCCGACGGAATATCCGACGGACATCTACGGAAGTCCGACGGATGATCCTTTCTTCTTACAGTTGGCAGATTCCTTATTTGTTTTATTTTTGTTATTTTTTTTCCATATTTTTCAAATTTCTCACCAATCTGATCCACAAGCGGATAACCATAGATTTTTGATGGATTATCCGCCTGCGAATTTTCTGACACAGATTAGACCAAATTTGGCCTTTCCTCTTCCTCAAAATTCTTTCCTTCCCCATAAATCCGGCTGCAATCTGCCCTAAAACCCCCAACCCTTCACATCCCTCATTAAACATCCACCTACTCTATTCATTACACCTCTTCTATCCTATTAAATCTCATTCATCCCTCTTCTTTTTCATCTTTCTACTCTTTCTTACCCTCTGTTCATTCACCCCATAATTCGTCCAGATTCGGCCAGTGATTCGCTTCAAAACCAAGTCTAACAAACGCTCCCGTCATGGCGCCTCCTCTTCCGCTTCTCAGGCTCTTCCTTCCACATCCATGGTTCTCCCCAACCCCAACCCCAACGATCACAACCCAGTCATTTTTCGCACGGCATACCAATCTCGAGATTAGTTCAACATAACTACCAGTATGCACCAGCAAGCCTATCTCCTTCATCTATTTTCTAATCCTTTGAGAAATCGTCGGCAACGCCGACTTCACCGATCTTTTGGAGAGGCAAGTGGATGTGTATCCTGTCGCCATTCAAATATTCTACTACAACCTCGTTGCAAGTAGCGACCGTCTGAAGTTCGAGACAAAGGGTCGGTGGGGTCAAGATTACTGTCAATGCCACCTCTCTGGCTTCCATTCTCGATGTTCCAGAATGTCCCAACCTTTACTGTCTTCCATACACTTTGGATGCCATCAAACTATCCCCGGACTACACCTTTGAAGAATTCAACTTCTGTATCTATGATCATGTCATCTCTCTTAAACCGGAGGACAAAGACTTAAGTCCTTTTATCACGATCTTCACCGCATTCTCTGCCACTCCATCACCAAGAAGTCTGACAACATGGATAGTCTCATCACTGCGGAGCTTATCACAATATACTATCTCTTTGCCCGCCAGCCTTTCTCCCTTGCCAAGACTATGATCTACTCCATGGTCCGGATCCAGGAGGCTAACCATTAATCTCTTCTTTACGGCATGTACATCACCATGATTCTGGAGGCCAACGGGGTATACCTCACCAACTATCCCAAGGCCAAGAAGCTACCTATTCTTGCCAAGGTGAAGCCGCAACCCCTCCACTCATCTAGGCCCTCGACTTCTCAACCACCTCTTGCTGGCACTTCCACTGCTCCTCCGGCTGTGACGCTTATTCCTTCTGAGATTCATCGGTACATTGATCGTCGTTTAAACTCCCTCACCATTGCCACCTCGGAATGCATCCAAGCTGCCACCAGGGTTCTGGGTACCTTAATCTATCATGGCTTCATAGATCAGAAGTACTATTTTTAGCATTGCTTTATGGAGAACAATCCTCTTTGCAACCCAGCTATCCCTAACCCTGCCTACCAAGTACCCCGGTTGTCTGACCCGAATGTCTATAGATTCATGTATCCGGACGATGTTGATCCCTATGGCTCCTTTACTCCAACGGCGGGGGTTGATGATGAGGGGGCTGGATATGCGGACCCGACAGATGACCCTGACAACTGATGATCACTAGCACTAGTGGGTGGTGTCCTAGAGTCTATCAGGTGTCAGTTTTTTTGTGTAGTCCTTCCTGGACTTTGAAAATTTTATTTTAGTGCGTCTCTGCTACTTTGTTTTGTGTAGTCCTTTGTCTCCCAGTAGGGAGTGGAATGTTATGCCTGTTATCAAACTATTTCTCCTTTCTAATGAAAATGCCTATTATCTACTCTGTTATTTTTACTATCTTAGCATCTCAACTTTTATTTTGTATAAGTGACAAAGGGGGAGAAGTTGTGTTGAGGGGGAGATATTTTATTACGGGGGAGCTATCTCTCAAAAATAGTACTTTTGTCAATTATCAAAATGGGAGAGATTGTTGTACATTGATTTTTATACTTACAATTAATGACTCCACTGTTTTAGATTTATCTACTTATCCGGTTCAAAGTAAAGTCTCAACCAAATAAAATATTCCTGCATCCATCAAGCTATTACTAAGACTCATTCAAAGGATCACAATTAAGGAACGCAGAAGCTCATTAAAGGATCACAATCAAGAAACGAAGAAGCTTCGTAGAAGTCAAAGATCTAGTTTCTCAAGAGTCTGTAACACACAGAAAACCAGTGTAAACTTTTTCGTATGGCTGACCTATTAGAAACATAAAGGAGTAACTATGAAGAAGGCGAATCATCCTTCATATTTTTGCAAAAATCCATCGGACTATCTATTTTGGAATAATAAGTATTTGTGAGTCCAAAGGATGATCCGAAGGATCACTGCGGATCACCGTCGGATAATTCATTTTGAAACAACAAGATTTTGTTGGTTCTAACAGATCATCCGTCGAATTTCTGCAAAAATTCGTCTGACGATCCGTTTTGGAACACCAAGTATTTATGGGTCCAAATGGATGATCCGGTGGATCACCGCGGACCACCGTCGGATGATCCGTTCTTGCTGAGGTGGCTATCTGAATTTCAAATCCAATGATTCTTATTAATCATCATTTAATTCATCCAACTGCTAGTTTTTTATCCTTTACTGTTTGAGCAGATGATCTGCCGAACATCCGCGGATAGCCGACGGATCATCCGTTCGGCTATAGTAAATGCTCTATCTTCTTAGATTTGTATAAATAGACTTCACCTCTCTTCATAAAGAGCTATCCATTTGAGCTTTAAATTTTCTAACTACCAAAAGAGCTCTACCATTACTCAAAAAGCTTTCAGTTGTCATCCAATCAAAAGTGCTAGAGTATTCACGAGTTGTAATCAAGATCTTCAAAGTGTTCAAGATGATCAAAAGCCTTTCTTTCTCTTAAAATTTGAAGTTGACGAGCCTTTGGAGGAAAACTCGTACGTAAGAAGTTGACGAGCCTTTGGAGAAAAACTCGTGTGTAAGAAGTTGGCAAGCTCTTCGGATCCAAACTCGTGTTAGAAGTTGACGAGTTCTTCGGATCCAAACTCGTGTTGTAACTATTTACTCAAATAGTGGATTAAAGCTGGAGAGAGTTTCGGGACTGGAGTACCCTTTGGGAGGATATCAGGATACATCAGGTGTTTGATTCTCTCTTCCTCTATTATCCTTTAAATTTCTTATTATTAGTGTTAATATTTTTATTACCCTATTCACCCCCTAGGGTTCTTCATATGCCTCAGCATTGGCTGTAGTATGCTGCCTATGATAATATGGTCCATAATAAGAACAATATGCACATAATATCCACATCTAAACCATCAAAGTTAAAAGCTAATAATCTCGACAATAAACTAAGGAAAACTATCAAAATAATCCACTACAACTCAAATAGTCTCGAGAACAAACCCGGTAGCAGAAAAGTAAACTAAAATCAAAAACTCTGACAACTAACTAATGGGAAAGGATAAAAAAGAAAATATACTAATTTACATAAGTGCCCGAATTCGGTACATCAGTAATGCCAGTATCGTCAACATACGTAAAGTAGACCTCAAGATAGATGACGTCGTCTAAAGCTGAAAAATAGTTATCCAGATATGATTGAAACAAGTTCACCATATACTACACTACACAATATATTATACAAGCATGAAGAAATAATAACAATGAAGATTAACTGCATGCATGATATGATATGATAAAAAGAGTACAATTATAACATGAGGACAATATGAAAGTAGACTTGATGGAAGAAGAATAAATAAATGATATAGTAACACGAGGTCACATATACTGTGTGTTTTAGAATACTAATTTTCTACATGTGGATGGTCTGATATATACGTCAATCATACGTGTGGTGCACGATTAATATTATTTAGGTTATGCAGGAAGCGATTTATACAGGTAATGTAGACCACATGTATACTCATAGTATTCTTCGCCCACAACTCACAAGAAAATATGTTCACTACATATAACAATACAAGTAAACATGATAAACAGGTAATCACAATACAACATGGTAAACAAGAATAACAGGTAAACATAAACAAGTAACTGGAGAAAAACTATGTTCGTTACAAGAAATTAATCGTGCTGAATCAAGAACCATGACAACAGAATATATGAAGAAGTAACCATGAAAAGACGATATAAAGATACATGCAATACAAAATAAGGTAATATAGTGTCATAGTGAAACTTGCCTGATCTCTTGACCAAACCATTTTCACAAGTCAAGGACAAGAGTAACTCCGACGTAGAAGCTAACAAACCATATCATACCAACTCACCACGAACCGTCCACGAAAACCACAAGTTAGTTCTAAGATTCCTTATCTAAAGATCATAAAAATGGCTAATAGGTTAACCTAAATTAATATTATTTAATTCTGAAGTAATTACTTAAAACTCTAATTTAATCTAATAATAATCTAAAAATAATTAGGAAAGGAATTTGGCTATAGAAAATTACGGTTCGAATTTTGGAATCCATAACTTGCAAATCGAGGCATACCGTTGACTAAGTAATCAATGTTACGAACTCAGTGATTTGTAGGTGCATCTTAGTAGATTTCAGTGCCATGAGTGCATTGGAATCGACCGTGCCACAAAATTATGGTTTGATCAAAGTTATCACCGTTATCGCTAACTGTGAACAACTAGTGAATCACAGTTCAAATCTGAGTTCACCAAATTAAATAAAATATTAAACAAATTTATGAATTTCTAAAAAAAATATGTTTTAAATATTTGTTTCTTCGTTCCAAAACATCAAACGGATCGTAAAACGGAGTTCGGGATCTCCCTTAATCTCGAAAACAGGGTGACGCGTCAATTTTTGGACAACTGGTACTCAAATAAACCTCCAAAAATTTAAGTAAATAATTATAAAAAATAAAATATAATTTTGGAAACCTAACCTCGATATAGTTCTGATAAAAAATAGCACTAAAAATGGAAATCGGGGATGATCTCAATCGCCTCACAAAGTTGAAGGTTCTTCAAGAATCAAACCACAAAGGAGGCTGAAATAAATAATGTTTTCAAATTATATATATATATATATATATATATATATATATATATATATATAAGTGAGAGAGAGGCGGTGTGCTAAGTCAGCCGGGCGCCTACAGGATGGCCACCCTGGCTGACTGGGATGGCAGACTGTGTAAATGATTATTTTAATTATAGAAATTTATCAAAAAATCATTTAAACTCCAAATAAATTCAAATCAATTCCATAAAAATCCTAAAAAAATTCTAGAAAATACTTTTAGATGTCTAGAGCTTAAATAAAAAATATTTGTTTTAAAATATCATCGTATGACCTTGCGGTAAATCCCAAAAGTCTATAAAAAATAAATTCTATGTATTTTAATTATCTAAAAATCTCCAAAAATTCAAAAAAAATTAGAATATTGTAGAAAATATTTCTAGTCATCTAGAGCCCAAATAAAAATAATAGGTCTAAAAATACCCCTGAATGACTTTATATAGATCCTGAAAGTTCTTAAAAAAACCTTAAATATTAAATACCTAAAAATATACAAAAGTTATCAAAAAATATAAAATAGATAAATAATATATCTAGGGATACCTAGAGACCCTAGTGACAGTAAGTAACCTAATTTTACCACACGTCACCTATAAGCTTAGGTACAACCTCTTTGTGATTCCAAAACAAACCCTAAAAAAATTTAAAAAAATTCTAAGAAGCAGGTGCTACAATGAGATTATTTGGATTTTTTATAGGTATCGTGTTATTCATATTAAGACTCTTATATAATCGAGGGGACACTAGAAAACCTAGATCAGGAAGTGATTGCAGTTCGCATGTATTCGTAGATCTAGATAAATGAAATACTTCGTGGATTGAGGTGTTTATTAAGGATGTTGTATTATATAATTTTGCCCAATTTTATATCGTCTGACCAGATACTCATGTATGACATCCTTGTACCTGACCTGGCTAAGCTAGATCTGTACTATTCATTATCATGCCTCACAGGGTATTGCACCGTTATGTGCCCTTATTTAACTGTTACACTGATATATGCCGTAACACCTATTATGTTATATATAGTATGTTTTGGGTTATTTGTAGACTAGGATGATTGGATTATTGATTATAATTGGTGATTTGGAACCGTTGCATTACAATAAGGCTAAGTCTGGATTTCTATCCCTAGTTTCCATTACAAAAAGTATATGAACTTTATTCCAAATTACAAAGAATACAAAGAATCCTAACAATGGAGTGCTAAGTACAAAGAATCTGGGAAAGTATAGCATCGGAGATCAAGTCGTGCATCTGACTTATTTACTCCATTGACGATCCAGACATACGTATCGGAGAGGAGAACTTGCTAGTCTGGATCACTCGTAGATTTGGGCAGCAAGTATGCTCAATACATTCAGCTTTTGATTGTTTGGAAAACATGTCCCAACTATTTATAGTCATTCACACTGTAATGGGTATGCCCATATAGAACTCGAAAAGAAAATATTTTTTGTCCCACGTGCATAAGAATTTGTCTATGGATTGTTGCAATAACTCCAATGCATGGAGTGGATCTGGATGTATGTGCGCATCACAGTCTACCTGACACGTGGCATGTATTATAATGTTTCAAAAACCAATATTAATGCAGTTGTTATCAACTAAAATATATGAAAATTAATTATAGAAAAATGTATACTCATTAAATGTGCATAATCTCTGTCTTCATAACTGCTCTAACGTATAGTCACTGCTCTGTCATATATGATGAAGAGAAATTCGTTAATTTTATATCAGTGTATAGATGCTCACCACATACTGCTGCATGGCGTCACCCTGCTGTATGAAGTAAAACATAATGATTATGTTGACATAAGCGATGATGACTCTACATAACCTTCATCTACATACGATACAGAGCGACATAACTTTTATTGTACTGTCAAATTAGGTTATGTGGCTAGGCTGTACGCATCTAGGCTTTTGTCGCATGATGTTTATTGTTTATGCTCCATAAGCTTCTTCAGAATCACAACTTTTAGCATATAGTGCATGAACTTCTTTTAAAGATTACCAAAGTTCACTGACTTGGTCCTTAATGTGCATAGGATTGGGCACATAGCAAAGGTTTACAAATTCATGCCATGGGGTAAGTAGCTTGACACATAACCATCATGCGCATGGACCTGGAATTTTTCATGTTTCTATAAGACCCCTTTTAAAGTTTTTGAAACTTAGGCAAGTTCGAATAGTTTGAAAAAACATAGATAAGAAATCAACTTCACGTATAAAAGTTTGTCGCATACTGCTGTTTGCAAAAACAAAAAGTTTTATAATAAACTTAAAAAAGAGTACAAAAGTATAATTTGAATTTTAGGAAAGTACAATTGTAGGAATCTGATCAGAAGACGATCACTTTCTCCCTTGGACTATGTGAACTTGAAGACTAGAGCCTCTGGAGAATGCAGCAACTATTTTGCAAGAGTTCCTGACCTCTGTGTTCATTTGATAGATTAAAAACTCTATTTATAGAGTTCTGAAAATAACTATTTTAGCAGTTATTCTGATGTGCGCGAGGCTGAACTGCGCCACTTTGGGTTACACCAACCTTATGTTGTGCGAACTTTCATTTAGTTACTCAATTTTGTACTAACTGTATGTAGACACGTGGCATCATATGATTGAGATGTGCATGGTCGTATACATAATAGTGGACACGTTTTGAGAGATTAGTGGCATGTGCGTCACGTCATCCTGCTTTAGAATGTAAGTTGTTTCAACATTATCAGGTTGCGCGAGCTTTAGTCAACGAGTCAAACTGCACCTGATTAGGTTGCACATAGACATGTAGCAGCTTTTGAATATATGAGGCAAAGTTGTTCAGATTGCGCCTAGGCGCAACTAAGGAATTTATTTAGATTGTGCCTAGGCGTAACTCACAATATGTGCAGGACAGCTGTCAATTAAATCTCCTCGAGCGACACATTTTGAGGAATTCGAAGAGATTTTCTTTGTTTACTGTGCTATCAACAGTCAGTGCTGTCAGGCAATGATGATAATTAAATGTCAGACGCCACGTAGGCTTTGGCGCAATGTAGATTGGGCGCAGTCTGATGTCAGGCGCAACATAATCAATGGCGCAGTTTGAGTTCTGGGGTGCAACTTGATTTTTGGGTAGTAAAAACATGACGCAACTTGATGTTTAGGCTCTACAAGACCCACTTCAAAGTTTTTGAAACTTAAGAATACTTCAAAGTTTTGAAATAATTTGAATTATACTTATTCTGTTTAGATTGTGCCAGTCAATGCTCAACCGTCATAATAAACTTCTTCTCGAAAACATTCGATCTCTTCTTCGTCTTTCCGAGTTTCATTGATGATTTTTGGTTTCCCATGAGGAATATGAAGAGTTGGTTGGTTATATGTATAGGGAGAGGTCCTTGTACTCATTCTTCACTTCTGTACTTCTGTGGCACCAAAGAAGAAGGAGATAGGGATCAGTGCTGACATTAAAGTCAAATCCCCTGAAACAAAACCTGATGTCATGCCTACAACTTATCTGTTGGAGGCTGACCCATCACTAAAGGCGGTGAACTTTTTAGACTATTTTGGTTTAACTCCAACAGTCTTCAATCACTCGAGTGGTGGGACATCACTTTCTTCTGAAGAACGCGGTGATTCGGAGGGATTCCTTTATCTGATGCATCGTTCGGGAATCCACAACATGCAAGAGTTAGACGCCGCCCTTCGTCAGACCAATGATGAAGAAGAGAAAAAGAAGCAATGTTAAGCGTGCCAGATTTTTATTTCTTTTCATGTGTCATGTCCTATTTGTTTGTAGGGGTCTACCCCTTCTTATGAAATGAAATTTATAATTTCTGGCACCTTTAAATTATAGAACCGTTTTGTGATTCAAGTGGCGCACGTAAATGTGCTCCTTTGACTAATTCAATGCTTGTTGTCCTTTGAGAGACACATGGTAGTCATCGTGTGGTTATGTCACTCCCCGTTCCCGGAGTGCATATTTTTATACATGTACTACTCATGTGTATTTATTTAGTATTTGTCATGTATTATTCTGTATTTAAATTCCTTTAGTTTCATGTTAATTAATTATCTGCTCTTTAAATTTTTATGTTAATTATATTTCTGCAATTTTATTACCTGTATTTTATTTGTTGCTTTAGTCTTATTGGGTTTCGGCTTGGATGGATCTGTGCAACCCGGCCCACTAACTTCCACCTACCACCACCCTTCCTATTTAAAGCATCCTTCTCCTTCTCTCTCCTCATTACTTCTCTTCACCATTACTTCTTCTTCTTTCTCTCATTACTCTCCACCACCTACCAGCAGCAGGAGAAGGCAAGTGCAAACTTGCTTCTACTTGAGAACCATGTTTTTATGGTTCATTTGGCTTCTCCTTGTGATTCTAAGAGAGTTTAGTTCTTAGTATTTTGGATTTCGTTGGCTTGTTTCTCCTAGATCTAAGTTTTGTATTCGGCTGTTCATGGGTTCTTAGTCCACCAACTTTGCGTGTATTTTTCTGGCACTGGAACAAGGCTCCATAGGGCGAGTTCGGGAGATGTTGTACGCACACGTTCTTACGTGCTCGCGTGAAACATCAGCCCAGTCACGCACACGTCTTTACATGTTTGCGTGTATTTTTAGTCACGCTAACGTTCTCATGAGCGTGCGTGTATTTTTAGTCACGCTCATCTCTGTGCGTGTCTGCGTGAATTTTGAGTTACGTCCACTCTGTGCGTGCGTATATTTTTAGTCACGCTCGCGTTTGTGTGCGTGTATTTTCAGTCACGCTCGCGTTTTCTGCGTGAATTTTGAGTCACGCTCCTGTCTTTGTACTGCGTGCGTGACTTTTCACGCTCATGTCCCTGAGCTTGCGTGTGTGACTTTTCACGATCACATTGTGCGTGACTTTTGGCGTGCGTGACTTTTCACCCTCACGCTGAGCGTGCGTGCGTGAATCACTTGTCACGCCTCATTTTTTACGCTCACGTTTTTCTGAGTGTACTACTTTTTACGCTCACTCCTTCATGCCAGACTTGGTGTACTTTTGACGCATACGATTCTTGCGTGACTTTTGGACTTAGCTTAGACTTGTTAGCATGACTTCCTGACTTGGGAGTTTTATTTGTTCTATATTTTATTCATTTAATGTTGGCATGATAATTCCCTATTATATCCTTACGCCTTTTGCATGAACCCGAAAATCTTAGCATGTTAATATTTTAATACCTATGGTTGTGTATTAGTGTCAAGTGTCTGGATTGGTATATGGATATCCAGTGAGACTGGAACTTGACCTAGAGAGTTATAGACTCGACCCTATTTGATGCTAAATGACTTTCATGCCTTGTCACCATTAATGACGATGGTTATCTTAACCAATTGATCATGCGTTCCTAGTTGGAACTAAGAGACTGGCTAGTCGTCTTATTGAAATGAATGAATGAGACACGTTCATGTTATGAACTATTGCAATCGACTGGCTGATCCCGAATATTGACATACATGTACATGCAGGCTTCAATCTATTTATTTAATTATTTATTTAGTTATTTTTCTACAAAAAAAGCATGTGTACTTATTGTCAAGGCATGATTACCGTGGTTAGATTTGATTGTTGCATTACGCTATGTAAAACCTGCAACCTAACCGCACTGGTATCGTTGTAGGGTTGTGCATATCGTACCCCGTACGAAAGTACTCATTGAATGACCATGATCCACGGCATGGAACTTCACTCAACGTAGAGACTATTAAGTTAAATAAAATAATGATTGCATGGAGAGAATGGATTCCCGAGTTCTTACATGGCAGCCTCCTTGGAACGAGTAGTACCCGACGGGCCGGCTGGTTTCCACAAATACTGTAAATCTGCCACACGGGCAGGGAACAGTATCTGCTTTTATTATTATTGTATATTGTATATTGACGGGCGTCCTGCTAGGACTCGTCTAATTCATGCATGGCGCACATGATTGACTGGATAGACTAGCCTTGCTCGCACAAAGTAAGAACTGAGGAATCTTTATTGCATTATTCCAGGATAACTTGGGACTCACAATAGCAAGCCGTAGGATTGATTGGCCGTTCAAGATGATTTATTTGTGTACTGTACTACTCTGTTACCTAACTGGGATGATCAGAATGTCAGGACATGATGGGCCAACTTCTGTCCTTGTTTGGTTGGGAGGTTGGTTCGAAGTGTCGTGATGTGATGTGAATCCTAGTAGCAAGTAGAGATCTATTATTATATTCTTTTACTTACTGATTGAGTCCTTCATATCGTCCTTCCTTGTGGTACTTGCTATTAGAGGTCTAACCTCTCTGGTTTTGCATGGCCAGATTTAGAGCCGGTTCCCGAGGACTCAGCTTACTTCTACCTCCAGGATGGTCAATACTAGAGGAATGATTGCAGGAGGACTCGAGTGGATTCCTTACTTCGCCGCTCGTTTTGTTATTTACCTTTATATACTTAGCCGTTTGGCACCGACATGTTAGTCGGATTGTCTTGTACTTACTTTTACATAATTGTAATTAAGTCAGACTGCAGCTGATAACAATTGTGTATACTTGCTATATCATCTGGCTATGTTTTGTAAAGCCAGATCTCAAGAACATTTTGACTGAGCATTTAGGACGCCTTACTTCTTTATCTTACATGTTCTCTATTATTGTTTCTTGCTTGAATGATTGAGACAATAGATGTGAAATGACCATAGTAAGACTCTTATGTAGTATGCACCCCCTTGTCTGGTTAGACAACATTGATCGTATTATACGGTATTCATCTACCCGTAATACGTAGCTGGCTGAGTCATTCTCCCGCTCTCCAGTATTCTGGTTCTGGGGCGTGACATGGTTTTAGTGGTGGCCCATGCAGGTCTGATTTCAGACTTGTGGGGTGTTTTGATTTATAGGATGTCTCAATCACACATGTTTCCCCTTGATCTCCTGATTCGTTATTCTCAACTCTTGCTTGATATTTCGGTATCCTTTGACTTCATTGATCCTTCATGTCCGGTCGTTTGATTGTTCTCTTGTCTCTTTTCTTAGGGGCACTTCGTCCGCATCGGTCAGAGCTGGGCAGCAACAAGGGCAACATGGGCAACATGACCAGGTTGGTCAGCAACCAGGGCCAGTCTCACCTCAGAAGACTATCCAGAAAGAAGTGATAGTAGAACCAGCAGTTGGACCGCAGTATCCGAAAGTTCCAAACCCACCCATAGTTCCACCTACCCCTGTGGAAGTGGACACACCAGCCCTTCTGGAGAACATGAGAGGAATGATGGCTGCTCAGCAACATCAGATGTTGGCCCAGCAGCACATGCACACTCAGCTACAAGAGCAGAATGTGTTGCTTAACCAAGGATTGCAGACGGCTTTGGAAAGAGGAGTAAGGACTGATTCAGGAGCATCAGCCAGGTTTTGCAAGTACAATCCCCGTCGTTTCGAGGGCACGGAGGATGCCATCTCAGCAGATGCATGGCTTAAGGATATGGAGGCTATTCTGACAGCGGCTAAGGTACCGGCGGAAGAACGTGTGGATCTAGTGAAGTTGTTACTTCAAGATCTCGCACGTGATTGGTGGGAATCAGAGGAAGTGGGCATCAGACGTCCTGTGGCTTGGGACGATTTCACTGCTAGATTCAAGACCAAGTACTATGGAGTTGTGGCACAGTTTGAGCTACAACAGAAGTTTATCAACCTCAGGCAGGCCGGCAAGACTGTAGATGCTTATGCAGCGGAGTTCTGCAGATTGAGTAGATTCGCCCCAGAGATGGTAGCAACAGAGCGCCAGAGGGCCATGAGGTTTCAGCAAGGGTTTCATCTCGAACTTTTGCAATTGATAGAGGGGCACAATTACCAAACTTTTGATGAGATATTGACGGCAACTCGAAGGCATGAGCTCACCATTCAGAGGCTTGCGACAAGGACTGGGGTCAGAAGAGATCCCACAGTCAGATTGAAGGAGAAGGGGGAGCAGCGCCCCGAACAACAGCACCATCCACTGGCATTCGTATCCACGATGTGGCGATACGAGGACCAGCACCACCCAGGCAGCAGCAACAGCAACAGAGGAAGAACCAGCAACCCCCGGCGGGCTGCACTTATTGTGGAAAGATGGGACACACTAGAGATGTGTGTCGGACATTGAATGGACTATATCTGATATGTAGAAATCTAGACCATCGGGTTACCACATGTCCCATAAATTCGAGGTCAGGAGGACCAGGGCAGCAGTTTTCTGCTCTGTCAGCACCAGGGGTAGGCCAATATCGAGGACCAGCGGTGGCAGTTAGGCCATTGGCGCAGCGTCCGTTAGTACCGCAGGCTCAGATGTTTCGGCAGCAGGGACCGCCGATGCAGCAACACCAGCATAGACCACCCCAGCATCATCAAGGCAGGGGCCAGCAGTAGCACCAGGCTAGGCCGCAGCATGGAAATCAGCAAGAAGGTTGAGGGCAAGCATTCACTCTGTCCTTGGAAGAGGCATTGGCATCGGGAGATGTTGTGGCAGGTAACAATCTCGTCGCCTCATATCCCGCAGTAGCATTGTTTGATTCGGGAGCATCCCATTCATTTATATCTGTACGATTTGCGACACAACTAGGAATAAAGTTCGAGGCATTGCCAGGGAGGTTGAATATGCTCACTGGTAATAGGCTCGTAGGAGTTAGTAGAGTTATTTTAGCGTGTAGCGTTGTAGTTTGCGAGCATTCTTTACCTGCCCGGTTGATAGAATTTTCTGTTGGAAATTTCGACGTTATCTTAGGCATGGACTGGCTGAAAGACAGTCATGCGAAAATAGATTGTCGTAGAAGGAGTGTATCTTTTGATATTCCAGGCATGAAGAGGTTCACCTTAGTCAGATCAGAGGCAACTCAGCAAGAGCAGGGAGTAGTGACGGCAATGGAGGAAGTTCAGATTCCGAAGGTAGTTGAAGAATTTTTAGACGTATTTCCTGAAGAACTTCCAGGTCTACCACCAGTTAGAGATATTGAGTTCAGTATAGAATTGGCACCAGGAACTAAACCAATATCAGATCGAGTTTACAGAATGGCGGATTCAGAGCAGGCCAAGGTATATGAGCACATAGAGGAATTGAAGGAGAGAAAGTTCATCCAAGCTAGCGTATCACCATGGGCAGCACCAGTGGTACTTGTGGAGAAGAAGGATGGGTCATCCAGATTGTGCATTGACTACAGGAAGCTTAATACGACAACAGTAAAGAACAAGTACCCATTACCCAGGATCGACGACTTATTTGATCAGTTGAGCAAAGCTAGAGTTTTTTCCAAGATAGATCTTCATTCAGGGTACCATCAGGTGAGGCTTCGGAAGGAAGATATTCCCAAGACAGCGTTCAGGTCGAAGTATGGACATTATGAATTCTTAGTAATGCCGTTTGGTTTGACCAATGCTCCAGCAATATTCATGGATTTGATGAACTGCATCTTTATGCCATATTTAGACCAGTTTGTCGTTGTGTTTCTTGACAACATTCTCGTATACTCTGCAAGTGAAGAGGAGCATGAAGACCACCTCAGGAAAGTGTTATAGGTTCTGAGAGAGAACCAGTTGTATGCCAAGCTCAGCAAGTGTGAGTTTTGGTTGGATCACATTTCATTTTTGGGTTATATCATATCAGGAGCTGGAGTAGCAGTAGATCCCAAGAAAGTAGAAGCGGTAGAGAGTTGGCCAGTACCCAAGACCGTAGCAGATGTGCGAAGTTTCTTGGGATTGGCAGGATATTACAGAAGGTTTGTGTCAGACTTTGCAAGGCTTTCAGCGCCCATGACCCGCTTGACCCGGAAGGATATGCCATTTGTTTGGTCGGCAGATTGTCAGGCATCATTCGAGACTTTGAAGCAGAAGTTGATATCAGCACCTATTCTTACATTGCCAGTTGGACCCGGAGGTTTTACAGTATATTATGATGCGTCAGGTAAAGGACTTGGATGTGTCCTTATGTAACATGGGAAGGTGATAGCGTATGCATCTAGGCAGCTTCGGGACCACGAGAAGAATTACCCAACTCATGATTTGGAGTTAGCGGCAGTAGTATTTGCTCTGAAGCTATGGAGGCATTACTTATATGGTGACCGAGTGGAGATATACACAGACCATAAAAGTCTGAAGTACATCTTTACTCAGAAGGAATTAAACATGAGGCAGAGAAGATGGCTGGAGTTGATTAAGGATTATGACGTGGAGCTTCAGTATCATCCAGGCAAGGCTAATGTAGTGGCAGACGCTCTCAGCAGAAGAGGCGGCGCATTTATGTTGACAACGCAGAGGCATATCTTAGAAGACCTTCAGGAGATGGGCATCGAAGTTATATTTCCTAGTGATGTAGGAGTTCTAACTAGTCTACAAGTCCAATCTGACTTGGTAGACAGGATCAAGGCAGCTCAGGCACAGGACCCGAGGATTCAGAAGCTTAGGACAGAATGTGAGTCAGGGCTCAGGAAGGAGATGAGGATTCATGAAGATGGTACACTTAGGTTTGGATCGCGTCTATGTGTGCCTAGTGGGGATATCAGACAGGAGGTTATGGCAGAAGTTCACAGTTCTCAGTATTCTATTCACCCTGGAGGGACCAAGATGTACCAAGATATCAAGCAACATTTCTGGTGGAACGGGATGAAGAGGGAGATAGCTAGATTTGTTTCCCGTTGCTTGGTATGTCAGCAAGTGAAGGCAGAACAACAGAGGCCAGCTGGGTTATTGCAACCGCTTCCTATTCCGGAATGGAAATGGAAGCATATTACAATGGACTTTGTGACCGGTTTACCAAGATCGCCAAGTGGTAAAGATGCTATTTGGGTGATAGTAGACCGACTTACGAAGGTAGCACACTTTCTTTCTTTCAGAGTAGGACAATCTACAAAAAAGTTGGCAGAGTTGTATATGCAACAGATAGTCAGGCAGCATGGAGTCCCTGTCAGTATTGTGTCGGATCGAGATACCCGCTTTACATCACACTTCTGGAAGAGCTTACATCGTAGTCTGGGTACCAAGTTAAGGTTTAGCACGGCTTACCATCCGCAGACGGATGGGCAATCAGAAAGAACGATTCAGACCTTAGAAGACATGTTGAGAGCTTGCACTCTAGATTTTGGAGGGTCTTGGGAAAGTCACCTACACTTGGTCGAGTTCTCATACAACAATAGTTATCAGGCCAGTATCCAGATGGCGCCATTCGAAGCATTATATGGTAAGAAGTGCAGGTCGCCGCTAGCATAGGATGATATTGGAGAGAGGAAGATGCTAGGCCCAAAAATGATTGTTCAGACGGTTGAAGTAGTTAAAGGGATTAGAGAGCGACTTCGAGTTGCGCAGGATCGGCATCGTCATTGGGCAGACCAGCATCGTAGGTGTTAGAATTCTCTATTGGGGACCACGTATTCTTGCGGATCTCACCTACTCGTGGGGTCATTAGATTTGGCGTTCGCGGGAAATTGAGTCCGCGGTACGTAGGCCCATTTGTTATCCTTGATCGGATAGGCGATGTTGCTTATCGTTTATCCCTCCCATCTTTGTTACGAGAGGTGCATGACGTGTTTCATGTATCTCAATTACGTAGGTATATATCGGACCCAAGCCATGTCCTCGATCACTCTGAGCTGGTTGTTGGTACCAACCTGTCTTACGAGGAACATCCTGTGTCCATTTTGGATTGAAGAGAGAAGATACTCAAGAACCGAACAATTAGTCTTGTCCGTGTTGCTTGGGGTCATCACTCCTTGGGAGAGTCAACGTGGGAACGTGAGGATGATATCCGTTCACGGTATCCACACCTGTTTGACTCACAAGGTATATCTCTTTCTGTATACCTTGATTGTCTTGATTTCTCATGCTTATCGCCTTATGGATAGAACTACCTGATATCGTAGATTGATGGATTTACATAGATAGTACTTGCTTTTGATATGGTAACAATGATTGCTTGCTCACTAGAATTGCTTGTATTAGTTTAGCTCTGATATTTCTATCCTGCTTGGATTTGAAATTCCGAGGACGAAATTTTTCTAAGGTGGGTAGAGATGCCAGTCCCCATTCCCGGAGTACGTATTTTTATACATATACAACTCATGTGTATTTATTTAGTATTTATCATGTATTATTCTGTATTTAAATTCCTTTAGTTTCATGTTAATTAATTATCTGCTCTTTAAATTTTCATGTTAATTATATTTCTGCAATTTTATTACCTGCATTTTATTTGTTGCTTTAGTCTTATTGGGTTTCGGCTTGGATGGATCTGTGCAACCCGGCCCACTAACTCCCACCTACCACCACCCTTCCTATTTAAAGCATCCTTCTCCTTCTCTCTCCTCATTACTTCTCTTCACCATTACTTCTTCTTCTTCCTCTCATTACTCTCCACCACCTACCAGCAGCAGGAGAAGGCAAGTGCAAACTTGCTTCTACTTGAGAACCATGTTTTTATGGTTCATTTGGCTTCTCCTTGTGATTCTAAGAGAGTTTAGTTCTTAGTATTTTGGATTTCGCTGGCTTGTTTCTCCTAGATCTAAGTTTTGTATTCGGCTGTTCATGGGTTCTTAGTCCACCAACTTTGCGTGTATTTTTCTGGCACTGGAACAAGGCTCCATAGGGCGAGTTCGGGAGATGTTGTACGCACACGTTCTTACGTGCTCGCGTGAAACATCAGCCCAGTCACGCACACGTCTTTACGTGTTTGCGTGTATTTTTAGTCACGCTAACGTTCTCATGAGCGTGCGTGTATTTTCAGTCACGCTCATCTCTGTGCGTGTCTGCGTGAATTTTGAGTTACGTCCACTCTGTGCGTGCGTATATTTTTAGTCACGCTCGCGTTTACGTGCGTGTATTTTCAGTCACGCTCGCGTTGTCTGCGTGAATTTTGAGTCACGCTCCTGTCTTTGTACTGCGTGCATGACTTTTCACGCTCATGTCCCTGAGCTTGCGTGCGTGACTTTTCACGATCACATTGTGCGTGACTTTTGGCGTGCGTGACTTTTCACCCTCACGCTGAGCGTGCGTGCGTGAATCACTTGTCACGTCTCATTTTTCACGCTCACGTTTTCCTGAGTGTACTACTTTTTACGCTCACTCCTTCATGCCAGACTTGGTGTACTTTTCACGCATACGATTCTTGCGTGACTTTTGGATTTAGCTTAGACTTGTTAGCATGACTTCCTGACTTGGGAGTTTTATTTGTTCTATATTTTATTCATTTAATGTTGGCATGATAATTCCCTATTATATCCTTACGCCTTTTGCATGAACCCGAAAATCTTAGCATGTTAATATTTTAATACCTATGGTTGTGTATTAGTGCCAAGTGTCTGGATTGGTATATGGATATCCAGTGAGACTGGAACTTGACCTCGAGAGTTATAGACTCGACCCTATTTGATGCTAAATGACTTTCATGCCTTGTCACCATTAATGACGATGGTTATCTTAACCAATTGATCATGCGTTCCTAGTTGGAACTAAGAGACTGGCTAGTCGTCTTATTGAAATAAATGAATGAGACACGTTCATGTTATGAACTATTACAATCGACTGGCTGATCCCGAATATTGACATACATGCACATGCAGGCTTCAATCTATTTATTTAATTATTTATTTAGTTATTTTTCTACAAAAAAGCATGTGTACTTATGGTCAAGGCATGATTACCGTGGTTAGATTTGATTGTTGCATTACGCTATGTAAAACCTGCAACCTAACCGTACTGGTATCGTTGTAGGGTTGTGCATATCGTACCCCGTACGAAAGTACTCATTGAATGACCATAATCCACGGCATGAAACTTCACTCAACGTAGAGACTATTAAGTTAAATAAAATAATGATTGTATGGAGAGAATGGATTCCCGAGTTCTTACATGGCAGCCTCCTTGGAACGAGTAGTACCCGACGGGTCGGCTGGTTTCCACAGATACTGTAAATCTGCCACACGGGTAGGGAACAGTATCTGCTTTTATTATTATTGTATATTGTATATTGACGGGCGTCCTGCTAGGACTCGTCTAATTCATGCATGGCGCACATGATTCACTGGATAGACTAGCCTTGCTCGCACATAGTAAGAACTGAGGAATCTTTATTGCATTATTCCAGGATAACTTGGGACTCACAATAGCAAGCCGTAGGATTGATTAGCCGTTCAAGATGATTTGTTTGTGTACTGTACTACTCTGTTACCTAACTGGGATGATCAGAATGTCAGGACATGACGGGCCAACTTCTGTCCTTGTTTGGTTGGGAGGTTGGTTCGAAGTGTCGTGATATGATGTGAATCCTAGTAGCAAGCAGAGATCTATTATTATATTCTTTTACTTACTGGTTTAGTCCTTCATATCGTCCTTCCTTGTGGTACTTGCTATTAGAGGTCTAACCTCTCTGGTTTTGCATGGCCAGATTTAGAGCCGGTTCCCGAGGACTCAGCTTACTTCTACCTCCAGGATGGTCAATACTAGAGGAATGATTGCAGGAGGACTCGAGTGGGTTCCTTACTTCGCCGCTCGTTTTGTTATTTACCTTTATATACTTAGCCGTTTGGCACCGACATGTTAGTCGGATTTTCTTGTACTTACTTTTACATAATTGTAATTAAGTCAGACTGCAGCTGATAACAATTGTGTATACTTGCTATGTCATCTGGCTATGTTTTGTAAAGCCAGATCTCAAAAACATTTTGACTGAGCGTTTGGGACGCCTTACTGCTTTATCTTACATGTTCTCTATTACTGTTTCTTGCTTGAATGATTAAGACAATAGATGTGAAATGACCATAGTAAGACTCTTATGTAGTATGCACCCCCTTGTCTGGTTAGACAGCATTGATCGTATTATACGGTATTCATCTACCCGTAATACGTAGCTGGCTGAGTCATTCCCCCGCTCTCCAGTATTCTGGCTGACTTGTAAAAAATGAAGCGCATGTTGTAGACGCGCGCCTGAAATTTTGAGAAGAGGTGCGCACTGCAATCAGTGCCTGACTTCGGTCAGAGTTGCATGTTGTAGATACTGTTGATGCGCGCCTGTTATTCTGAAAATAGGCGCACACTGCAATCCATTTTCTGACTTTGGTCGAAGGCGCACACTGTTGATATGTGCCTATTATCCTGAGAATAGGCGCACACTGCAATCCAGTACCTAACTTCGGTCAGAGGCGCACACTGTTGATATGCGCCTGTTATCCTGAGAATAGGTGCATACTGTAATCCAGTGCCTGACTTCGGTCAGAGGCGCACACTGTTGATATCGCCTGTTATCCTGAGAATAGGCGCACACTGCAATCCATTGCCTGACTTCGGTCAGAGGCGCACACTGTTGATATGCGCCTGTTTGATCAAAGGCACGCAGTTTTGATAGATTTTACTAACTTTTCTTTCTTTATTAATTTTACAGAAGTCTGGTTGGCAAGCTTCTTCAAAACTGGCATGGCGACCTGGATGCTATGAAGAGCATTCTTCTGACACCCATATCAGACAGCTCATGTGACTCTGACACTCAAATCAGACAGCTCAGAACTCTCCATGTTCCAGAAGGGTCTTCCTCAGATGGTAGGAAGAGCCTTTATACATGAGAGTTGGATGGTGGAGAGACAGAATTAGGAATCGTATCACGATGGTGATCTCATTCCTATTTCTCATGACGGGTCGTCTCTTCTCCACCAGTTGTATTGACATCAGCTTATCTTTGAGCTGTTGTACTCTGTGGTTCTCCTCTCGTCTTTCTGAGAGAGAAGACCAGAGTTGATTCCATTGTCTTGCTTGTTACTTCAGGTCGAGATGACAAGGAACCGGCATCAATAAGAAGATACAAAGATGTAATAGGCCTTCATTTGTTATATTTAGAATGAAAATCCGAGATGTAGTAGACTTTCATCAAGATGTATCTATGTTTTTAAAGAAGGAATAAAGAATGATTTTCCCTTCTTTATAATTTGATTTTAATGTGATGATGAGGATGTGACAAGTTGCTGATGTAAATAATCAGAATTCAGAGGTGTGGAGAACGTGAATTCATATTATTTAAAATAAGAGACCATAAATGCCAAATGAATGATAAATCAAAGAAAGTGAATGAATGAACAATCACTTCAGTTTTCGAGGAAAAGATGCTGAAATGAACGAACATTTATCTCGATTCTCGATAAAGAGAATAAATGAATGAACAGTCATCTCAATTATCGAGGAAGAGAATGAATGAATGAACAGTTATAAATGAATGAACAGTTGGACTTCTTTCAAAAAGTTGCATCAGTTCTCGAAACCGACTATATAGTCGTTCTGTCTATAAATAGAGCAAAACCTTCGTAGATATCGTTAATTTCTTTTCT
The DNA here is from genome assembly GCA_029216955.1 of Iris pallida. Lineage (NCBI taxonomy): Eukaryota > Viridiplantae > Streptophyta > Magnoliopsida > Asparagales > Iridaceae > Iris > Iris pallida. The sequence continues at coordinate 16,448,474 of JANAVB010029620.1, forward strand.
TTCTGTACAAAATGTCTTCCAAAGATTTGCTCACTCCGAAGATTGAAGGAAAGACCGAGACGCCTACTGAGCCTCCAGTGCCTCCTCAAAAAGAAAGGGTGAAGGCTCAACTGCTCCTACACCAGGACAGGACTTGATTGCCAAGCTAGTGGAGCCTGGAAAGACTGCCGAAGAAGAGGCAGTGAGGATGGCTGCTTATGAGTTTCTAGTGAGTTCAGACAACGAGATGTTTGAACTGTTGGCAAACTATGTATTTAATCATGAAGGATCGGGGCCTCCTCCTTGTCCTTAATATTATGTAATTCTATTCTACTTTTGAATAAAATGAACTTTATTTATATTATTTCTCTTAAATAAAGTACATTTTGCTTTTATACATAATATTTCTTGAGAAATTTGCCATTGATAGGCATCATAGCAACTCTGTCATCCATATCTGTTAATTGATAGGCTCCATTTGAGAAAACTTTATTTACCACATATGGACCTTCCCATTTTGCCTTGAACTTGCCTTTGCTCATATGAGTCATAGTCATAGGACGTCTGACTGTAAGAACTAGCTCGCCTTCCTGAAATGTTTGCACTCTGACTTTGCGATTGAAAGCTTTTAAGATCCGGGCTTGATAAAGTTTGATTTGCTATTGGGCCAGTAGCCTTTTCTCGTCGAACGCCTCCAATTCTTGAAGCCGAAGACGATCATTATTTTTTGTAGTAAGTTCATTAGCAATGGCGATTCTCAATAATAGAATTTGAATTTCCAGCGGTAAGACATCTTCATATCCATATACTAGAGAAGAAGGTGTGCAACATGTGGGATTACGGACTGTAGTACGATAAGCCCATAGATATTCCCCAAGTTTTTTACTCCAATTACGTTTGTTAATAGAAACAAACTTTTTAAGGAGTTTGATAATAGTCTTGTTGAATGCTTCGGATAACCCGTTAGCTGCAGGATTATAGGTCGTAGAAGCAACATTATTGATTCTGTTGTCATCACAGAACCTATTAAACTTCTGGATGACGAATTGTGGTTCGTTATCATGGATAATTTGATGAGGTACGCCAAATCTGTATATCACATGATATTTGATGAAATTGATGACACTGCTAGTCCTCACTTCAGCTAAAGGTATAGCTTCACATTTAGAGAAATAATCGGTTATAGCCAAGATGAACCGATGTCCTTTAGATGAAGGAGGATTGATAGGACCAATTATATCCAGCCCCAAGCTTCGAAGGGCCATGAGGCAGTAGTCGGGTGAAAAAATTCTGACGGTTGGTGAATGAAGTTCGCATGAATCTGACATGCTCGACGTTTCCTTGCATAGTCAATAGCATCTGATACCATAGAGAGCCAGTAATAGCCCATACGTCAGATACGATCCTGTAATTTAGGACCAGGCTGATGTGCTCCACAAACGCCATCATGAGCTTCACATAATATTTGCTTTGCTTCATCACCAGCAAGACATCTCAAAAGTAATCCATCAAAAGTTCTTCGATTGAGAGTTTTAGTAGTATGATTATAATAGAATCGAAGCGATTGGCAACGAATACTTGTAGCTTCCTTAGGATCTTCTAGCAATATGTCATGTACTGCAAAATTAATGAAAGGGGCTCTCCAGTCCTTGCTAATGATATTGACTTCAATTGAATTACTGAATTCAATATTATGGTTGTTTTCAACAGAAAATAGTTTTCTATTAGAAATAACAACCATTTGTTGTCTTTTGACTGGAACTGCCAATACCGCAGCTAAGTTAGCTAAAGCATCAGCTTCTGTGTTACAAGCTCGACGTACATGTTCGATAAAGAACCCTTTGAATGAAAAAGCTATTCTGATTGCTGCTTCATGATTGGTACCAGATCTTGATGTCGAACTTCATATATGCCTCTAACCTGATTAACAATCAGTTTAGAATCGCCATATACTTCAAGATATTCAATATCCAGTTGTTTGGCTAATTAAAGTCCGATGAGCAAGGCATTGTATTCTGCAACATTGTTAGAGCATGATTCTTCTAAAGAATAAGCCCTCTGAATAGCTAATCCATCTGGTAAAACGAGAACAATTCCCACTCCAGCAACAAGAGTACCTCCAGGTCCAATTCTAGATGCTCCGTCAAAGAACAACCGCCAAATAGAAAATTCTTCTGAGATCATATTTGATTCCAATGTCTCATCTGGAATTTTATCATAAAGTTTAGATATTTCAGGATGTCACCCCCGTTTTCCGTTATACGTATTTCTAGTATACGTGTACGGAATCCTGACCCATATTTTTTACTTATCTTGCCTTGCTAGCTAATTTTGGTTTAATCCTGCTTAGGTTCATCATTGCATATCATGGTTTGATTTGGTTTATTTTGGTTTGGCTTGGTTTATTCCCTTTGGTTCATCATGTTAAACCCTCCCCTTTTTCTTTATAAACCCACCTACTTTTCTCTCTTTATTATTTCTCATAACTTCTTCTTCTTCTCCATTAAAAACTCACCCCCTCCATAGGCAAGTGTAACTTATTTCATGAAGGAACCCTCTATTTTATTGTTCTAATCTCTTTTATGCAACATTCTAAGCTACTTTAGTTCTTAGCATTTTCCATTTTGATGGTTTATTTCTTGTAGATCTAAGTTCGATGTATTTTTGATTTTTTTGGGTTTTGATCTCTTAAACTTCATTATTTTCAAGTTTGGATTATTCCATGTTGTAGAGAATTTGATTTTACTCAAGTTAGACCTTTGAAAACCCGGATTTCGTTCTGTTTTGAGCGATTTATGACCTTGAGAAGTTTATGGGTTCCATTGCCTTCTTCTCGAAATTTTGGAGAAGAAGAACAGTGTGGGTGCATAGCATTTTATGCTCCCACAGGGACTTTAGCCTTGGGCGCATAGCCCTATATATGCGCCCAAGCTTCCTGCCTTCCACAGTGCTGGTGTATAACTATGCTCCCACGATTTGTGTGGGCGCATGGGAGCTAGGCGCATGTGTCCCAGACCCTCATTCTCTTGGGCGCATGCCACCATGGGTGCATGCTGCCTTGACCACCCCCATGCTTAAGTGCATGTTGTCTTGACCATCCCTTGGCTTGGGCGCATAACCTTGCATGCGCCCAAGTGCACAATGCCTCCTTCCTTGGGCGCATGGACCCTATCAGTACCTTTGTCATAAGAGTGAGTCTCTTGACTTTCTCCAAGTCATCCTGACTCCACCCTTTGGGCGCATATATGTAGGCGCATAACCCCTTGGGCACGCATGATGTCCCCAGGTTCCTTTTTTTTGATTCTTGCACCCATTTTATATTCTTACGCCTTTTCTATATGAACTCGACATGAATACGATGCGAGCATGACATGTTAATGGATTGATAGTACTTGATGGTGGTCGTTGTGGCACACCCTTGACAAGTAATATTGACATGATAATCTGTACCCGACATGATATGTGAACACAACATGATACATGAACGTAGTAAGAACATGACAGTGGCCCGTCGTGGCGCACTCCATACAAGAACATGACAAGACAAGAACACGATAGTGGCCTGTCGTGGCGCACTCCAAACAAGAACATGACAGGCCAGTACATGATAGTGGCCCGTTACGACGCACTCTTGACAAGTAAATATGATATGTAACCTTGAACGCCGTTGCGACGGCTACCTCGACTCGCTAAGTAAATTATAGTCTTAACACCTTGGGTGCTTGCTTGAAACTTGTTTGTACAAGCTACTAGTCTAGTCCCGTCTTGCATCATGTCTAGGACATAAGTCCCTGGTTACCCCGGTCTGGGATTCATGCTGAATCTGACTAAGGTTAATGACTAGATTAATCAAGTAGTTCATTATAAGGGAGATTTCTCCAGTTACAGGCGATGCCATTATCCTGGCTACACCTGATGGACTTGTAGCCTGCCGTCGAGTAGGGCACATTTCCAGTCCACTGTCATGTGGGACACACTCATGAAACAAGTACCAGGCACACTGTTATGTGTTGCATTCTAAGCCATCTAATAATTCTGGATAACTTTGATAATCAACCTCGCCTAGATAACCTGGATAGCTGCAGGGCCTGTGACTGCTGGAACATCTCATTGCATCTTGCTAGTAACTATGCTTGTGACAACCCTAGCTAGTTAAAGTATCAAGCCATACTCTTTGCTTGGCCGTGATTGATGGATGTAGTTCAGTCTAGTCTTGTCTAAGCAATGCCAGTCTATGATTATTTCAGCACATGCTTGTTCATGCTTTACTCTTGTTGATAATTGGTTGGAGACTAAGCTCTGTTCAGGTGAAGGGTTACAACTCCGGTCATTGTTTGGTTTACGGGTTGTAACTTGGCTACCGAAATGGTCCCTTAGTCGTCCTATCTTTTATCATCTTATTTTTTTCTCTAACTCTTGTCTGTTATGATCCATTATGTCTCATGTGCTAATATGCTGGTTTTAGTTCCTAAGTGAAGCCTCCCTAGTGGCACTTGCTCTTTCTGGGGTCTGACCCAGCTGGTTTTATATGGCCAGATTTTGGAGTAGGACCCGAGGATCTTCCAGCCTTTCAGCCAGATGGTGAACACCAGGCACAACCCTGGCAACGAGTAGGTTTTATTTTGCTCTCCCACTCTATTGTAAATATTCTTTTGAGGCGTTTAGCCGCCTAGCAAGTGTTAGCTCATTTGCAACTTTATTTACTGTCGACCTACGGGCTGTAACATGATTAACAAATCCTAGGGTTGATCATGTACGACTTAAACTCTTGCTAGTCTTCGTATTTTATATGACTAGCTTCACGAACATCTGAATATGTAATGTATGGGACGCCTTACTTTGTATGTCTGATGATCTACCATCTTGTTATATTTACTTGCTTGCTTGAAATTGAGACACTAGGCTTGTTCTTGACCCTAAGAGACTATTGGTTTGTAGTAAACCCTCATGCATCTAGACAGCCGTGACCGTATTGTGTGGTGGGATTCACTTCAATGTACGTAGCTGGCTGTGTCTGTCCCCCACTCTCTAGTGTTCTGGTTCTGGGGCATGACACAGGAACATGATGAGCTGCTAAGAAATCAGCAAGTGCTTGGCCTTTCATAGACTTTTGAGGAACATACACCATATCATATTGTGCTAATAATACGGCCCATGTAGCAAGCCTAGAATTGAGTGTACTGGACTTCTTCATTAGGATCCGCAGAGAATTGACTTGGGATATAACATGAATGGTTTGGCCGATGATATAATGTCTCATCTTTTGAACAACAAATATTAAGGCTAAGCATTCTTTCTCTACCGGACTATAACGATGTTCAGCTCCAATCATTGTCCGGCTAAGGTAGTAGATGGCTTGTTCATGACCTTCTTTGTTCTTCTGAGCTAGCAAAGCTCCTAATGAATGATCCATTGCGTGGACATACATCAAGAAAGGTATTCCTGAAATCGGTGGTACAAGAACCGGTAGACTCATTAAATACCGCTTTATGTCGTCAAATGCTCGTTGACATTATTCCGTCCAAACAAAAGATACACCTTTCTTCATTAACTGAGTAAATGGTCTTCAACATCCAGATAAATTCGAAATGAACTTTCTGATGTACGCAAGTCGACTTTGGAATCCTCGTAGCTCTTTTAGGTCGCGTGGAGGACGCATCTCTTGAATGGCTTTGATCTTCTCGGGATCAACGAGTATACCCTTAGAGGTAATAACGAATCCGAGAAATTTGCCACTAGAGACACCCAAAAAAGACTTCGTAGGGTTCATTTTGAGTTGATGCTGCGCATCAGATTGAAAATAGTTCTTAAATCTTGAATGTGATCTTCCTTTAGACGACTTTTGACAGCAATATCATCAACATAGCATTCGACAGTCTTTCGCAAATGATCTTGAAAGATAGTACTCATAGACCGCTGATAAGTTGCACCCGCATTCGTAAGACCGAACGGCATGACTGTATAACAGTATACTCCACGAGGAGTACAGAATGAAGTGTGTTTTTCATCTTCAGGATTCATCCGAATTTGATTATATCCAGAAAACCCATCCATGAAACAAATTCGTTCGAATCCAAAATTATTGTCGATCATGACATCAGTAATTGGGAGAGGGAATTCATCTTTAGGGCAAGCATCATTGAGATCCCAAAAGTTTATTCAAACCCGAACCTCTCCGGTCTTTTTCAGAACTTGTATAACGTTAGCTACCCAGTCAGGATGCTGTTCTTCTCTGATAAAACAGCAAGCTATAAGCTTTTTAACTTCATCATCAATTGCATCCATCATTTTAGGCTTGAATCATTGTTGCTGTTGTTTGACTTGCTTGGCATTCGGCAAGATATTAAGTTTATGAGTTGCAACTTGAGGATCTAATCCCGGCATATCTTCATAACTCTAGGCGAAGACATCAATATGTTCACGAATAAGGTGAATTAGTTCTTGCTTATCATCTTCTGAGAGATTCTTGCTAATGAAGATTAGTCGTGATACGTCCTTCTCTCCAACATCGATTTGGACTAGTTGATCCTCAGTAGGTGGTTCTCGCTGTTCAAAATAGAGTTCCCACTGGTTGTCCATCTTTTGAGCCCAATGATCTACTTCAGAAGCTTCCTCAAAATTATCTTCATCATTGTCTGAGAATTCGGCAGATACCATATTAGAAGAAACTGTTATCCGGTGTACATGACCAATACTGGTATCAGATTCCCATGATATAGAATCAGAAGAGTTTGATCGTTCTTTTTCATCTGATTCGGAAGGTTCTGGAGTTGGAAGTGGTGAAGTATAGTCTAAACCCTGCTTCAATTTACTATAGTATTATTGTGATTTTCCTTGTGGAATAGCAATACGAATAGGAGTTCGTCTTCCTTTACCACTATTGAGACCTGTTCTAAAATCATAGCCCATTTTACGGATGATTGCTTTGGATTGTGGACTATAGCGACGTATTTGTAGCCTTCCTAAATCATCCTTATTATCATTATCAGGCATGATTTTTTATTCTTCTCGCTTATTAAAAAGTATAGGCATTTCATCTTTCTTTCGAGAGGGTACTAAGAAGTACGATTCTTGTATTGAATCTAATGATACCGTATTTTGTAAAGATGATACGACTCCTACTGTAAGCGGCTTAAAACTATCTAGCATATCTAAATAATTTTGAGCATAATAAGAGACATCAGTATACTGCAAAGGAGAAGCTTTATTGATTTTTACACCATCATTTACAATAGGACCTTTAGCTTTAGCAGGCTTAGTCAGATTGATGACAAGAGGGGGAGAAGAAGAGCAAGAAAGAGGAAGGGGCTTTTTACGACGAAGGTCGATTACAAGCGGCTCAGAAGAGGTGAGCTCCCTTTGTTCCTGACTATCACCAGGAGGCCGCTTCTTGTGAGAAGGAAGGTATATAGTCAGTGGTTTGGAAGACTGAGGACAGTAAGTACGTCCTTTGACAGGGATCACCAGAGTATCATTTGGTACACCTTTCTGTTCTTCATCTGTGTCCATTGCCAGTGCCACCTTCATGAATTCCTCCATGTACATGCAAGAATCGTTGCAGTATGTTTCAACTCCTTTGGAAGGATTCAGGTCTGCAACCTCTTTTTGTACTTCTCTATTACCATCTACATATTTGAAACATTGGTGGAGAGTAGAAGGTACAATATTATGTTCGTGGAGGAATGGCCTTCCTAACAACGCATTGTATGAGCCATGATTGTCAATTACCTAAAAATTCACCTTTGTACGAAGATTGCCAATTTGAAGTTTCAGACGTATCTTCCCCAAAGGTTCACTTCTTCCTTGATTGAACCCTAAGATGGTAGTGATAGTTGTAGAAAGATTATGTACTGGGATCTTTAAAGCATCCAGCAAAGACTTCGACATGATACTAAGAGCAGACCCTGGATCAATCAGAAGGTGATCGACTTTTACGGTGTCCACATACCCCGTAAAATAGAGAGGACGATCATGACGATTGTCTTCTAACAACATGTCATCTTGTGTAAAAGTAATGTTGGGCATTAATTCAAATACACTATAACAATGTTGTCACTTCCCGTTTCCGGAATGCGTATTCTAATACGTATATTGCCTGAATGTATTTATTTAGTATTTATCATGTAGTATCCTGTATTTAAATTCCTATAACTTCATGTTAATTAATTATTTGCATTTTATTTTCTGTACTTTATTTTTCTGTAATTCTATTATCTGCTCTTTAAATTTTCATGTTAATTAATTAGCTGCTCTTTAATTTTTATGTTAATTTATTTCCTGCAATTTTATTTCTGTAATTATATTTCTGTAATTTTATTTCCTGCATTTTAATTCCTGCTTTAGTTTTACTTTCGGGTTAGCCTTGTTGGACCCGTGCAACCCGACCCATAGAACCCGGCCCAACTCCCACCTACCACCATCTTCCTATTTAAAGCTTCCATCTCTTTCTCTCTCCTCATTACTTCATTCTCACCATTACTTCTTCTTCCTCCTCTCATTACTTCTCCACCTAACCGGCAGCAGCAGTAGGCAAGTACAAACTTGCTTCTCAATCACCCATTTTTATGGTTCATTTTCCTTCCTCTCATGATCCTGAGAGAGATTAGTTCTTAGCATTTTTGATTTCTACGGCTGGTTTTCTCTAGATCTAAGTTATAGTATTTCGGCTGTTCATGGGTTCTTGGACCACCAATATTAGCGTGTATTTCTGGCACTGGAACAAGGCTCCATAGGACTTGGAGTTTGGGAGATGTTTCACGCACACGTCCTTACGTGCTCGCGTAAACATCAGCCCAGTCACGCACACGTTCTTACGTGTCTGCGTGTATTTTCAGTCACGCACACGTATTTACGTGTCTGCGTGTATTTTTAGTCACGCTCGTGTTCTTACATGTTAGCGTGTATTTTTAGTCACGCTAACGTTCCCATGAGCGTGCGTGTATTTTTAGTCACGCTAGCATTTGCATGCGTGAATTATTTGTCACGCTCGCGTTGTCTGCGTGTATTTGAGTCACGCTCCTGTCCCTGAGCTTGCGTGCGTGACTTTTCACGATCACATTGTGCGTGACTTTTCACCCTCACGTTGCGCGTGCGTGCGTGAATTATTTGTCACGCTCATACGCTCACGCTTGCCAGCGTGTATCACTTTTCACGCTCACTATTCACGCCCATTTTCCACGCTCACCCCAGCTAGACTTAGCGTGACTTGTTGATCTTAAGCACAGACTTCTTGCGTGACTTTTGGCCTTAGCATAGATTTGTTGGCGTGACTTCTTGACCTGGGTGTTTTAATTGTCTTATAATTATTCATTTAATGATGGCATGATAATTCTTCTATTATATCCTTACGCCTTTTTGCATTAACTTGATAAAATCATGATATGTTAATATTGCCAAATAACGATTGTTATGAGGAACGTGTTTTGTGTCATGATTGATCCACGGATACCTAGTATGACTGGAACTTGACCTTGAGAGTTGTAGACTCGACCCATGTAATACTAAATGACTTTCATGCCTTGTCACCATTGATAATGATTGTGACATGGACTAAATATTGATCATGCGTTCCTAGTTGGAACTAAGAGACTGGCTAGTCGTCTTATTGAATGAAATGAATGAGACACGTTCATGTTATGAACTATTGCAATCGACTGGCTGATCCCGAAATATTGACATACATGCACATGCAGGCTTCAATCTATTTATTTATTTATTTATTTATTTTCTACAAAAGAAGCATGTGTACTTTATGGTCAAGGCATGATTACCGTGGTTAATTTGATTGTTGCATTACGCTATGTAAGACCTGCAACCTAACCGCACTGGTATCGTTGTAGAGTTGTGCATATCGTACCCCATACGAAAGTACTCATTTGAATGACCATGATCCACGGCATGGGACTTCACTCAACGTAGAGACCATTAAGTTAAATAAAATAATGATGGCATGGAGAGAATGGATTCTCGAGTTCTTATATGGCAGCCCCCTTGGGACTATTAAGTGCCCGACGGGCCGGCTGGTTCCCACAGATACTGTAGATCTGTCACACGGGCAGGAAACGATATCTGATTATATTATTGTACATGCTATAACGGCGGGCGTCCCGCTGGGACTCGTCTAACTACATGATTGGCGCAATTGATTGATTGGATAGGCTAGCCTTGCTTGCACATAGTAAGAACTGAGGAATCCCTAATTGCATAATTCCAGGATAACTTGGGACTCATAATAGCAAGCCGTAGAATTTGATTAGCCGTTCAAGATGATTTGTTTGTGTACTGTACTACTCTGTTACCTAACTGGGATGATCAGAATGTCAGGACATGACGGGCCAACTTCTGTCCTTGTTTGGTTGGGAGGTTGGTTCGAAGTGTCGTGATGTGATGTGAATCCTAGTAGCAAGCAGAGATCTATTATTTTCTTTTACTTACTGGTGTATGTCCTTCATATCGTCCTTCCTTGTGGTACTTGCTATTAGAGGTCTAACCTCTCTGGTTTTGCATGGCCAGATTTAGAGCCGGTTCCCGAGGATCCAGCTTACTTCTACCTCCAAGATGGTCAATACTAGAGGCATGATTGCAGGAGGACTCGAGTGGGTTCCTTACTTCACCGCTTGTTTTGTTATTTACCTTTATACTTAGCCGTTTGGCACCGACATGTTAGTCGGATTGTCTTGTACTTACTTTTACATAATTGTAATTAAGTCAGACTGCAGCTGATAACAATTGTGTATACTTGCTATATCATCTGGCTATATTTTGTAAAGCCAGATCTCAGGAACATTTTGACTGAGCATTTGGGACGCCTTACTGCTTTACCTTACATGTTCTATATTTCTGTTTCTTGTTTGAATGATTGAGACAATAGATGTAATGACTATAGTAAGACTTTTATGTAGTATGCACCCCCTCGTCTGGTTAGACAGCATTGATCGTATTATACGGTATTCATCTACCCGTAATACGTAGCTGGCTGAGTCACTCTTCCGCTCTCCAGTAATCTGGTTCTGGGGCGTGACAAGGTTTTAGTGGTGGCCCATGCAGGTCTGATTTCAGACTTGTGGGGTGTTTTGATTTATAGAATGTCTCAATCACACATGTTTCCCCTTGATCTCCTGATTCGTTATTCTCAACTCTTGCTTGACATTCCGATACCCTTTGACTTCATTGATCCTTCATGTCCGGTCGTTTGATTGTTCTTTTGTCCCTTTTCTTAGGGGCACCTCGTCCGCACCTGTCAGAGCAGGACAACCGCAGGAGCAACATGGACCACCTGACCCTGTTGGTCAGCAACAAGGGCCAGTACTAACTCAAGAGGCTACCCAGGAAGAACTGATAGTAGAACCAGCGGCTGGATCGCAGTATCCGGATGTTCCACCACCACCGACAGTTCCACCTACCCAAGTGGACACACCAGCCCTTCTGGAGATCATGAGAGGGATGATGGCTACTCAGCAACATCAGATGTTGGCCCAGCAGCGTATGCACACTCAGCTACAAGAGCAGAATGTGTTGCTCAACCAAGGATTGCAGACGGCTTTGGAAAGAGGAGTGAGGGCTGATTCAGGAGCATCAGCCAGGTTTTGCAAGTACAACCCCCGCCGTTTCGAGGGCACGGAAGATGCCATTTCAGCAGATGCATGGCTTAAGGATATGGAGGCTATTCTGACAGCGGCTAAGGCACCAGCAGAAGAACGTGTGGATCTAGTAAAGTTGTTACTTCAGGATCTCGCACGTGATTGGTGGGAATCAGAGGAAGTGGGCTTTAGACGTCCTGTGGCTTGGGACAATTTCACTACAAGGTTCAAGACGAAGTACTATGGAGTTGTGGCACAGTTTGAGCTACAACAGAAGTTTATCAACCTCAGGCAGGCCGGCAAGACTGTAGATGCTTATGCAGCAAAATTCTGCAGATTGAGTAGATTTGCCCCAGAGATGGTAGCAACAGAGTGCCATAGGGCCATGAGGTTTCAGCAAGGGTTTCATCTTGAGCTCTTGCAATTAATAGAGGGGCACAATTACCAGACTTTTGATGAGATATTGACGGCGACTCGAAGGCATGAGATCACCATTCAGAGGCTTGCGGCAAGGACTGGGGGTCAGAAGAGATCCCACAGTCAGATTGAAGGAGGAGGGGGAGCAGCGCCCCGAACAACAGCACCATCCCCTGGCATTCGTACCAACGATGTGGCGATGCGAGAGCCAGCACCACCACCCAGGCAGCAGCAACAGCAACAGAGGAAGAACCAGTAACCCCCGGTGGGCTGCACTTATTGTGGGAAGATGGGGCACACTAGAGATGTGTGTCGGACATTGAATGGACTGTGTCTGATATGTGAAAACCCAGATCATCGGGTTACCACATGTCCCATGAATTCGAGGTCAGGAGGACCAGGGCAGCAGTTTCCTGCTCTGCCAGCACCAGGGGCAGGGCAGTATCGAGGACCAGTATTGGCAGTGAGGCCGTTGGCACAGCGTCCGTTAGTACCGCAGGCTCAGATGTTTTGACAGCAGGGACCGTCGATGCAGCAACACCAGCATAGACCACCCCAGCATCATCAAGGAAGGGGCCAGCAGCAGCACCAGGCTAGGCCGCAACATGGGAACCAGCAAGGAGGTCGAGGGCAGGCATTCACACTGTCCTTGGATGAGGCATTGGCATCGGGAGATGTTGTGGCAGGTAACATTCTCGTCGCCTCATATTCCGCAGTAGCATTGTTTGATTCGGGAGCATCCCATTCATTTATATCTGCACAATTTACGACACGACTAGGAGTGAAGTTCGAGGCATTGCCAGGGAGGTTGAATATACTCACTGGTAATGGGCTCGTAGGGGTTAGTAGAGTTATTCTAGCGTGTAGCGTTGTAGTTTGCGGGCATTCCTTACCCACCCGGTTGATAGAATTTCCTGTTGGAAATTTCGACGTTATCTTAGGCATGGACTGGCTGAAAGACAGTCATACGATAATAGATTGTCGTAGTGGAAGTGTATCTTTTGATATTCCAGGCATGGAGAGGTTCACCTTGGTCAGGTCAGAGGCAACTCAGCAAGAGCAGGGAGTAGTAACAGCAATGGAAGAAGTTCAGATTCCGAAGGTAGTTGAAGAATTTCTAGACGTGTTTCCCGAAGAACTTCCAGGTCTACCACCGGTTAGAGATATTGAGTTCCGCATAGAATTGGCACCTGGAACTAAACCAATATCAGATCGGGTTTACAGAATGGCGGATTCAGAGCAGGCCAAGGTGTATCAGCACATAGAGGAATTGAAGGAGAAGAAGTTTATCCAAGCTAGTATATCACCATGGGCAGCGCCAGTGGTACTTGTAGGGAAGAATGATGGGTCATCCAGATTATGCATCGATTACAGGAAGCTTAACGCGGCGACAGTAAAGAACAAGTACCCATTACCCAGGATCGACGACTTATTTGATCAGTTGAGCAAGGCTAGAGTTTTCTCCAAGATAGATCTTTGTTCAGGGTATCATCAGGTGATGGTTAGGAAGGAAGATATTCCCAAGACAGCATTCAGGTCGAAGTATGGACATTATGAGTTTTTAGTAATACCGTTTGGTTTGACCAATGCTCCAGCTATCTTCATGGATTTGATGAACCGTATCTTTATGTCGTACTTAGATCAGTTTGTCGTAGTATTTCTCGACGACATTCTTGTGTACTCTGCTAGTGAAGAGGAGCATGAAGACCACCTCAGGAAAGTGTTACAGATTCTAAGAGAGAACCAGTTGTATGCCAAGCTCAGCAAGTATGAGTTCTGGACGGATCACATTTCATTTTTGGGTCATATTGTATCAGGAGCTGGAGTAGCAGTGGATCCCAAGAAGGTAGAAGCAGTAGAAAGTTGGCCAGTACCCAAGACCGTAGCTGATGTACGGAGTTTCTTAGGATTGGCAGGATATTACAGAAGATTTATGTCAGATTTTGCAAGACTTTCAGCACCCATGACCCGCTTGACACGGAAGGATGTGCCATTCGTTTGGTCGGCAGAATGCCAGGCATCATTTGAGAATCTGAAGCAGAAGTTGATATCAGCGCCCATTCTTACATTACCAGTTAGACCCGGAGGTTTTACAGTATATTGTGATGCGTCAGGTAAAGGACTTGGATGTGTCCTTATGCAGCATGGAAAGGTGATAGCGTATGCATCTAGGCAGCTTCGGGACCACGAGAAGAATTATCCAACTCATGATTTGGAGTTAGCGGCAGTAGTGTTTGCTCTGAAGCTATGGAGACATTACTTATATGGTGACCGAGTGGAAATGTACACAGACCACAAAAGTCTGAAGTACATCTTTACTCCGAAGGAACTGAACATGAGGCAGAGAAGGTGGCTGGAGTTGATCAAGGATTATGACGTGGAGCTTCAGTATCATCCAGGCAAGGCGAATGTAGTAGCAGACGCTCTTAGCAGAAGAGGCGGCGCATTTATGTTGACAACACAGAGGCATATCTTAGAAGACCTTCAGGAGATGGGCATCGAAGTTATATTTCCTAGTGATGTAGGAGTTCTAACTAGTCTACAAGTTCAATCTGACTTGGTAGATAGGATCAAGGCAGCTCAGGCACAGGACCCAAGGATTCAGAAGCTTAGGGCAGAATGTGAGTCAGGACTCAGAAAGGAGATACAAATTCATGAAGATGGTACGCTTAGGTTTGGATCACGTCTATGTGTGCCCAGTGGAGACATCAGACAGGAAGTTATGGCAGAAGCTCACAGTTCCCAGTATTCTATACACCCTGGAGGGACCAAGATGTACCAAGATATCAAGCAGCATTTTTGGTGGAACGGGATGAAGAGGGAGATAGCTAGATTCATTTCCCGTTGCTTGGTATGTCAGCAAGTAAAGGCAGAACAGCAGAGGCCAGCTGGGTTATTACAACCGCTTCCTATTCCAGAATGGAAATGGGAGCATATCACAATAGACTTCGTGATCGGTTTACCGAGATCACCAAGTGGTAAGGATGCCATTTGGGTGATAGTAGATCGGCTTACGAAGGTGGCGTATTTTCTTCCTTTCAGAGTAGGGCAATCTACAGAAAAGTTGGCAGAGTTGTATATGCAACAGATAGTCAGGCAGCATGGAGTCCCTGTCAGTATTGTGTCAGATCGAGATACCCGTTTCATATCATATTTCTGGAAGAGCTTACATCATAGTCTGGGTACCAAGTTAAGATTTAGCAGGGCTTACCATCCGTAGACGGATGGGCAATCAGAAAGGA
This sequence comes from Iris pallida, assembly GCA_029216955.1. Lineage (NCBI taxonomy): Eukaryota > Viridiplantae > Streptophyta > Magnoliopsida > Asparagales > Iridaceae > Iris > Iris pallida. Next base: position 16,463,691 of record JANAVB010029620.1, read on the forward strand.
CGATTCAGACTTTAAAAGACATGTTGCGAGCTTGCACTCTAGATTTTGGAGGGTCTTGGGAGAGTCACCTTCACTTGGTCGAGTTCTCATACAACAACAGTTATCAAGCCAGTATCCAGATGGCGCCATTTGAGGCACTACATGGTAAGAAGTGTAGATCGCCACTAGCATGGGATGATATCGGAGAAAGGAAGATGCTAGGCCCAGAAATGATTATCTAGACGGTTGAAGTGATTAAGGGAATTAGAGAGCGACTTCGTGTTACGCAGGATCGGCATCGTCATTGGGCGGACCAGCATCGTAGGCCGTTAGAGTTCTCTGTTGGGGACCACGTATTCTTGCAGATCTCACCTACTCGTGGGGTCATTAGATTTGGCGTTCGCGGGAAATTGAGTCCGCGGTACATGGGCCCATTCGTTATTCTTGATCGGATAGCGATGTTGCTTATCGTTTATCCCTCCCACCTTCGTTACGAGAGGTGCATGACGTGTTTCATGTATCTCAATTACGTAGGTATGTATCAGACCCAAGCCATGTCCTCGATCATTCTGAGCTGGTTGTTGGTACCAACCTGTCTTACGAGGAACAGCCTGTGTCCATTTTGGACCGAAGAGAGAAGATACTCAAGAACCGAACAATTAGTCTTATCCGTGTTGCTTGGGGTCATCACTCCTTGGGAGAGTCAACGTGGGAACGTGAGGATGATATCCGATCACGGTATCCACACCTGTTTGACTCACAAGGTATATCTTTTTCTGTGTACCTTGATTGTCTTGATTCCTCATGCTTAAACCCTTATGGGTAGAATTGCTAGATAACGTAGATTGTTAAATATGGATATGTTACTTGCTATGGACATTGTAAAATGATTGCTTTATTAAATTGCTTGTACTTAGATTAGTTTAGCCCCGATATTTCCATCTTGCTTGAATTTGAAATTCCGATGACGGAATTTTTTCAAGGAGGGTAGAGATGTCACTCCCCGTTCCCGGAATGCGTATTCTAATACGTATATTGCCTGAATGTATTTATTTAGTATTTATCATGCAGTATCCTGTATTTAAATTCCTATAACTTCATGTTAATTAATTATTTGCATTTTATTTTCTGCACTTTATTTTTCTGCAATTCTATTATCTGCTCTTTAAATTTTTATGTTAATTAATTAGCTGCTCTTTAATTTTCATGTTAATTTATTTCCTGCAATTTTATTTTTGTAATTATATTTCTGTAATTTTATTTCCTGTATTTTAATTCCTGCTTTAGTTTTACTTTCGTGTTAGCCTTGTTGGACCCGTGCAACCCGACCCATAGAACCCGGCCCAACTCCCACCTACCACCATCTTCCTATTTAAAGCTTCCATCTCTTTCTCTCTCCTCATTACTTCATTCTCACCATTACTTCTTCTTCTTCCTCTCATTACTTCTCCACCTAACCGGCAGCAGCAGTAGGCAAGTGCAAACTTGCTTCTCAATCACCCATTTTTATGGTTCATTTTCCTTTCTCTCATGATCCTGAGAGAGATTAGTTCTTAGCATTTTTGATTTCTACGGCTAGTTTTCTCTAGATCTAAGTTATAGTATTTCGGCTGTTCATGGGTTCTTGGACCACCAATATTAGCGTGTATTTCTGGCACTGGAACAAGGCTCCATAGGACTTGGAGTTTGGGAGATGTTTCACGCACACGTCCTTACGTGCTCGCGTAAACATCAGCCCAGTCACGCACACGTTCTTACGTGTCTGCGTGTATTTTCAGTCACGCACACGTCTTTACGTGTCTGCGTGTATTTTTAGTCACGCTCGTGTTCTTACATGTTAGCGTGTATTTTTAGTCACGCTAACGTTCCCATGAGCGTGCGTGTATTTTTAGTCACGCTCGCATTTGCGTGCGTGAATTATTTGTCACGCTCGCGTTGTCTGCGTGTATTTGAGTCACGCTCCTGTCCCTGAGCTTGCGTGCGTGACTTTTCACGATCACATTGTGCGTGACTTTTCACCCTCACGCTGCGCGTGCGTGCGTGAATTATTTGTCACGCTCATACGCTCATGCTTGCCAGCGTGTATCACTTTTCACGCTCACTATTCACGCCCATTTTCCACGCTCACCCCAGCTAGACTTAGCGTGACTTGTTGATCTTAAGCACAGACTTCTTGCATGACTTTTGGCCTTAGCATAGATTTGTTGGCGTGACTTCTTGACCTGGGTGTTTTAATTGTCTTATAATTATTCATTTAATGATGGCATGATAATTCTTCTATTATATCCTTACGCCTTTTTGCATTAACTTGATAAAATCATGATATGTTAATATTGTCAAATAACGATTGTTATGAGGAACGTGCTTTGTGTCATGATTGATCCACGGATACCCAGTATGACTGGAACTTAACCTTGAGAGTTATAGACTCGACCCATGTAATACTAAATGACTTTCATGCCTTGTCACCATTGATAATGATTGTGACATGGACTAAATATTGATCATGCGTTCCTAGTTGGAACTAAGAGACTGGCTAGCCGTCTTATTGAATGAAATGAATGAGACACGTTCATGTTATGAACTATTGCAATCGACTGGCTGATCCCAAAATATTAACATACATGCACATACAGGCTTCAATCTATTTATTTATTTATTTATTTATTTTCTACAAAAGAAGCATGTGTACTTTATGGTCAAGGCATGATTACCGTGGTTAGATTTGATTGTTGCATTACGCTATGTAAGACCTGCAACCTAACCGCACTAGTATCATTGTAGAGTTGTGCATATCGTACCCCGTACGAAAGTACTCATTTGAATGACCATGATCCACGGCATGGGACTTCACTCAACGTAGAGACCATTAAGTTAAATAAAATAATGATGGCATGGAGAGAATGGATTCCCGAGTTCTTACATGGCAGCCCTCTTGGGACTATTAAGTGCCCGACGGGCCGGCTGGTTCCCACAGATACTGTAGATCTGTCACACGGGCAGGAAACGATATCTGATTATATTATTGTACATGCTATAACGGCGGGCGTCCCGCTGGGACTCGTCTAACTACATGATTGGCGCAATTGATTGATTGGATAGGCTAGCCTTGCTTGCACATAGTAAGAACTGAGGAATCCCTAATTGCATAATTCCAGGATAACTTGGGACTCATAATAGCAAGTCGTAGAATTTGATTGGTCGTTCAAGATGATTTGTTTGTGTACTGTACTACTCTGTTACCTAACTGGGATGATCAGAATGTCAGGACATGATGGGCCAACTTCTGTCCTTGTTTGGTTGGGAGGTTGGTTCGAAGTGTCGTGATGTGATGTGAATCCTAGTAGCAAGCAGAGATCTATTATTTTCTTTTACTTACTGGTGTATGTCCTTCATATCGTCTTTCCTTGTGGTACTTGCTATTAGAGGTCTAACCTCTCTGGTTTTGCATGGCCAGATTTAGAGCCAGTTCCCGAGGATCCAGCTTACTTCTACCTCCAAGATGGTCAATACTAGAGACATGATTGCAGGAGGACTTGAGTGGGTTCCTTACTTCACCGCTCGTTTTGTTATTTACCTTTATACTTAGCCGTTTGGCACCGACATGTTAGTCGGATTGTCTTGTACTTACTTTTACATAATTATAATTAAGTCAGACTGCAGCTGATAACAATTGTGTATACTTGCTATATCATCTGGCTATATTTTGTAAAGCCAGATCTCAGGAACATTTTGACTGAGCGTTTGGGACGCCTTACTGCTTTACCTTACATGTTTTATATTTCTGTTTCTTGTTTGAATGATTGAGACAATAGATGTAATGACCATAGTAAGACTTTTATGTAGTATGCACCCCCTCGTCTGGTTAGACAGCATTAATCGTATTATACGGTATTCATCTACCCGTAATACGTAGCTGGCTGAGTCACTCCCCCGCTCTCCAGTAATCTGGTTCTGGAGCGTGACAAATGTGGACAGCTGATTGGCTCCTTTTCAGGCTTTCTAAGAAGAGTAAGACAAGCATCTGCCTGCATCAAAACTTTACTTAACGTCTCTAGTTTCTTTTGAGAGATGTAAGAGTTCAAAGATTGATAATCTTGCTGGAGTATTGGCCAATTGAGCCAATATGTCAAAATTATATGGCTTTTCAAGTCCAAGAGATAAGGACTTCTTCAATGCTTTGTCAAAACGGACAGGTTGTTTTCCCTTATCTGCTGATGTCGGTTTGAAAGGAGTTGATTCCACTACCGGCGAGGATGTAGATGGTATATTCTCAGCAGGAGCAGATGATGTAGGAGGAGCATCAGAAGATGAGACAGGATTCTCTTAATTTTTAAGATATTCTCGAAGATAAGGTTTCCCATATCTGGTGCCAATTAGAATTTCTTCTTCTGCTACTGGCTCAAAGGATACCATGTTGCAGCTCTTGGATTTAGTTTTGGAGTGCTTCTTTTGCTTGAAAGAGGAAGGCGCTTCAAAATCTGCTATCAGATCCGGATGAATCCACATGATTTCTCCTTTATCAGTGGATAGCGGAATATGATCCTCATTTTGAGAAGGTGGGAGATTCACGATCTCAAGAGTAGCCCTTGGGATAGGGACAACACCATCTTGTACAAGTTGTGGTGGGAAATCACCAAATTGCACAGAAACAACATTAGCTGTCACTGTCTTCTCATCCTGTTGAAGAGTAATCGCTCCAGAGTTGACCATCTCCTAGATTTTGCCTTTGAGCACGTAGCATGCTCTGGTTGGATGCCCTATAAATCTGTGATAAACACAATATTTAGGGTGGTCAGTTTTACCTACTTCTTCTGGCTGTTTGCCTCTGGCAGTTAAAGTTTATTGCTTTTTACTAAGCAATCAAAGATGCTCAAAGTATCATCTTCGTCAAAAGAATACTCTTCTTTTGGATGAGGTGTTTTCTGTGGTGGTGCTGATGGAGTGGGTGCTGTCTAAGCAACATTAACAGCCAATGACTCCTTGCCCTTGAGATTAATGGCCAATGTTTCTTTACCCTTGCGATTATTCTAGCGATTATTACTACTGGGTGTAGAATGTTCATCTTGGTTAGGATGAGTCATTTGAACTCCTAATTGCTTGAATTTTTCAGCACTGACCTCTGCCGCCTTGGCATTCACAGTAAAAGAAGGCCAATCTTGAAATTGTGTTGATCCCGTCATATGCTGACAATAGACAACAAGTTTAATTTGCAGGTGTCTATTGTTACAGCGGATGGAGTTCCTAAAGGCATTTTAAGTGCCTCTCGGCGGAATCTTTCAATGAAACTCTCTGTGGATTCATTGTGTATTTGTTTAATCTTAATGAGGGCAGACATCGTCATTTCGTTGACTCTCTCATAAAACTGTTCCAAGAATATTTGCTTGAAACCAGTAAAAGAAGTTATGTATCCATCAGGCAAGCTACGATACCAGTCGTATGCTGTGCCGACTAAACAACTGACGAACACTCTGGTAAGGAGAGCATCATTTGGCTGCAATTGGTCAGTCATCACTTCAAAGTGATTGATGTACTGACTTGGAGAAGTGCTGCCATCAAACAGCATAATGGTTGGAAGCCTGTATTTAGGAGGGAATGGAACCTCCTTCCATTCTGGAGGATAAGGTTGTTTTATGCCAAGTCTTTATAGGCCATCATTTTGCTTAAAGGCCTCAAACTGAGTGCATAAGAGTTTTACAGCCTCATTAGCATCTCCTGATGTTCGTAAATTTGTGGGTTGATTTGAATTGTTAGGAGGAGGAACAGCATGGTAATGACCACCCCCAGCACTAGATTAACTGGGATCAGCTTGAATTGGTACAGAAGCAACCTGAGGAGGTGTTATCCCCAGACTAACATTAAAAGGTACAGAAGATGTTATAAGCTCTGGATTTGTAGAGGGTTTATACCGGTGGCACTGTATGTTGAGCCACGATTATAGTGTACATACTTGCGACCATTTCAGCTATGGTCTTCAGTTTGTCCTCTAGTGCAACAATTCGTTATTCTTGACTGGCTAAAGTAGAGGCATCTTGATCTTCTGTAATGGTATATGCCGTCACTTCTCTTGCTACTATTGACGAGATAGTTTGTTCAGAACTTTCACTATCTGCATCAAACTCAGATAAAGAGTCATCTCCCAAAAAATCAATGGGGAGATCTTCTTGATTAAAGACACCTTGGTTCAAATTTTGATTTCTTGATCTGGTTTATTGAAAGACCCCTTCATTGGATGAATGAATCCGATCTAAGTATTGCTGACTGGGATTACGAGACGCATTGCATCTTGGACCACTACAACAAAAATACCTTTTAATGACGGCTAAAAAGCGTCATTAATTGTAAACCATGACACTTTTTTTCTCAGTCCAAGCGTTATGAAATCGGGTGTTACAAATATTTTTAAAAGCGTTATAGATAATTCATCCAAAACCGTCATTAATAGGTTGAATTTTTGCTACGTTTTATTTTCAAAGCGTTATGGATAGTTATGAAAAACCGCTCTATATGGTCGTTGTATCACATTTATAACGCTCTATACTGTATGACATTCCAAACGCTGCTCAATTCAATTCGAAAACAACCACTTTGAACCATATTCACAACAAAGCATTGAAATGTAATATAAAGTACCATTCTCCATTTTATTATCTCAAAATAGAGTATTTTAGCTACCATTCTACATTTCTCCATTTCATTATATAGATCTTCTCAAAATATATAGAGTATCCAATATAGAGTACACTTTAGCTACGTCAAAACTATCGACATCAAAAATCTCATAGATACGGTAGCGAAGAAGCACACTTATAACGCTTCAACTTGGTCACATGAAGAATGTCCATAGCACATGTATGTATAGCAAAATCCTGAAAAAGAAAGCAAAACCCTCACTTTTAGAGTCTGTCAATTTTAGAGTCTGTGATTTATATCGAAAAACCGAGAGTATCAGAGTACTCTAATAAAAACCGAAACCGACAAATAAAGTAAAACATCTAGGCATGGCATAGTGGACCTAGTCCCAAAATCAACGATGCATGCATGCTAATGGAGATGTCATTCCCAAAATAGAAATACTCCCAACTAATATATACCCGCATGTGATTTATATCGAAAAGCTCCCAACAAAAACACCCACAGTACCAAGTTAAATCCATCATGCATAATAGATACCCAACCAACAATTTTAATCCAAATAGCAAAACATCTCCTACAACAAAGAAATCTTTTCCAACCCAACATGTATAATAAGGAAAACCTAAACCAACATCTCACAGCAAGTATAGGAAGGAGAACCCAAGCAACAATTTATACAAGAAACCCAAACCAACAGTGCATGCATCACAAATAATTCCAACAGCAGCTAGGTAACCCGAAACCGAAAATGATCCAACAGCAAGTAAAGAACCGAACATGATCTAAAGATCATTCCCGCTTCACAAACAAAGAAAATCGTAGGATCGTCAAGCCAAAATTGAACCCAACGCGTATCAGTCGATCGAAACCCTTTTTATGTAGGGATCGAGATCCGACAACATCATCGACAAATAAAATAAACCCAAAAACTGAAATCAATCAATAGTTTAGAATTTATACCCCAGAATTTGGTGTCGGAATCCGAAGGAAGCCTTCGGACTCGGCTCGCAGGCACGCACAGCACCTCGCCGGGTCGCGGCTACAACCGTGGAGAGGCTACATCATCGACACGAAGGTATCCTCACATCCGTATCCAGTATCGACTCGTACAAACACGAGCGTATCTGCACCCAGAATGAATAACCCAACAGTACCAACATACAAACTACGACCAACGACAAGAAACGAAATGAGATATATAAGATGTCTCAGATAAGGATCAATCATCATCTGCTGTACTAGCATGCCATAACACGTATTGGACACGTCCCGACACGGAGCCAGTGTATCCGTACGATCTGTAACGCTTTGGTTTATTTGGTCGAACGACCATCACCAAGAGTATCAGAGTACTCTAATAAAAACCGAAATCGATAAATAAAGTAAAACATCCAGACATGGCATAGTGGACGTAGTCCCAGAATCAACGACGCATGCATGCTAATGGAGATGTCAATCCCGAAATAGAAATACACCCAACTAATATATACCCGCATGTGATTTATATCGAAAAAATCCCAACAAAAACACCCACAGTACCAAGTTAAACCCATCATGTATAATAGATACCCAACACCAGCAATTTTAATCCAAATAGCAAAACATATCCTACAACAAAGAAATCTTTCCCAACCCAACATGTATAATAAGGAAAACCTAAACCAACATCTCACAGCAAGTATAGGAAGGAGAACCCAAGCAACAATTTATACAAGAAATCCAAACCAACAATACATGCATCACAAATAATTCCAACGGCAGCTAGGTAACCCGAAACCGAAAATGATCCAACAGCAAGTAAAGAGCCGAACATGATCTAAAGTTCATTCGCGCTTCACAAACAAAGACAATCGTAGGATCGTCAAGCCAAAATTGAACCCAACATGTATCAGTCGATCGAAACCCTTTTTATGTAGGGATCGAGATCCAACAACATCATCGACAAACAAAATAAACCAAGAAACTGAAATCAATCAAGAGTTTAGAATTTATACCCCAGAATTTAGTGTCAAAATCCGAAGGAAGGCTTCAGACTCAGCTCGCAGGCACGCACAACACCTCGTCGGGTCGCAGCTGTGACTGTGGAGAGGCTTCGGACTCGGCTCCCCAAATGCAATTACACTCCCTTGAACAAGAACAAACAGAAAAAAAATCAAAGAACACAAGCATTTGGTACTTACAATTATTTTATCGAACATGAAGCGCACATAGAACAATTCCCAACAAAATCTTTTTTAGGGAAAAAAATCCAAATCAAAATCACTCACTTAATCAAGAGAAGTCAACGATGATGCAGCCCTTTTTGGATCATCGTCGACGTGGACGGAGACGTCGGGAAACCCTAAAAGAACCCTAATTTTGGAGAGATGGATGCATGTATGGTTGTCAAAAATTAGGAGATTTTACTAAAATCATGTCGAGGCAGAATTTAGGGCATAAAATAAGCAATGATCGAGATTTTATGACAAACCGCTGGTGAAGGCTACGCCGGTGACAACCTTCCTTCTGCGGTGGAGTCTGTAACCGAGGGAGGCGAGAAACGGGCTGAGGGAAGTTGGGGAGGGGGTAGCGGGCTGAGGGTAGTTGGGGAGCGGAGAGTGGGCTGAGGGGAGTTGGGGAGCGGGAGGAGAAGGAGAAGGAGAAATAGAGAGGGTTTAGAATTTTTCTTAAGTGCGAGAGAATTATGGGGGTGTCGAGGTTTCGACTTAAATTTTTGTGCTTTTTTTATAACGCTCGTACCACTGGAGCACTATCAATAACATTTTTAATGTAAACCGTCATAGATTATAGTCTTGCTGAACTTTGATGATGCTTCCACATCAGCCGTCATGAAAACCACTTATCAAGCGTCATTAATAGATCTTTTTGTTGTAGTGGACGTTTCCCACCCACAGTGCCTTGAGAAGTCATATTGACAGAAGCATATAACGGCTCGTCTTCATCTTCTATTATAAGTTCAAAAAAAAAAAATAGTTCAGACGATCGAAGACAGATCGTTTAGCTGATTGGCAACAACACTTGATGACCACTTCATGAAAGCAATGGCGATCTGAAGAGTGATTTAGAGGTGAAGAAGACATCCCTGTGATCTCTCATCTTTGTGTAAGACGTTCCCGGAGATCAGTTACCACTACAGGATGAGAAGAAGTCGAAGGAATATATTCCTTAATGATGTTAGGAACATGCCTCCTATTCTTCAGATGTTTAGTTCCCTGAGTGTACAAGGAAGTACTTAACTCAATGGCGTAAGTGATTGGATCCTTATTTTCAAATTTTTGTTTCTGGTATAGATTGGCCTTCGGCATAGGATTTTTGCATTTTACCGAAGTTGATACTGATTAACGCCTATTGAGATAAGCGCATAAATTAGAGAATTCTGCTTCTGGTGTCTCTGTTTGAGATACCATCAACTTTCTTTGCTTGGATCTTGAGATTTGCAAGGTTGGAAGATCTTGAACAGTCCTGATAGTGGTAGACAAGATGCCTCTTTGATCAGTATTCCTTCCCATAGCAGAGATCTGAAGACCTCTGTTTAAAGGAATGGAATTTAATATATCTTCCTCTGAGTCATAGACTAGGGAAGTTTGAGAAAAGACCAAAGGGTACTTTACTTTATTTTGTAGAGGGTTAGCTAAGAAGTGTTTCTCTCTGTTTTGTTGTGGAACCATCTTAGGCACAGGTTACGCCAGTTGAGGAAGTGTAACAGGACCTTTCTCTTTGTTCTGTCTAGTTTTGGTACTAGAACATTGTTTCTCCCAGTTCAGAACTGGAGAATTGGAGGAAGGAATAGTGAAAAGACTAGATCCCTTGGGTTACGCCAGAGCAGCAGACTGCGCCTGAACAACTGATTGCTTGGGTTACACCACAGCAATATGGACCGCTGGTTGCACCCTATCAATATAGGCTACCGGTTGCGCCTTGGCAGCAACATGAATAGACTGCATCTTAGCAACAACATGAACAGACTACGCCTTGGCAGTAAAGGGAATAGAGGACTGCGCCTTGGCAGTAGAAAGAGTAGACTGCGTACGAGCAGCAGTGAGAGTAAGTTGTGCGCGGGCAACAAGAACAGAAAGAGTGGGCTGCGCGCAGGCAGTAGAAGCAGACTGCACCTGAGCCACAGAGGCAGATTGCACCTTGGCAGTAGAAGCAGGTTGTGCCAGGGCAACACCAACTGTAGAAGACTTAGGAGTCCATACAGTTTTATTCTTGGTGATAGCCATAGTACGCTTGTTGCTCTTCTTGTTGATCATATCTTCATAGGTTTTCTGGTTAACTTGAACAACTAGAGTCTTCTGCGTCTTGCCAATTGATGCAGCATCATATTGAGTTGTCACCTTCTCATCGGAGGAGAAAGTCGTCCCCACCAGAGTCACCATTTTGTTTGCAAAAATAAAACATTTTATAACAAACTTAGAAAAGAGTACAAAAGTATAATTTGAATTCTGGGAAAGTACAACTGGAGGAATCTGATCAGAAGACGATTACTTTATCCCTTGGACTATGTGAACTTGAAGACTATAGCCTCTAGAGAATGCAACAACAATTTTGCAAGAGTTCCTGATCTCTGTGTTCATTTGATAATGATTGGAAACTCTATTTATAGAGTTCTGGAAATAACTATTTTAGCAGTTATTCTGATGTGCGCGAGGCTGAACTGCACTACTTTGGGTTACACCAACCTTATGTTGTGCCAACTTTCATTCAGTAACTCAATTGTGTCCTAACTGTATTTAGACGCGTGGCATCATATGATTGAGATGCGCATGGTCGTGTATAGAATAGTGGACACATTTTGAGAGATTAGTGGCATGTGCGCCATGTCATCCTGCTTTAGAATGTAAGTTGTTTCACCTTTATCAGGTTGCACGAGCATCAGTCAACGAGTCAAACTGCGCCTAATTAGGTTGTGCCTAGACACGTGGCAGCTTTTGAATATTTGAGGCAAAGTTGTTCAAATTGCGCCTAGGTGCAACTAAGGAATTTATTTAGATTGTGCCTAGGTGCAACTCACAAGATGTGCAGGACAGCTATCAATTAAATCTCCTCGAGCGGCATATTTTGAGGGATTCGAAGAGATTTTCTTCGTTTACTGTGCTGTCAACAGTCAGCGCTGTCAGGCCATGATGACAATTAAATGTCTGATGCCACGTAGGCTTGGGCGCAATGTAGATTGGGCACAGTATGATGTCAGGCGCAACATAATCAATGGCGCAGTTTGTGTTCTGGGGTACAACTTGATTTCTGGGTAGTAAAAATATGGCGCAACTTGATTTTTAGGCTCTACAACTGCTGCTCACTGGACTGTTAGTGCATAGAATATGGATGCATAGGTTTTCCATTTTGTCAGATCTCTGTAATTTTTAGTAATTTTTTTCGATTTTCATGCACACAAAAATCTAGAAGCATCATCGGCACATGAGCGCGAGAATCTTGGCATCTGTTTTATCGCATGAAGATCGCCTGTCATGCATATCAAGGCATTACATAGGTGTGAACGTGTCATTTGTGAATAGTTTATCGTCAATAATTCGTAAATGAACAGATGCTGACGACATATAGGCATAGCTTATAAATAGTGTGGTGAAGAGAGAGAAAAACCCTTACTTGCTCTTCAGCTTTTCAGCCGCTAAAACCTTCTTTAGTTCAAAATAAGACCCAAAGCCTCCTATTCGGCAAAGAAGTCCGGTAAGGACTAGGGCAAGGCAGTTGAGCATATTCCTGGCTCTTTGCTGTAATTGTTTAGTGACCCTAACATCCAAGAGCTGATCGAGGGTGAAAGAAATCTACTAAGTCCTCATCTCTATTACTGGAAAGAAAGAGAAAATAGGTTATGTGCATATGTGCACATACACAGGGACACCATCATACAATCTCTTATATAGATGATCAAAAATTATCGTGAACATGTGCAAAAGAAACACACGGCTGATGCACATGGTCGTTGCTGCAAAGCTTTGTCATGAATATGCGCTGATAGCAATTTTTTTAACTATGTACGTGGATGTAGTTGTCTTCGGACACTCATCATGAACATGCGCTATAAATTCATGTAGGATTTCTCCACACAAGGATACGAATGTCTTTTCAGAGAATACATCTTAAATATGCATATTAGTCATTATATGCATAAGACCAGAACACTTGTTTAAGCGCATGAAGTCAGTCTATTTTTGACTTAAAAAAATTCTAGAGTGGCTTAGTTGTGCGCATGACTTTGTATGTGCAAGACTGACCATCTGCATATTGCACATAGAAGACTTAGATATATCATATGTTTCTAATAACTTATTCTCCTTTGTAGTCTCCCTATTTATTGCTCCACTGGGTGAGCCACTCCTCGAATTTGTCGAAGGACTGATTGATTAAAACTACATCGACGATATGATTGAAACTATTATACAGGAAGTTAACAAAGACCAACCTAAAGGCAGGCAGGTCATGATTGCTGAACAAGATAAGACTTCCTTGATGTCAATGATGTACAACAAAAAGCTCCCTGGTGAAGGTGAACAAACTTATAAGAAGTCAGCATTCTTGTTCGGTGACTCGTTGACCATAACCTCGTTTGAAACCACTATGGCAAAGAATAAGTGGTTCTTCAAATTGAACTAAAGAATGATGTATTTTCCTGTTATCGAATGCTATTATCCACTTTCAGCATATACTCAAGTGACTACAGAGGAGAATGGACTCGGATTTGACACCAAGCTTGCCAGGAGCTTTGATTGGTAGGATCCGTAAGTTTGGTTATAATAAGAGTGATTTATTCTATTGCAATAAGGAGACCAATTCTTACATCCTGCGAGTAATGCCTACTCATTTGTGAGCAATTGAGGGCCTAAATATCATAAAATATCACTGTGAAGCAAAAAGAGTACGAGGGAACAAGTTCGAGTGGGACACGAAATATCACTATGAAGATAATCTCGTCTACTACAAACTCCAAGAAGGAAGTTTCCAGAGACTGGCATCCCTGATGCTCTAGAATTCCAAGTCACGGTAAAGAGCATTTAATGATCAAAAATAATTAAATAGAATGAATTATTGAAAATAATTCATTAGAAAATTCGAAAAATAATTCGGGAAATTCAGGGAGCTTACATCCTACCCACCTTATAGAAATTTTGTCCTCGAAATTAAGGTTGTAGTGGGGGTAAAGCAAGATAGAAAGTTTTAGGCAAAAACTTAGGCACGATCATAGAATGACAAGTTTGCACGATTAAGATAATCAATTCACAATTATTCAGGCACGATAAAAAAATTTCCGTACGATAGAATCAAAATATGAACAGAATCATATAGACACGATTATAGATAAGTTAAGTCATTGGGACACGATTTAGAAATGACTTAGGAGAACGAAAGTTATAGATGAAGTCCACGTACGAGGTGACGTGTAGCACTCGGGTTAATGGATAATCAGCCTGAAAGTCATACAGGCTTGATCAAGATGAGAGATAATCATGACCAAAACAAGGCTTGGCATGATTGAGCTGGAGTTTAGACACAACAAAATCGAAGTAAAGGTCTTATAGACCTGATCAAGATTGAAGAGTATGATTAAAAAATCATGGAATACGCTCCAAGTTCGAGCGTGAATAAAATTGGAAATAGTCTAAGATCACTTGGCACGATAGAGATATGACAACAAAATCAAAACTTGAGCTTCAACCGGTATAATCAACAAAATATTGATAATAGGATTTCAGCTTACTGAAATTTGAATTAGGATTTGAGATAGGCATGATTAAGCACAAGAAAATTTTAGATACAATCAGAAAATCAAATCAAGGTCGAAAAGAGTATAGGCACGAGTGTTTCAAAATCCAACATGCTCAAAATTGAATCTCAATGCGATCATAGATACGGTCAGCTCAACCTTGGTCAAAAGTATAACGGATTAGGCATGACCAACATGAGACTCCGGCATAATCAAGGATAGTATGAAGCCAAATCGTGATTAGAATGGAATTTAGTCATTTGCCAGAATTGAATCGAAAGTTTAAAGCACGAGTGATGATAGCATTGTCCAATCACGATAAAAGTAAATAATTTAGTCTCAGCACGATTTAAATTGATCAAGTTTTGGGTAAATCAGAATTTGGGCAAGATGGAGAACAAAATCAACGAAGTCTGGATACGAGCATCTAAGAAGAAAACCATATCACAATGGAATTTGAAACCATTTAAGTTTAATCAACAATCAAGACACTTTGGCACGATAAACTAGACAACCAGAATCGATTGGTCAATCAGAGAGGATCAATCTCGCGATATCAAAATATAATAAACAAATCAAGGATGTAGAATTGAATTGCTTCTGTTATCATAGAAACCAGAATATGGGATCATAGGAGGAAGCCGGGGTAATCATCTCACTCTGCTTCGACTACTACCCACAATGTCTACTCCGAGACGGATGATTACGATACTTTCTCGATTTCTCCCAAGATAAAAAGATATGAAAATTTCAAAAATTTTAGAGTTTTCAAGTGTAGATGACAGATGTAGATATGAGATAGGTGATTGGGGGAACCAAGACAAAATTGATCAAGACGGAGGAAGTAAGGGTAAGATGAGGAAATCATCATGCGATGAGGAAGAGAAGAATGGAAAAACAGAAGTAATAGTAGGAACTGCTCTTGCCCAATAGGTTAAAACAAGTGAATCAATTTAAGATACGATCTGATAACCATACACGTCTATCCAAAATCATGTTGCCAGAATTTACGCCACGCCAGTAAACATAGCTACAATAAACGATAGAGTCCATAACCAAGGTATACACCCT
Source organism: Iris pallida (assembly GCA_029216955.1). Taxonomy (NCBI): domain Eukaryota; kingdom Viridiplantae; phylum Streptophyta; class Magnoliopsida; order Asparagales; family Iridaceae; genus Iris; species Iris pallida. Next base: position 16,479,100 of record JANAVB010029620.1, read on the forward strand.
AAAATCATGTCATCTAGATTCCTTACCACGCCAACCGGTATGGCTGCAAGAGAATCTAAATTCCATAACTAGGATAGTATATCCAAAATCAGGCTCCACGTCCCTGTCAGGCTAGCTAATATGACTGCGATAAATTCTAAACTCCATAAGTAAAGTAGACACTTACTGTTCTCATCGTCCTCGTCCAAAATATGTTTATCAGGATATCTTAACTCAATTCTGAGGAACTTATCTTCAACAAATCAAAATTGAAGTCAACAACGAACATCAAGATTCAAAATTTAATAACGAATCAAGGATAATTAAATGAAAACTAGCTAAAACAGATTCTGAGGTAGAGTTTAGAAGAAAATTCTTCAGGAGATGTCCAAATATACTATCTAGGTCAAGATAAAGGAAATCATTGGAATATAATCTAAAACAATCTCGACCTAATATGAGACTGGTAAATCATATTCTCGTCTAGACCTAGGAGATATATAAGTTCAACTTATACCTTCCCTCTGGGGTCCACAAACTCATTCCAAGAAAGAATAAAGTTGATAACGGACAGCTGTTTCAGAAATCAGGACGGACATGAATGAATGGGAAGAGTTTCGAAAAGTCCGAAATAAGATTCCCAGGGGTCATCCCAGGAATCTACCAAGAGTTTCCTAATATGTGACTGAGTACCAAATTCCTAAAATATTCCATGACTCAACCTTAATCCTAGGACAGGCTCGCAGTAGTACAGAAAAGCTCAAGTACTACCACGACTTCGCATTAATTGCAAAGACTGACCTGCATGGGCCACCACTAAAAATGTGTCACGACCCGCACCCACATATACGGATACGAATACGTAGACGACGCCCAGCCTACGCTGCAGTATCGGCGGTAGAACGCTGTCTAGTACCCAATAAATATACACTACGTCTAGAAGTCCTATAACTATAAATATACTCTAGTCACATCACAAACGGCTAGGGATGATAAGACAAGAAGATAACTAAAGCACAAGAGCAACTAGAAACTACTAGAAGGAAACATAAGACAGGAAATAAAGAAGAAAAAACAAGACGAACTAAGGATAACTACCAGGCAGCTCACATAGAATAATAGTGAGATCCACCCCAGCTAGCAACATCATGAAGTCCACTAATGGTATAACAACTCCTAAAATATTATCAACGGTATCCTGTCAGGAAAATGAGCAAGTACAAACACTAACAGCAGTTCCATGTGAATTGACAAATTCTATAAGAGACAGTATAATGAACTACAAGACAAAGATATATGAAGACTTGGGAACCGTTCGAAAGCTGAGTTACAACCCTTAAACCAAACAAGGACCGGGGTTGTAATCCTTCTCCCGAGCAGAACTCAGTCTCCAATCAAGGTACATCATAGAGGCATATAAAACATGTGAGTAACTGAAATCATAGCATGGTGAGAAGTACTGTATGTAGAACAGGATATATGATAAGATAAAGTAAATTTAAAATGTGCCTCGAATATTATAGCATAATGTAATCGGTATGGGTCAAGAATCAGGCTTCCAGCCGACCGGTTACAAGTACGTGGAATCGGTCCAGCCGGGATGGTAAGCTATGGAGCAAGTAGTAGCACAGGTCAGGCTATACCCATCGTGAGGTGAGGGTATAGCAATGATACAAGTAGTAACTCAAGGTGGCCATTGATCACACTATCTATAATATTCCCCATTTCTCGAATAGTATACGGATCCGGACATAGCACGTCATGATGCGGGATTCCCTAAGAGGGGAGCAAGTCCTTTTCAGGAATCGGCGTCAATACAAGTACACGAATCAAGACCAAGCAAGTACTAGTATCCCAAGAAATCCAGGAATGACATCTCATGACAGGAATCCGACAATACTAGTCCGTGAACTATCGTGTCTGAGAATCAAGTAAGACACTACGACTGTATCGGATATAGCAAATATCAAGACAATGAAAACTATCAGTGAATGTACTCGTCTGCGGTCCTGAGCTATCAAATGGGGTCGATGCTCAGAGTGATGCCACAGACCTAAAGATAAGATATATATAAGCTAATTAGGGTTCAACAGTGTTAGGCTTGATTCTATAGTATAAGCTACGCAATCTAGGTCAGACTCAGTCAACTAAGTCAAAATAGGTCACACTAGGTCAAACTGGGTCATTGGTTGACTTACAGTTGACTTTTGGTCAACTGGTCAACTCTGGTCAAGTTCTAGATATTTCTTGGCCAAGTGTTGACTGATAGTTGACTTTTGGTCAAAGTAGTCAAACTTGGTCAATCGAGGTCAAAACTAGCCTAAGCATACTATTCCTAAATATTACCAACCAAGATACCATATATCTTGGTCAACAGGGTCAACACATCAATTTCAGTGATTGTGAAATCACCGGAATCGATGGAACTCAAAATACCACAAAAGAAGAAAGATTATAATAATAGGGTAAAAACCTACAGATGTTGTCGGACGATAAAATAAATATCACCAACGTGTCCAGAATGGTCAAATCAGCTAGGATAGCCTGTCCAAAAGTCCAATTTGGACACAGGGACAAAACGGTAATTTTGGGCCAAAATGGTGTTCGTGTCGGACCCACTTTGTACCGAAAAATGTGCAAGAAAATAAGTCTATAAAATATAACAAATTATATGTCCACGAAACCAGAATGACGATACGAACCCAACGGTATCTCCAGAATTGGATTCCGTTGACCCGATCTCAATTTGGTCCGTTGACCAGAACTTAGAATTCCGGTTTGTACGAAAATGCGTGCCGGAGCCAATGTTCTCAAAACTTAGCAAACTATATGTCAACGAGTCCAAAATAATGATACGAACTCAACGGTATCTTCGGAATTGGATTCCGATGAGCCGATCTCAAAATGACCCGTTGACCCGGATATTGGTATCCGACTTGCACCGAAATGCGTGCCGGAACCAATGTCCACCAAAACCTAGCAAATTATATGTCAACGAGTCCAGAATGACGATACGAACTCAACGGTATATCCGGAATTGGATTCCGATGAGCCGGCGTCAAAAAGTCCTTTTGGCCCAGAAAGTGGGACCCACTTTGCACCGAAAAAACGTGCCCAGGCCCACGTTCTCCAAATCTAACAAATTTTATATGAAAACAAGCCAAAACGACGCCACGAGTCTAATGGTGGTGCCAGAAATGAAATCTGGAGTCCCGTGTTCAAAAATAAAATTTTACAAGTGTAACACTAAGAATTCGAACGGCCAACTTTGGCGTCGAATTCGACCGACCTAACAAGCTCAAACTGAAATGAAATCTAAAGGGGGGCAAGAAGAGGGTTATACCAGCTTCGTACAGGAACTGGTAGCGCGCCAATTGGAGCTGCGACGACGAAGATACGAACCCGCGAAGTTGACGTCACGAAACTGTCCAAAAATAACACAATTTAAACGGTCAACTTGGTGGCCGGTTTTGATGTATCGAACGATAAAATTAACGGACGAAAATTGACAGGGATGAAGGTGGATATACCGAGATTGTGACGGAGCGAAGAAATCGCCGATCCAACGGTCGGATCTCCAGAAAAATACGTGCGAAGTCGCTGCGACGGAGCGCCAAAATAAGCTCGATCCCGCGCGCGTCACGACGGAACATCGTGCAAAACACACGAATCGCCTCGACGGCGCGTCCCGGAGGACGGTGGCCGTCAGGGGTAGGTAGCCTAGGGTGCACCCGAGGGGGGGCCACCCACGGCGGGGGTCGCCGGAGCCATGGCGGGCGACGGCGGCGACGGCCACGCCCGTTCGTGCGCGCGCCCAAGGCTGCTGCCGCTGCTGTGTGCTAGGCTCGCGCGGGGCTGCGCGCGGCCAGGCTCCTCCGACGAAGGTGCAGGGACTGCACCAAGGGGCAATAGCCGAGGGTGGTGGGCTGTCCACGGAGGTGGTGATCGGATTGGTGGTGGTGGTGGTTGTGAGGTTGAAGAGGAGGAGGAAGGAAAGTAGGAGGAGGAAGGAAAGTAGGAGGAGGAGGAGTTTGGGTGGCCGACGGCCATAGCCGGAGTAGGGGTCGGCCAAGCTCGGCCATGGAGTGAGGTCGGGGAGCTGCTGCTGCTCTTGGTGAGGGTGTTGAATGAGAGTTGGAGAGAGAGAGAGGGGTGAGTGTAATATAGAGAGAGAGTGTTAGTTAATAATAGAAACAGAGAGAGAGTTCAAGAGAGAGTGGGAGAGAATAGATATTTAATGAGAGAGAGAGAAAGTAGTGAGAGGGTGAGGGGGTGTTCGTACACAGCAAGGGGGGGTGTTGGCTATGAAGGAAGGGAGATGTGTGTGCATGTGTAAAGTGAGATTGAGAGAGAGATGTTTATATGTAGGTATGGTTGTTTGTATATATATATGAATAGAAAGAGAGAGAGAGAATGGAAGAGAGATATTTAGAAAGAGGGAGAGAGATGATTCGGTTGGGGAGGGGGGTGTTCCTGCTGGATGAGAGAGAGGGTAGGCGGTGTGTGAGGTGTTATAATAGAAGAGAGAGAAAGTGATATATATATATATATATATATATATATATATATATATATATAAGATGTTTTGCAAATGACCTCTAGCCTAGTGGTTAAGAGAAATGCATGCGGCCCAAGTGGTCGGAAGTTCGAGCCTCAGTGGAAGCGAGTTCGCCACAAGTACCCATTACTTCAAATATATATATATATATATATATATATATATATATATATATATATATATATATATATATATATATATATATATATATATATATATATAAGATGTTTTAAGATATTTAAATAAAGTAGAGGAAGGAAGAGATATTTTCAAAATGAAAAAATAGAAAAATTATGTGGGGTACTTGGACAGTCATGAGAGGACAACGTGGGACTGGGGTTCGGGTTCGGTCGAGCCGGGTCGGGCCAAAATCGGACCGGTGTAATATTCGAATTAAAATGGGTATTTATAATCATGGGTAAATAAATAATATACGAGAACTCCAATAAATGGGACACAAGCGCCATGTGGGTAGTAGGCTTCGTGTGGGCCATGTCCCTATTGGGGGTCGACTAGGTTGGGTCGATGTCGGGTCCCGAAATGAAATTGGAAATTAAATCAGGTTTCACGGTAGATAATTAATTGGCCTAAATTTAACCGAAAGTTGTGCGAAGGAAATGGAGCACAAAATGGAGTGTCTGAGTGGGACACGAAGGTCATGGGTGAAGAGCGTCTCGAGTAGATCAGGCATGACAAGTTGGTTTCGAGAAAATGACTAGTCTGGTGCTCCTAAATTAAAAGTCATGGTAACGCACATATGATGATCAAGGAAAAGAGTGGGAAATCAATTATTAATTAAATGGTCTAAATTGACCCGAACTTGTGCGAAGCAAAAAGAGTACAAGGGAACAAGTTCGAGTGGGACACGAAATATCACTGTGAAGATAATCTCGTCTACTACAAACTCCAAGAAGGAAGTTTCCAGAGACTGGCATCCCTGATGCTCTAGAATTCCAAGTCACGGTAAAAAGCATTTAATGATCAAAAATAATTAAATAGAATGAATTATTGAAAATAATTCATTAGAAAATTCAAAAAATAATTCGGGAAATTCAGGGGGCTTACATCCTACCCACCTAATAGAAATTTCGTCCTCGAAATTAAGGTTGTAGTAGGGGTAAAACAAGATAGAAAGTTTTAGGCAAAAACTTAGGCACGATCATAGAATGACAAGTTTGCACGATTAAGATAATCAATTCACAATTATTCAGGCACGATAAAAAAATTTCCGCACGATAGAATCAAAATATGAACAGAATCATATAGGCACGATTATAGATAAGTTAAGTCATTGGGACACGATTCAGAAATGACTTAGGAGAACGAAAGTTATAGATGAAGTCCACGTACGAGGTGACGTGTAGCACTCGGGTTAACGGATAATCAGCCTGAAAGTCACACAGGCTTGATCAAGATGAGAGATAATCATGACCAAAATAAGGCTTGGCATGATTGAGCTGGAGTTTAGACACAACAAAATCGAAGTCAAGGTCTTATAGACCTGATCAAGATTGAAGAGTATGATTAATAAAATCATAGAATACGCTCCAAGTTCGAGCGTGAATAAAATTGGAAATAGTCTAAGATCACTTGGCACGATAGAGACATGACAACAAAATCAAAACTTGAGCTTCATCCGGTTATAATCAACAAAATATTGATAATAGGATTTCAGTTTACTGAAATTTGAATTAGGATTTGAGATAGGCATGATTAAGCACAAGAAAATTTCAGATACAATCAAAAAATCAAATCAAGGTCGAAAAGAGTATAGGCACGAGTGTTTCAAAATCCAACATGCTCAGAATTGAATCTCAATGCGATCATAGATACGATCAGCTCAACCTTGGTCAAAAGTATAACGGTTTAGGCATGACCAACATGAGACTCCGGCATAATCAAGGATAGTATGAAGCCAAATCGTAATTAGAATGGAATTTAGTCATTTGCCAGAATTGAATCAAAAGTTTAAAGCACGAGTGATGATAGCATTGTCCAATCACGATAAAAGTAAATAATTTAGTCTCAGCACGATTTAAATTGATCAAGTTTTGGGTAAATCAGAATTTGGGCAAGATGGAGAACAAAATCAACGAAGTCTGGACACGAGCATCTAAGAAGAAAACCATATCACAATGGAATTTGAAACCATTTAAGTTTAATCAACAATCAAGACTCTTTGGCACGATAAACTAGACAACCAGAATCGATTGGTCAATCATAGAGGATCAATCTCGCGATATCAAAATATAATAAACAAATCAAGGATGTAGAATTGAATTACTTCTGTTATCATAGAAACCAGAATATGGGATCATAGGAGGAAGCCGGGGTAATCATCTCGCTCTGCTTCGACTACTACCCACAATGTCTACTCCGAGACGGATGATTATGATACTTCCTCGATTTCTCCCAAGATAAAAAGATATGAAAATTTCAAAAAATATAGAGTTTTCAAGTGTAGATGACAGATGTAGATATGAGATAGGTGATTGGGGGAACCAAGACAAAATTGATCAAGACGGAGGAAGTAAGGGTAAGATGAGGAAATCATCATGCGATGAGGAAGAAAAGAATGGGAAAACAGAAGTAATTGTAGGAACTGCTCTTGTCCAATAGGTTAAAACAAGTGAATCAATTTAAGATACGATCTGATAACCATACACGTCTATCCAAAATTATGTTGCCAGAATTTACGCCACGCCAGTAAACATAGCTACAATAAACGATAGAGTCCATAACCAAGGTAAACACCCTAAAATCATGTCATCTAGATTCCTTACCACGCCAACCGGTATGGCTGTAAGAGAATCTAAATTCCATAACTAGGATAGTATATCCAAAATCAGGCTCCACGTCCCTGTCAGGCTAGCTAATATGACTGCGATAAATTCTAAACTCCATAAGTAAAGTAGACACTTACTGTTCTCATCGTCCTCGTCCAAAATATGTTTATCAGGATATCTTAACTCAATTCTGAGGAACTTATCTTCAACAAATCAAAATCGAAGTCAACAACGAACATCAAGATTCAAAATTTAACAACGAATCAAGGATAATTAAATAAAAACTAGCTAAAACAGATTCTGAGTTAGAGTTTAGAAGAAAATTCTTCAGGAGATGTCCAAATATACTATCTAGGTTAAGATAAAGGAAATCATTGGAATATAATCTAAAACAATTTCGACCTAATATGAGACTGGTAAATCATATTCTCGTCTCGACCTAGGAGATATATAAGTTCAACTTATACCTTCCCTCTGGGGTCCACAAACTCATTCCAAGAAAGAATAAAGTTGATAACGGACAGATGTTTCAGAAATCAGGATGGACAGGAATGAATGGGAAGAGTTTCGAAAAGTCCGAAATAAGATTCCCAGGGGTCATCCCAGGAATCTACAAAGAGTTTCCTAATATGTGACTGAGTACCAAATTCCTAAAATATTCTATGACTCAACTTGAATCCTAGGACAGGCTCGCAGTAGTACAGAAAAGCTCAAGTACTACCACGACTTCGCATTAATTGCAAAGACTGACCTGCATGGGCCACCACTAAAAATGTGTCACGACCCGCACCCACATATACGGATACGAATACGTAGACGATGCCCAGCCTACGCCGCAGTATCGGCGGTAGAACGCTGTCTAGTACCCAATAAATATACACTACGTCTAGAAGGCCAATAACTATAAATATACTCTAGTCACATCACAAACAGCTAGGGATGGTAAGACAAGAAGATAACTAAAGCACAAGAGCAACTAGAAACTACTAGAAGGAAACATAAGACAAGAAATAAAGAAGAAAAAACAAGACGAACTAAGGATAACTACCAGGCAACTCACATAGAATAATAGTGAGATCCACCCCAGCTAGCAACATTATGAAGTCAACTAATGGTATAACAACTCCTAAAATATTATCAACGGTATCCTGTCAGGAAAATGAGCAAGTACAAACACTAACAACAGTTCCATGTGAATTGACAAATTCTATAAGAGACAGTATAATGAACTACAAGACAAAGATATATGAAGACTTGGGAACCGTTCGAAAGCTGAGTTACAACCCTTAAACCAAACAAGGACCGGGGTTGTAACCCTTCTCCCGAGCAGAACTCAGTCTCCAATCAAGGTACATCATAGAGACATATAAACATATGAGTAACTGAAATCATAGCATGGTGAGAAGTACTGTATGTAGAACAGAATATGATATATGATAAGATAAAGTAAATATAAAATGTGCCTCGAATATTATAGCATAATGTGATCGGTATGGGTCAAGAATCAGGCTTCCAGCCGACCGGCTACAAGTACGTGGACTCGGCCCGACCGGGATGGTAAGCTATGGAGCAAGTAGTAGCACAGGTTAGGCTATACCCATCGTGAGGTGAGGGTATAGCTATGATACAAGTAGTAACTCAAGGTGGGCATTCACTACAAGAAAAATGGCTTTTCTTGACGGTTTTTCCCCGTCAAGAAAGACTTTTCTTGACGGTTTTGGATCCGTCATCTAGGCCCCCGTCAAGAAAGTCGACGCTTTTCTTGACGGTTTTTTATTTGTTTTCTTGACGGTTTTAAACCGTCAAGAAACAAGCTTGTCTTGACGGTTTTAAACCGTCAAGAAAACAAACAAAAAACCGTCAAGAAAAGTGTCGACTTTTCTTGACGGGGGCCTAGATGACGGGTAATGACCGTCAAGAAAAGTCTTTCTTGACGGGAAAAAACCGTCAAGGAAAATATTTTTTGATGTTTAAAACCGTCAAGAAATGAATTTTTTTTGACGTTTTGCAATCGTCAAGATAAACATGTTTACAATAATATCAATATATTCCAGAATCCAATTACCAAACACACATAATATCAATATATGCCAGTTACAACACACACATAATATTATAATACACAATCTTTTTATTGATCACAAATACAAAGTTTGTACATCACAAACATCCAAGAATGATATATACAAAGTATACAAAAATTCTTCTCAAGATTGGAGGAAGAAGAGTACAAAGAATCACAAGCATGACCATAATTATGATGATGATCCTCAAGGTGATAATATGAGCTTGATTTCCTTCAAGAGTCTTCTCAGGATTGTGGACGAAGGAGAACAACCTGGTTATTGTCAAGAACAAACAAAGAATCACATACTAAGGGCTTAAAGAAAATTTATGTATGACTCAACATATACAATACATAATGCAAACTAACATGCATGGATGCATACATGACATAACTAAGATTAGAGTGCTCAATATTTCTCTTGTGCTCTAAGCTTTCCAATTTGGCAAAAAGGGATATTTGAGAATGAAATCAGCATGTAAGGATGAGTTGAAACTTTAATCTTCAGTTGTCCATGACATAGATACCGGTATATTATTTTATTAAGCATGAAAGGTAGCATGCATGACCAAGAAGAATGGGTCAAGTTTTATAAGTCCAGGAGTGCCTTCAATAGGTCATGATGTAATTCCATTGACCCTAATATCATAATTAGTTCCCCAAAAATGACTGGCTTCACAAATGGACTCAGTTTTATGAGTCACTTCCCATTTTACATTATTTTAATTTTTATGGGAAATTTCTAAAAACTATTGCAGCCTTGAACCTTGACATCTCCCTAACACGCCAAAGGCCTTAGCCAGTAGGCTTCCCCATCTTAGTCACCAGCTTGCAATTTGAAAAAAGCCACATATTATTTTCTAGAGGATAAGCCACCAACTAATGTTGCACAAAAAGACAACTCAACAAGTGCTTCGTGACTGAAGTATAGTGGAGAGAATTATACTGATGTACTTCAAAAGTAAATTGAGCCAGAAAGTATAATAGATGTTATACCACATCAACATGCAACAAAGTATACTCACATGTTCGAAAGCCAAGGTGACAAATCCTCCATTGCCTGATGCTCCGTTAACATGAATATCTAGCTTACGAAAATGTTTGATGGTTGTTTCTACACTTCTTGCCACATCCTCCTGCTTGCACAGATCGCCTTCAAGCCCAACAGCCTGTGTGACATAATTGATAAAGATTTATGTATTATCGAAGCATTAGGCTAACCAGATACATATTAGAGGATTCTCTAATATTGGTAAAGATTAATGAAGATCCACCTATGAATTCTTCCATTTTAGATAGCTTCATTGCCACATCCACCTGTAACATTATAAAACTATGTAGTTCTAGTTCAATATTTTCATAAATGAAATATTGCATCTAGTCTTATGGACATATCAAGAAAACTAGCAAGTTCGTGGGGAAGTATATTTATCACATCATTAGAAGAAAGCAAAAGGTAAGGTGATGGTCTGATGGCCCAATGCACCCTGCACATAAATCTTGCAACAAATTTCAAGTACCAATCATATAACTCTAGTTGGCATATGTAAGAAGAAAGGGAAAATGAGTAGATTCCAATTAAGATGCAAATGGAGCCCTTAAAATTGCTACGTGAAAGACAATAAACAACTTCCTAGTTTAGAAATGTGTCTGAATAAAATATCAACTAATAGAAAGAACAATACAAATTGGGTGGTATTGGTAGTATCCTCCTACAGGACATTAATTATGTGGGAAAACACATAATAAAGCACTATGTAAGTTTAAAAATACATCAAACAATCTCATGATGTGTGTAGTATGAGTACTATATGTGGATTATGAAACTATAACTATAAAGTTGTTTGAAATCTAAAATTATGATGAACAGAAAATAGTTTATCGAGCCAAATAGAGAATCCTTTATATAGGATAGCTGATGTATAGTTGTTTCAAGTTTATGGAGTTGTCTTTGCTAAAGGCATCAATGATGTTATCCTCGCCAAGTCCTTCAAGACTGATGTCTCGACCATTTAGAATGTCAAGGCTGACCTTGCACCTAAGGCCTAACCTTGCATCTCTATTATGTCCTACTTCATATGCATAACGAGTACTTGGAGCCAATTGTTTCTTAATTTTATCGAGGAATGCCTATATACAATATTTATGTCCTACCCAAGGGCTTATTTTTAAGAATTTTTTGTTGTTACCTTCACTCATGAAACAAACCAAACAGTTCTAGAATATGCACATAATATTTCAAGGGTATGTTGTTGCTGTTGGTCTTGCTCCCTTTCCTGCTACTTTTTTTCCTTCTGAGTTAGGACTAAATTGTTGTAGAAGACGTACCACCTCATGATGCTAGGACTAAACATATGTTACCACAATTAATATACTTTTTAAGAAGAACATCACTAGTATTTAACTTGTTTTGATGAAGAAGCCATATCAATTTAATTACCAGTCCCGCATAATATCCTCAACCTTATTTTAAACATGGATATCACCTTCCAAATATCCTTCTAAATACTGGGCCTTCTTAGGAAAATTTCTTAGATAAATGATATAACTTGCTTCTATTGACATAGATAATAGTTAGTTGTTTAACTAAAACAAGATCAATATGAATTAAAGCTCATCTAAATACTTGGTACAGTTTCCAATGTTGTCAAGTATGTTTCCTGTTAAGATATTGTTTCTCATATAACTGAAGAAACAAAGTTGGTAAGGAACAAGCAATGAAGGTAAATACACATGTAAGTCACCACATTGAAAGGAATCATGGAACTCACAAAAACCATAGCCTTGTCAGTTGGCACATATCAGTAAAGTGGGTTCCTTCTAAATTGTTCTCTTGCAGTTCCTTGAAAATTACTCATCTAGCATTAGTACAAGAACAACACATACTTTTGTTGACTACAAATGGAACAAGAGTCTAAAAAGGCAAAATCATATGGCCCTCCAACTTGCTGATATTTTTCAACCCTACTTGTGTTTCTTTAGGTGTGTGATTCCCCAATTTATTCTCAAAACATTGACTTTTCTAAAAAAAATCCTAGCTAACGTATAGTTCTATTACATTTCACTGATTCATAAAACTTATATTATATTAAAATTTCTTATCCTACTTCCCCAAAGAAAATGAATCACAAATGATAACAAGCTGAGAACGTTCTCACAAGCACTATAAAACTCTATTCCAGAAAATACATGGATATGAGGATCGTTCCAACCAATTTGCAGAACCCAAACGATAGCATCAGAACGTGTGTCTCCTAATTGTAGGAGACACAGACCAATCATCATCGACACGCATATATGAAATAGCAAAACCAACCCAAGAGTTTCAGAAATATACCGAAGGGCAAGTCGGAATCCGAAGGGACGCCTCGGACTCGTGCTACGTGTGCGGACACGGACGTCGCCTCGCCGTGTCGCGGCTGCGATCATCGGGTCGGCTACGGGAAGCACGCACGGAACGGGAAGCGTCCACGGGAAGCACGGGCAGCAAGGTCGGCTCTGCGGGGAAGCACGGGAAAAGCCGACGGGTCGGGACTGAGCCGAAGAGCTCGCCGGAGCTAGGGTTTCTGGGGGGGTCGGGATGAAGAACATGGGAGAGGGGTTTAGGGCTGTGGAGAAAATCGGGGTCGGAAAGGAAGGGGGAAGAGGGAACGCTTGAAGTCGGCTGCGGGGATGAGAGGGGAGACGGCGGATTGCCGGAGAACAGGGTTAGGGCACGGTCGGGAGGGCTGTGGAAGTCGGGGTGGCTGACGAGATGGTCGGAAAAGAAGCTAGGGAAGAGGGCGGAGGAGAGGGGGAGACTTACAGGCTCGGTCGCCGGTCGGGGTTCGCCGGCCGGGGGAAGACTTCCACCGGAGGGGGAGCTCGAGAGGGAGAGGGATGGGGGAAGGAGGAAAAGAAGTATGTGGATGTGAAATATATAAGAAACCCTCGATTCCCAAATTTTGTTAAAACCGTCAAGAAAATTTTTTTTTTGAAAAAATTACGAAAATGGCATCTGAAATGTGCGCGCCTTTTTTTTTTGCACATGCATTACTTGACGGTTATCAGCAAACCGTCAAGTAATGCAATGGGTTTTCTTGACGCTTTGTATAAAACCGTCAAGTAATATGGTCAAATTTTAATATATAACAGAAAAATGGGTGTTTTGTTGACGTATGTCTAAAACCGTCAAGATAACTGCTTTCCTTGACGGTTTTGACCATACGTCAATAAATTGACCGTCAAGAAAGGTCATTTTTCTTGTAGTGATTGATCACACTATCTATAATATTCCCCATTCCCCGAATAGTATACGGATCCGGACATAGCACGTCATGACACGGGATTTCCTAAGAGGGGAGCAAGTCCTCTTCAGGAATCGGCATCAATACAAGTACAAGAATCAAGACCAAGCAAGTACCAGTATCCCAAGAAATCCAGGAATGACATCTCATGACAGGAATCCGACAATACTAGTCCGTGAACTATCGTGTCTGAGAATCAAGTAAGACACTACGACTGAATCGGATATAGCAAATATCAAGACAATGAAAACTATCAGTGAATGTACTCGCCTGCGATCCTGAGCTATTAAATGGGGTCGATGCTCAGAGTGATGCCACAGACCTAAAGATAAGATATATATATAAGCTAATTAGGGTTCAACAGTGTTAGTCTTGATTCTATAGTATAAGCTACGCAATCTAGGTCAGACTCAGTCAACTAAGTCAAAATAGGTCACACTAGGTCAAACTGGGTCAATGGTTGACTTAAAGTTGACTTTTGGTCAACTGGTCAACTCTGGTCAAGTTCTAGATATTTCTAGGCCAAGTGTTGACTGATAGTTGACTTTTGGTCAAAGCAGTCAAACTTGGTCAACCGAGGTCAAAACTAGCCTAAGCATACTATTCCTAAACATTACCAACCAAGATACCATATATCTTGGTCAACAGGATCAACACATCAATTTCAGTGATTGTGAAATCATCGGAATCTATGGAACTCGAAATACCACAAAAGAAGAAAGATTATAATAATAGGGTGAAAACCTACAGATGTTGTCGGACGATAAAATAAATATTACCAACGTGTCCAGAATGGTCAAATCTCTGTCCAAAAGTCCAATTTGGACACAAGGACAAACGGTAATTTCGGACCAAAATGGTGTCCGTGTCTGACCCACTTTGTACCGAAAAACGTGCAAGAAAATAAGTCTATAAAATATAACAAATTATATATCCACGAAACCAGAATGACGATACGAACCCAACGGTATCTCCAGAATTGGATTCCGTTGACCCGATCTCAATTTGGTCCGTTGACCAGAACTTAGAATTCCGGTTTGTACGGAAATACGTGCCGGAGCCAATGTTCTCAAAACTTAGCAAACTACCTGTCAACGAGTCCAGAATAATGATACGAACTCAACGGTATCTCCAGAATTGGATTCCGATGAGCCGATCTCAAAATGACCCGTTGACCCGGATATTGGTATCCGACTTGCACCGAAATGCGTGCCGGAACCAATGTCCACCAAAACCTAGCAAATTATATGGCAACAAGTCCAGAATGACGATACGAACTCAACGGTATATCCGGAATTGGATTCCGATGAGCCGGCGTCAAAAAGTCCCGTTGACCCAGAAAGTGGGACCCACTTTACACCGAAAAACGTGCCCGGGCCCACGTTCTCCAAATCTAACAAATTTTATATGAAAATATGCCAGAACGACGCCACGAGTCTAATGGTGGTGTCAGAAATGAAATCTGGAGTCCCGTGTTCAAAAATAGAATTTTGCAAGTGCAACACTAAGAATTCGAACGGCCAACTTTGGCGTCGAATTCGACCGACCTAACAAGCTCAAACTGAAATGAAATCTAAAGGGGGCAGGAAGAGGGTTATACCAGCTTCGCACAGGAACTGGTAGTGCGCCAACCGGAGCTGCGACGACGAAGATATGAACCCGCAAAGTTGGCGTCATAAAACTGTCCAAAAATAACACAATTTAAACGGTCAACTTGGTGGCCGGTTTTGATGTATCAAACCATAAAATTAACGGACAAAAATTGACAGAAATGAAGGTGGATATACCGAAATTGTGACGGAGCGAAGAATTTGCCGATCCAACGGTCGGATCTCCAGAAAAATGCGCACGAAGTCGCTGCGACGGAGCGCCAAAATGAGCTCGATCCCGCGCGCGTCACGATGGAACGTCGTGCAAAACGCACGAATCGCCTCGACGACGCATCCCGAAGGACAGTGGCCGTCAGGGGAAGGCAACCTAGGGTGCGCCCGAGAGGGGGCCACCCACGGCGGGGGTCGCCGGAGCCATGGCGGGCGACGGCGGCGACGGCCACGCCCGCTCGTGCGCGCGCCCAAGGCTGCTGCCGCTGCTGTGTGCTGGGCTCGCGCGGGGCTGCACGCGGCCAGGCTCCTCCGGCGAAGGCGCAGGGACTGCACCAAGGGGCGATAGCCGAAGGTGGTGGGCTGTCCACGGAGGTGGTGAACGGATTGGTGGTGGTGGTGGTTGTGAGGTTGAAGAGGAGGAGGAAGGAAAGTAGGAGGAGGAAGGAAAGTAGGAGGAGGAGGAGTTTGGGTGGCCGACGGCCATAGCCGGAGTAGGGGTCGGCCAAGCTCGGCCATGGAGTGAGGTCGGGGAGCTGCTGCTGCTCTTGGTGAGGGTGTTGAATGAGAGTTGGAGAGAGAGAGAGGGGTGAGTGTAATATAGAGAGAGAGAGTGTTAGTTAATAATAGAAACAGAGAGAGAGTTCAAGAGAGAGTGGGAGAGAATAGATATTTAATGAGAGAGAGAGAAAGTAGTGAGAGGGTGAGGGGGTGTTCGTACATAGCAAGGGGGTGTTGGCTATGAAGGAAGGGGGATGTGTGTGCATGTGTAAAGTGAGATTGAGAGAGAGATGT
Organism: Iris pallida; assembly: GCA_029216955.1. Taxonomy (NCBI): domain Eukaryota; kingdom Viridiplantae; phylum Streptophyta; class Magnoliopsida; order Asparagales; family Iridaceae; genus Iris; species Iris pallida. The sequence goes on from JANAVB010029620.1 coordinate 16,495,389, forward strand.
TATATGTAGGTATGGTTGTTTGTATATATATATATATATATATATATATATATATATATATATATATATATATATATGAATAGAAAGAGAGAGAGAGAGAATGGAAGAGAGATATTTAGAAAGAGGGAGAGAGATGAGTCGGTTGGGGAGGGGGGTGTTCCTGCTGGATGAGAGAGAGGGGAGGGTGTGTGTGAGGTGTTATAATAGAAGAGAGAGAAAGTGATATATATATATATATATATATATATGTATATATATATATATATATATATATATAAGATATTTTAAGATATTTAAATAAAGTAGACGGAGGAAGAGATATTTTCAAAATGGGAAAAATAGAAATATTATGTGGGGTACTTGGACAGTCATGAGAGGACAACGTGGGGCTGGGGTTCGGGTTCGGTCGAGCCGGGTCGGGTCAAAATCGGACCGGGTGCAATATTCGAATTAAAATGGGTATTTATAATCATGGGTAAATAAATAATATACGGGGACTCCAATAAATGGCACACAAGCGCCATGTGGGTAGTAGGCTTCGTGTGGGCCATGTCCCTATTTGGGGTCGACTAGGTTGGGTCGATGTCGGGTCCCGAAATGAAATTGGAAATTAAATCAGGTTTCACGGTAGATAATTAATTAGCTTAAATTTAACTGAAAGTTATGCGAAGAAAATGGAGCACAAAATGGAGTGTCTGAGTGGGACACGAAGGTCATGGGTGAAGAGCGTCTCGAGTAGATCAGGCATGACAAGTTGGTTTCGAGAAAATGACTAGTCTGGTGCTCCTAAATTAAAAGTCATGGTAACGCGCATATGATGATCAAGGAAAAGAGTGGGAAATCAATTATTAATTAAATGGTCTAAATTGACCCGAACTTGCACGAAGCAAAAAGAGTACAAGGGAACAAGTTCGAGTGGAACACGAAATATCACTGTGAAGATAATCTCGTCTACTACAAACTGCAAGAAGGAAGTTTCCAGAGACTGGCATCCCTGATGCTCTAGAATTCCAAGTCACGGTAAAGAGCATTAATGATCAAAAATAATTAAATAGAATGAATTATTGAAAATAATTCATTAGAAAATTCGAAAAATAATTCGGGAAATTCAGGGGGCTTACACTCAAACACCAAACTAGGAAAGATAGAGCATGATATGGAATCATAAAGAAAGGAAGAAACTGAATATAAATAGAGTTATCACACCACACAAAGTAGATGTCCAACATAAATAAGTACAAGACCTGAAATATAACTAAGTCACAACTAACAATCGCAACAATCCGATACAAAATGAAAAATATAAACACTAGACTAGACTAGGCACCCTCTACTGAGCTAGATGCTCCTCAGGCTCCTGAAGGTCACCCTCATGTGTCCCATAGAAGGTAGGACAGTCACCATCATCATCTGTAATATTTTCAACAGGTCCAGTCAGGACAGGAACGAGCATAATACATCTCACGCAGTTCATATCATGTTGGAAAATGTAGAGCATGCATAGAGTAAGATACATGGACTGTAAAGAATGCATATATAAAAACGAGAGAGATTTGATAACTGGAAATATCTATATATATGATAAGTAAGAACTTTAGGTAACCTGTGATTTAGAGCATGAGATGGTTATATAAACAGGTTAGGACAATGCAAGGGTAACTCCATCATACGTGAGTGTACCGTGGACATATACATGATTTCACAAGATTTTACAAGATGGGATTTTGATCACATAACCATTTCCTACTCACCCTTCCCCAATCAATACACAAGGATCCAGTCAAGTTACGTTACCTTGCACAAGAAGTTTTTATCATGTTTGCTCACGTGATCATGAGAGTACAAGATTGCACAAGAGTATACATGAATAGAGGTGTACATGAAATACAAGATGTTCTTGAAAAGTACATGACAACTATTTTTGATACACCCCGAGGGGGATAACATCGTATGACAAGATCCATATAGTACCAATCCGTGATAATAACGTGACAGCATCATGTAAAGTAATCTAGAGCAAGATTATAAATCCTAACAAGTATGAAATGATCAGAGAATATACTCGCCTGTCACCCTGTATGACTGATATGAATAGATATCCGAACTGGTGTCACAGTGTCCTATTTAGAGTAAAATATGTCACAATATATCCACAATGGTAAAAATAGAGTATACAATGCATACTACATGATTCTAGGTCAATCTGGTCAAAAGTCAACTCTTGGTCAACTCTAACAGTCAAACTAGGTCAACTTAAGTCATACTAGGTCATAAGGAGTCAACTAAGTCAAACAAGGTCAAGCAAGTCGAGGTTAGTCAAATCTAGGTCAAACTTAGACTAGCTAAGGGTTTTTAGGTCAAGGGTCAACTCTATATGTCAACTCTGTAAGGCTAACCCAAATCATGACACAACTCCTAATTATCCCACTTAACCCCATACATATCTTAAATTACATAGGACTATCCTCATAATCATATGGTCAAACATAAATCAACTAGTTTAATAGTCTAGGGTTTAGTCAAACCTTAGTCATCAAGCCCTTTAAAGTCCATCCAAGCCATTTCTAGGTCAATTAGGTCAAGTTTGACCTAAGGTTGACTTTGGCCAACTCTAGTCAAACAAGGGTCAACTAGTTAGGTCATGGGTCATTAGGTCAATCAGGGTTAGCCCCTAATGGCCATAGGCTAATGTCTATAACCCATAGGTCAATTAGGGTTATTATATATATATATATATATATATATATATATATATATATATATATATATATATACAAATATATCAAAATATATATATACTAATATATACCATATATATATATATATATATATGTATATATCTACATAACCTATATATATATATATATATATATATATATATATATATATATATATATATATATATATATATATATGTACAACATACATATATACATATATATATATATATATATATAGAGAGAGAGAGAACAATAGAGAGAGAGATGTGGGAGTGTGTGTGTGGGGTGTGTTCTCTGATTTCTGGAACCACACATACACACACACACACACACACACAATACATACATAAATATACACACACACACCCACATATACCTATACATACATATATATATATACACTCACATACACATACACATATACCCACACACTCATATACATATATACATATATATATACAATATGTATACACACAATTTTACATATATTTGTACATAAAAATTTGTTTGAAAATGGATTACAAAATCTGGAAAAATACCAATATCTGAACCCCAGTGCACTGTGCACTCGATCAATGGGTAAACCCAAATCCGAGTCAAAAATGACCTAAGGCCCGAAACCCAAGGTTGGTAATCGTGTCCCACAGTGTCCCCTAGCATCTAGGGTGCCTAACACAAAGTCTATACACGACACGACGTATCCAACCCTCTAAAAACCTAAACAGGTAAACACTGACACACGCACGCAAACACTGCGTCGTGCACGTGTGTACCTAGCTCTAGGACACGACACACGCACACACGTGTCTCGTGCTCGTGCAAGAAGGTGCGCCTGGGGGTTGTGCACGTGTCCAAGTGCCTTCCCCGTGTCTACGTCACTCCAGGACACGACACGAGGTCCGTATCAGTCGAGAAAACTCGACTGATACACGCGGTTTGGCACCGCGTCGTGCAGCGGTGCACGTGTCTCGTGGACACGACACGAGCCACGTGGGGCCTCGTGGTCATGTCCATGTGTAGCCCATGTGTTGGGCTACGCACTCGTGTCACCACGAGGTGTCCACGTGGTATCTAGACACGACACGAAGGCCATGTCCAAGTGAAAAACTGGGTCTGTGCGTGCAGTTTGTGACCCGTACGAGTGCAATTTCTCACTCGACACGACACGGCGTGACACGAAACTTTGCAGGCATGTTCGCAGACATTGCTCCCGTGTCCATGTCAAATTTTACGTGTCCTAGTGCTCTGTGCAGTGAGCACGAACAGCGTGGTAGCAGGGCACTGCTCGTGTGCATCGTGCAGTGAGTTCGTGTTCATTTTGGACACGGACACGACTCGGATTCGTGCTCAGTAAGTTAGGGTTAGGGTTAGCAAGGTTAGGGCTACCTGAAAATGCAATTTGTTCTACATTTTACAGAAGTCAAAACCTTTGGGGCAATTCATCAAACATGGTTTTATAACCTAGGATACGTGTCCGATACGGACACCAAACCAAACCTACTTCCTACCAAACTTGACCCACAGTTAGGGTATACCTATATACATGCATTTATGAAGAGAAATCATAGTATTAACAAGGTTTGATGGTAATTACCTATTGAGTGAAAACTCAATGAAAAGCCTAGAATAGGGGGGTGTCCACTTCTCTTGGTGATGTCCTAGCCATGTGAAACTTTGATTGCTAGCCTCCCTTAGCACCCTTGATGTTGTAGGGTCTCAATGCAAAAGACTAGAGGTGATTTGGATCAAAAATGATCAAGTTATGGTCTTGTGAAGGAATGGGAATTTCAAGGTTTAATGAAATGTAAAAGGGTATGTAAATGAGATGGGTAGTGACTAAATAGGCTGGGCGGGGGGGGGGGGGGGGGTGCCCTATGGCCGGCCAAGATAAGGGGGGTGTCCTTGGGTTGCTTCCAAGTTAAGGAAGGTTGACTTCTATGTAAAGGTAGCTTAGATCTTTAGGTTTTCAAGAAATATTACGAAAGTAAATATCTAGATATTTTCCTACCTTGACTAATATGCAATATCCATCCTCTAGTCTCTAGGTTAGTGGCTAACCTCCAGATTAGGGTAAACTAGGTTAGGGACTCTCATGACAATAATTAAATAATAATAATTCACATAAATCCAATAATTTCAAATAATTTCTAGTAAATTACCAAAATACCCCTTAGGCTAAAAAGCCCTAACTTGATGTTCTAAACCTATGACTAGGCTCATATGATCATGGTTAGTCTCTAGGTTAAGTAAGCTCTAAGGTTGCACTAGCAAAACATCAAAATCACAAGTCGTGGTTTTAAATAGTTTTTTTAAAATAACTAAAAATCACCAAAAATTATAATATGGTTTAAATATCATTATTAAATAATTATAATTACAAAATTTCAAAATTACTCTTATTTTAGAAACTGGGTGCTACAAGTCTACCCTCCTTAAAAAAAATTCATCCTCGAAATTAGAATGGTTATACTCCTTCTAGGTCAAACACCACAACAATCACAGTCTCAAACACACAGTCCGATAATCATATCCGTCTATCCAAAATCATGATACCCGAAATCTTCGTCATGCTAGTGAGCAAGGCTACGATATTCACAGAGTCCTCGACTATGGTACAGACCTCTAGAATCATGGTATTTAAAATTTTTGCATTGTCGTATGCCTGGCCGCGAAAACCTTAAATTTTCACATCCGAAAAATACGTCCAAAATTCGACTATATGTCCTCACTATGCCAGCTAACATGACTATAGAAGACTCTAGATCCCATAATCGAGACGACCTAGCCCATACGACTTATCTCAGAAGAAAATAATTCACAATGAAATATTCGAACAAAATTTATCAACTACAAGGAACAGATAGAATCGAATTTCAAGACAGTTATAAGGAGGCAAATGCGGAAATAGAATCGAAAAGGTTGGAACCTGCAATCAGCTCTCCCTCTTCCTGTGCATCAATGACTGCTATGGCGAAAGCTCGTCCCGGCTGGCCTCCCTTGGCCTGCTGCTGATGCTGAACAAACCTCTGCTGCTGAGTCTACAACGGTGGTCCCGTCTGCTGCCCTGTCGGAGCCCTAGCTCCTGCTGCTGCCTGAGCCAATCGTGCCAAGTTCTTGGGGCACTCACTCAACTGATGCTCTGCTGAACCACAAAGCGAGCACAGGCCCTGCCTCTTCCTGCAGTCGTCCCATCCGTGACCTTGCTTCTTACAGAAGTTACATATAGGGTGTTGTTGCTGCCTAGGTGCCTGCTGGTGAATTATATGTCCCTGGCCCTGAAGCGGCTGCTGAACTAGCCTCTACTGTATGTGAGGGCGCTTGGCTGGCTCTGCACTAGAACTAGCCCCTAAGGCATCACTGCCCCTCTTTGGCTTGAGGCCGAAGTCCTCCTCTGTAATCTGTGCGTCCATCAATATCTGATCGAACGTCGCGTCACGGCGTCCCGAGGTGCGGGTGCGCACTGCATGAATAAGTCCCCTACGGAACTTACGAGCCTTCTGCCCCTCATCCTGGATCATATCGGGAGCGAACCTGCTAAGGTGGAAGAACTCTGCTGCATACTCGTCCACCGACGAGTTCCCCTGCACTAGACCCACGAACTGGACCTCCAATGCTTTAAGAGCCACGTCCGGGAAGAACCTCTCCTTGAAGAGCCTCCGGAAGTTCTTCCATGTCATCCCTCTCACCGACTCATGAGGATCCGTACGGTACCATGTCAGCACGATATCGAAGAATCGACTGGCTGCGGCCGAAACCCAAAGTGCTCTAGGAAGCTCTGCCAGCTCCATACTTCGCTGCACGTCCTCTAGCCAGTTATCTGCATAAAGGATGCCCTCCGTGCCCGTGAAGTCCCTGGAGCTCATTTTCCTAAAGTCTAGTACTGTCCCCGGCCTGGACTACTGCTGGTACAGCTGCTGGCCAGTAGGGCCCTGCACCGTACCCGGTGCCACTCTCTTCACTGTTGCCAGTGCAAGCTGATGCGAGTTTTCCATGCTATATCTCAACATCTCAATCTGACGGTGTGACGCCTCCGACTGGCGTTGCGATCCCTCTGCCTGGGCCCGCTGAGTCTCCATCATCTGCTGAAGGAGAAGGAACATATGATGTGTATCCATCGGTATCGATGGTGGTGGCGGTAGTATCCCTGGAACAACGGCCGAAACCCTCTGGGGTGGAGGTAGTAGACCTCCCTGTGCAACTGTCGGGGTCTCCGGGATAGTGGAATCACTGGGGGCAGTCTCGTGAACCTCCTCCTCAGCCTGGTCAGATCTATCGGGCAAGCTACTCGATCCAGTGGCCTGCGGGTGCGTCTTCGTCATCCTGGAGACGAATTGAAACAAGGAGATCAATATGGTATATGAGCAGATTTATCAAGGAAGGACAGTTAATTTAATACAAGGGAAGTAATCATGATAATCAAAAGATCAAAAATTTCCTAGGTATGATTGAGAAACTCCTATCATGTCCTAGGTCCTACGTCCTAATTGCAGGCTCGTAATTAGTACTCTAAGTCGAGCACCATTACGAGATCGTACTAATTGCGACACAGACCTGCATAGGCAACCACAAAAATGTGTCACGACCCGCACCCTGATTAGGGGCACGAGAACGTGGGTACGTCCAGCCTACGCCGCAGTGTCGACGGTAGAACGTTGTATAGGTCATCTATAACATCTAACATCTAACAACAAGATATATAAACCTGTCATCTCCGTACGGAGGTATAACATAACATCTCAACTCTATATCTCAAACACCAATCTAGGAAAGATAGAGCATGATATGGAATCAGAAAGAAAGGAAGAAACTGAATATAGATAGAGTTATCACACCACACAAAGTAGATGTCCAACATAAATAAGTACAAGACCTGAAATATAACTAAGTCACAACTAACAATCGCAACAATCCGATACAAAATGAAAACTATAAACACTAGACTAGACTAGGCACCCTCTACTGAGCTAAATGCTCCTCAGGCTCCTGAAGGTCACCCTCATGTGTCCCATAGAAGGTAGGACAGTCACCATCATCATCTGTTATATTTTTAACAGGTCCAGTCAGGACAGGAACGAGCACAATACATCTCACGCAGTTCATATCATGTTGGAAAATATAAAGCATGCATAGAGTAAGATACATGGACTGTAAAGAATGCATATATAAAAACGAGAAAGATTTGATAACTAGAAATATCCATATATATGATAAGTAAGAACTGTAGGTAACCTGTGATTTAGAGCATGAGATGGTTATATAAACGGGTTAGGACAATGCAAGGGTAACTCCATCATACGTGAGTGTACCATGGACATATACATTATTTCACAAGATTTCACAAGATAGGATTTTGATCACATAACCATTTCCTACTCACCCTCCCCCAATCAATACACAAGGATCCAGTCAACGTTACCTTGCACAAGAGGTTTTTATCATGTTTGCTCACGTGATCATGAGAGTACAAGATTGCATAAGAGTATACATGAATAGAGGTGTACATGAAATACAAGATGTTCGTGAAAAGCACATGACAACTGTATTTGATGCACCCCGAGGGGGATAACAACGCATGACAAGATCCATATAGTATCAATCCGTGATAATAATGTGACAACATCATGTAAAGTAATCTAGAGCAAGAATATAAATCCTAACAAGTATGAAATGATCAGAGAATGTACTCGCCTGTCACTCTGTATGACTGATATGAATAGATATCCGAACTGGTGTCACAGAGTCCTATTTAGAGTAAAACAGGTCACAATATATCCATAATGGTAAAAATAGAGTATACAATGCATACTACATGATTCTAGGTCAATCTGGTCAAAAGTCAACTCTTGGTCAACTCTAACAGTCAAACTAGGTCAACTTAAGTCATACTAGGTCATAAGAAGTCAACTAAGTCAAACAAGGTAAAGCAAGTCAAGGTTAGTCAAATCTAGGTCAAACTTAGACTAACTAAGGGTTTTTAGGTCAAGGGTCAACTCCATATGTCAACTCTGTAAGGCTAACCCAAATCATGACACAACTCCTAATTATCCCACTTAACCCCATACATATCTTAAATTACATAGGACTATCCTCATAATCATATGGTCAAACATAAATCAACTAGTTTAATAGTCTAGGGTTTAGTCAAACCTTAGTCATCAAGACCTTTAAAGTCCATTCAAGCCATTTCTAGGTCAATTAGGTCAAGTTTGACCTAAGGTTGACTTTGGTCAACTCTAGTCAAACAAGGGTCAACTAGTTAGGGCATGGGTCATTAGGTCAATTAGGGTTAGCCCCTAATGGCCATAGGCTAATGTCTATAACCCATAGGCCAGTAACTTATAGGTTCTATGTAAACCTATATCTAAAAGTATAGTATCATATATATATACATAACTATATATATATATATATATATATATATATATATATATATATATATATATATATATATATATATATATATATATTTATATATATATATATATATATATATATATATATATATATATACATATATATATATAAATAAATATATATATATATATATATATATATATATATATATATATATATATATATATATATATATATATATATATATATATATATATATATATATATATATATATATATATATATATATATATTTTATCAAAAAATATATATACTAATATATACCATATATATATATATATATATAAATAAATATATATACAACATACATATATACATATATATATATATATATATATATATATAGAGAGAGAACAATAGAGAGAGAGAGAGATGTGGGAGTGTGTGTGTGGGGTGTGTTCTCTGATTTCTGGAACCACACACACACACACACAATACATAAATAAATATATACACACACCCACACATACCTATACATACACATATATACACTCACATACACATACACATACACATATACCCACACACACACACAATACATACATAAATATATACACACACCCACACATACCTATACATACACATATATACACTCACATACACATACACATATACCCACACACTCATATACATATATACATATATATACACACAATTTTACATATATTTATACATAAAAATCAGTTTGAAAATGGATTACAAAATCTGGAAAAATACCAATATCTGATCCCCAGTGCACTGTGCACTCGATCAATGGGTAAACCCAAATCCGAGTCAAAAATGACCTAAGGCCCGAAACCCAAGGTTGGTAATCGTGTCCCACAGTGTCCCCTAGCATCTAGGGTGTGTCAACTAGACACGACACGACGTGTCCAACCCTCTAAAAACCTAAACAGGTAAACACTGACACACACACGCAAACACTGCATCGTACAGTGTGCACCTTGCTCTAGGACACGACACACGCACACACGTGTCTCGTGCTCGTGCAAGATGGTGCGCCTGGGGGTTGTGCACGTGTCCAAGTGCCTGCCCCGTGTCCACGTCACTCCAGGACACGACACGAGGTCCGTATCAGTCGAGAAAACTCGACTGATACACGCGGTTTGGCACCGCATCGTGCAGCGGTGCACGTGTCTCGTGGACACGACACGAGCCACGTGGGGCCTCGTGGTCATGTCCACGTGTAGCCCACATGTTGGGCTACACACTCGTGTCACCACGAGGTGTCCACGTGGTGTCTAGACACGACATGAAGGCCGTGTCCAAGTGAAAAACCGGGTCTGTGCGTGCAGTCTGTGACCCGTGCGAGTGCGATTTCTCACTCGACACGACACGGCATGACACAAAAATTTGCGGGCATGTTCGCAGACATTGCCCCCGTGTCCATGTCAAATTTTACGTGTCCTAGTGCTTTGTGCAGTGAGCACGAACAACGTGGTAGCAGGGTACTGCTCGTGTGCATCGTGTAGTGAGTTCGTGTCCATTTTGGACACGGACACTACTCGGATTCGTGCTCAGTAAGTTAGGGTTTGGGTTAGCAAGGTTAGGGCTACCTGAAAATGCAATTTGTTCTACATTTTACAGAAGTCAAAACCTTTGGGGCAATTCATCAAATATGGTTTTATAACCTAGGATACGTGTCCGATACGGACACCAAACCAAACCTACTTCCTACCAAACTTGACCCACAGTTAGGGTATACCTATATGCATGCATTTATGAAGAGAAATCACAGCATTAACAAGGTTTGAGGGTAATTACCTATTGAGTGAAAACTCAATGAAAAGCCTAGAATGGGGGGGGTCCACTTCTCTTGGTGATGTCCTAGTCTTGTGAAACTTTGATTGCTAGCCTCCCTTAGCACCCTTGATGTTGTAGGGTCTCATTGCAAAAGACTAGAGGTGATTTGGATCAAAAATGATCAAGTTATGGTCTTGTGAAGGAATGGGAATTTCAAGGTTTAATGAAATGTAAAAGGGTATGTAAATGAGATGGGTAGTGACTAAATAGGATGGGGAGGGTGCCCTATGGCCGGCCAAGACAAGGGAGGGTGTCCTTGGGTTGCTTCCAAGTTAAGGAAGGTTGACTTCTATGTAAAGGTAGCTTAGATCTTTAGGTTTTCAAGAAATATTACAAAAGTAAATATCTAGATATTTGCCTACCTTGACTAATATGCAATATCCATCCTCTAGTCTCTAGGTTAGTGGCTAACCTCCAGATTAGGGTAAACTAGGTTAGGGACTCTCATGACAATAATTAAATAATAATAATTCACATAAATCCAATAATTTCAAATAATTCTTAGTAAATTACCAAAATACCCCTTAGGCTAAAAAGCCCTAACTTGATGTTCTAAACCTATAACTAGGCTCATATGATCACGGTTAGTCTCTAGGTTAAGTAATCTCTAAGGTTGCACTAGCAAAACATCAAAATCACAAGTCGGGGTTTTAAATAGTTTTTTTTTAAATAACTAAAAATCACCAAAAATCATAATATGGTTTAAATATCATTATTAAATAATTATAATTACAAAATTTCAAAATTACCCTCATTTTAGAAACTGGGTGCTACAGTTATGCCACTATCATATCTGCTAGAAGGTTATAAAGCAAGAAAAAAATAAGGGCTCTTTCCCGCACACAACCAGCTATATCATTTATCTATTTACTGGGCATGCTATATCAAACACAATCTACTTCTCCATCACCAAACCATTGAACGAAGAAGAGATTTAGGATTTGATGAAAGAGCACTGGAAGAAAAATCATGAAGCTAATGATGGTAAACCATCAGAAGGCCCCATCTACAATTACTTTTACCGAGCTCTTCATAAGCTGTCGGATGAAGCAGTGGTAGCTAGTTTCGTAATAATATGGCTTCACGATTTCATGGTCCCAGGTTGAGGGTCTATTGATAGGTTAAGTAGAAACCTAATTCTTCCAGTTGTGAAACTAGTCTTCATCCACAAAATTACCCTACTTCCCGTAATGGTCTATATCATATACAGAGGGCTGCGAGACTTTATCGAGAAGATGCTGAAGCATTTCGGCAAGGGTGTTTCAATACGGACCGACGATTCAAAAAGAAGGCATTTCTGATGAGCAGTAAACTGCCATTGATATTTGATTAAAACAAAATCTTCAATAGAGGAGAGCGCACGACCTCCCGAGAGGAAGAAGGTCGTGACTAAAGAACCAACGAAGTTGAAGGAACTGGGGTCAAGTTTTACTCCAAAGAAAAGAACCGCTAAGATGTCCTTAGCAAAAGACGGAGAGGCAGAGACTATAGCCAAGGTCATTCCAGAGGTAAATCCTATACTGCATGCAATAACCATTTCTATGAAACCTATTTGTTTTATAAATGCATGTTCTTAAATTATGCAGAAGCTCGAGGAAGTGGCAAAGCAAATCAGGAGGCAACAACAAAGGCGTCTTCTCCAACCGACGAGGTCAAACAAATAGTTATTTCATCCTCTCACCAAAAAAGAGACGTTGAACTTGACGGTTTTGATGACGTCGATGATGTTGATATGAAAAGTGATGAAAACATAATGTTCGACCCAGTAACTACCCTTTCTGATATTTTATTAGACAATATGTCTAAAGTCGAGGGCGACCATTGATGAACTGGCATCTCCATCGGGTACGTTGTTCTCATCCATCATAAGAGATGAAATCTTTTGTCTTCAATTTTTATATTTCTTTTGAGGATATGTAATGCCTAGTCCTAAATTACGTAGGATCAGGAGTACATATACAAGCCAGCTACGTATCGAGTGGACTCCAACCCGGCTCGAATACGTATAAACTGTTACGGTGTTTTAATTCTATCGATCAATCAACTATAAATATATCTATCTCAATCCACAAGATAGGTAATGTCAAGAATGAACTGTATATGTTATTGTCTGCATCCCTATAACATATATATTTAATTAGACCAGAATAATGATATGGGTCTACAAAATAAGACTAAACAATAGAATATAAATAATGAACAAATGTAAATGTACAATAAAATACCAGATCTAGATACAGCAATACCTCCGTGATCAGTGGACTATCTCTGCATAACCAACTACCTTGAGAGATCACCAGGTCCCCAAGAGATATAACAAGGTACATGATAGGCATACCAAAATACAAATTTAGAAAATATAATTTAAGGCAATCTAGTGTATCTGATCTACGTGATATGCATGCGAGAACATGTACTAGAATATCAAGCTTTGCCACTGAGGCTCACAAGCTCCTCAGCAGGCCATTTCCTTCAATATCGTGTCATAGAACCAAGGGCAATCAATAAATTAATAAAAATAAATGCCAGAACTATGCTACAGAGACAAAGTCACACAATAATTACATGCCACAATATAGTTAATCTGATATCATAGTCAAGTTCATCCCACCTCATGTCTAGAATCTTGCAAGTCAAGTCAAGTATATCCAACCAAGGAACAAGAACAACAAGAAATCTAGTAATCTACTACGAAGTCATTGCCATGAATAATCATGTAAATCTTGCATCACGAATGTGTTAGTGTCCTATGGTCAATCGTGTCAAAGAGCACGAAGTAGTGCACGCAATGCCTAGTATCGATATACAATATCGATAAATAGACATCAGCATCCGAATCCAATTCGGATGCTAAATATCGACTAATCCTACGTCGTGGCAATGATAAACAAAATAAAGATAACAAGGAAATGAAGCAACAAGCTGTAATATTGGCAAAGTACACTTGCCTACAACTTCCAACTACGAATACGATGATCCAGTTCCAAAATTCTCACTAGTTTCATCACATGCACCTAGATTAAGTAAATCTTACTATCAATAATATAACTATGACAGATTACATACTATATACATAGACTTACCATATATAGACCATAATATATATTTATATATATATATTTATATATTTATGTATAAAATATATATATATATATATATATATATATATATATATATATATATATATTTATATATATATATATATATATATATATATATATATATATATATGTTCTACTAAACTAGCCCATACTACACGTAGAACCAATATAACGTATATGGAACCAAATCTGTTAGCCCAATGACGATATCATGTTTTTGAATATGGCTAATTGGTTAAGTTTAACATAATGATGTCACTAATATTCATATATTCACTATCATATTGCTACTTAAACTTAGCATTGTCCTACCGCTCACTAAATGTTATCTTATTATCATACTATGATAGTGCTTTGTTCATCTAACATGTACTTTTAGACATGCAGTAAGCATGATCAAACCAGGACATATGCAATGAAGAATAGATGATGGGCAAAAGACGACGTTAAATCAGAAGATTTCTCTGAACCCTTTTATTCTGTATCATAGCATCTTCAATTATGCTCAAAGACTTCATCAAAGGGCTATTGGTTTTTTCATTTTATTCTGTAATTTTCTATTTATTGAGTCTAGATAATTTGTGAGTCAGGATCACTGACAATTTAGTAGACCACTCTCACAAACCCTTTTGACCCAAACAAAATCTAAAACCCTTGCTTATCCAAAAACCCTGCTAAACCAAAACTGGCCTAAAATTAGCCTAACCGAACTCGGCCAGAGTTTTGCCCGAACTCGGTCCAAAATCGGTCCACTTAAATTTCTTTTGGTCAACAGCAAATTCCAACTCCTGTGGATCTGCAACGTTCAAAGTTATGAAAGTTAACCCTACCGTGTTCTGCCCAAACTTTGTCCTAGAAAATCCTATAAATAGAGAAAAAATTCCCATTTCTATTCACTCATTCAATCTTCATCTTTTCTATCTATTCCTAAGCTTTCTATTCTATTTACAAAGCTTCAATCTTCAAATCTCCAAGACAACTTCGATTTTTCTAGTGCCGATGGTTTTCGATTAGGAGTTTCTGAGTTGTACAAGCTTGGTGTATAAAAGCTTTTCTCAGAAGGTGTTGTAGAAGTTTGATCGTGGGCTTCGGATAAAAATACGATGGGGTTGAAGTTGGCATGTTCTTCAGAGTAAAGAACGCAGTGTAATCTCTATTCAAAATAGTGGATTAAATAGAGGGCAAGAATTCTTGTGCCTGGACTAGTCCTTTCAGAGGAAAATCAGTATAAACTTTGGTGTTTGCATTTGCCCCTCTACTCATTTAATTTAAATATTTAATTCTGTACTGCCTGCTTCATATATTGTTTGATTATTTTCATAAATATTTTTAAGTGGTGATTATTATTCCGCTACACACATGCACTCTATTCACCCCTTTAGATGTGCCCAATTGGTCCTACAATTGGTATCAGAGCAAGGACTCTATTATTTGGCTTAACATCCTTAGAGTAGATCCTTATTAGTTATATTTTTATATAACACTCTAGAATACATATGGCAGCCGTAAAATATATATTCACTGGTGAAGGGAAGTCCACAAATAGACCTTTACTATTTGATGGAACGAACTATAATTATTGGAAAATACGGATGAGCTTGTACTTGAAGTCTCAAGACTTTGACTTATGGTCAATTGTTGTCAATGGCTACAAAAAGCCTACTATCACATCCTCTATAATCAAGAAGCCTTATTATAGTTATACGGAGGAAGAGAAGAAGTTAGCCAGCCTTGATGCAAAAGCAATACATGCTTTCTATTGTGTTGTAGACTTTAATGTATTCAATCTTATTACTACTTGCACAACATCTCATAAAATTTGAAAACTTCTTGAAGCTACTTATGAGTGTAAGTACGAAAGCAAAGCTAGCAACTCCAGAGAGGAGATAGTTCTCATAATGATGCAAATGTATGCATGATGGTAACGGGATTTAAGTTACAACACAATCCCTTATATGAAGAAGAGATTGTATGCCATAACTACAGAAGATCAGGCCACATCATGGAATATTTCCCTACTACTAAAGAGGAGAGTCGCTACGAATGACCAAACAAAGAAAAATTATCGTCTCACAAGTATGCTACCATGATTATATGAGGTGAAAGTAAAGCAAGCGATTACGAAAAAGAAAAGAGACCTCGTCTAGCTGCAAATATATGCGCAATGGCATTATCTAACGAGGTACAAAGTAATATTCTTTATAAAAAGAGTGAATTTACTTATGATGAGCTTTCTGATGCTTTCGGTGATCTTTTTAAAGAATACAAAAAAGTTTTAGATAAGTATAAGCAAGCTAGAAAGGATATTCTATCTTATAAGCATGAGAATAAAAGGCTTACTTGCTTATTGAATAATGCCAGAAATACTTCTACTTCTGATGATTCTACTGAGATTTTTACACTTGAGTTTAGATTATATGAGACACTTGATTGCATTGAGAAAAGCACTCATGAAAATGCTAAACTTAAGGAGAAATTAGAAACAGAAAAGAAGAGGTATTCTATTGCTTCATGTAGATTTAATGCTCTTTCTATTAAATATAATGAGATCTATGCTAACTCTAAAATGTTAGAGATTAGACTGGAAAAGTAGGTATTATAACCTATGACTCAGTCTATCACAAGACATGTGACACATCATAAAGTCACATATGACAGATCTTTTACAAAGGAAGCAAGCAAAGCTAAAGCTTCACGCAACCATGCCTTCTAATACAAGTATCCATGCACATCATATCATACTACTACACGTTCTTATACTGTTGTACATAGCAAAAATGTTAATACTTTCTGTCATTATTGCGGTATGAATGGACACATTTCTAATCGTTGTCAGATTAGAAATCTAGTTGATATAAACATGTACAAATGGGTTCCAAAAGCTAACAAATATGGATCCAAGTTTTGGATACCAAAGTTTTTGCCTCTTGATGTAGGTGAGCTTCTCATATCAAATAGAACCATGGAACATGTTGGTGATTACAAAGCTACAAAGGTCATCTTCCAAGCAATTATACCAACATAAGTGTGGTCACTAGAACCACTTTGGTAATATGCTAAACAATTCTTTCTAAATTGCTAAATTTCTAGAATCTTACATGTTATTAAATAATAGCTTGCTACTAGCTCTCATTTGATACTTCGTTGATTTATTACTTTAATTGTGATTTTGAGAGAGGATATTTATTTCATATGACTAGATATGGATAAATATTCTTCTTACTACCATACTTATTAGTGAATGTTAGAAATTTTTGTACCCTGTCGATTCATTAGATGAAGAATAAAAATTTCGAAAGCGTACCTGAATCCATTGCTAGGCTTGATGGATCTTGAAGCGAACATCTCTTTATTGGGGTTTGATCTTCCAACCCGCTACGGCCCTTAATAACAAAGATGAAATCTTTGTTCCTCTCTTTGTTGATGGGGATACAGAAGAGAATAGAGAAAACCCTCTCTTAGTGGCCGTATGAGTTAGGGACCATAACCCTAATGAATACACATATTTATATATGTGTTGATATTTCTAATTTGGCCCCTCATCAAATTAGAATTATCTCCGGTATCTACACATTAATTCCATGACAATTATACTCTTAAGCCAATTTCCAAATAGATCACTTTAATTTGGCTTAATTATTTAGATATCCCAACATAATTAATTTTACATGTGTGGCCCCATATTATTGAATAATCCAACAATCTCCCACTGGGCCACATATGTAACCTTATAATTGTGTTAACCTTAGTGAGCTCATAAATTGCTATCTTAATCCTTAGGGTATATCCGGACAATCTCGTCCATTAACCATATCAACATAGGATCAAAGCGGCATTCGTCACATATAGCGTAACTAAACCATCAATTGTCACATATACCAATATAGCTAAACGACATAGATCAATCATGGATGCGTAGCATGGAAATTACACGCAATGTGATTAATACATGTCTATTTCCAATTGGTCCTCCTTAACTTTAATGAGATCAATACTTTAACATAATGAAAACAGAATGAACTGAATTTCCATATATCTGATCAGATAAATATCCAAAATACTTTAATACATAAATGTGTCCAAAACCAAATAGCACCCAAATACATAAAATGCAAACTCCCACTATATTGTTATATTCTTAATTAACACCCATATGAGCAATATGCTCATGAAAGACCTTGGGTGATAATACTTTTGTGAGCGGATCCGCTAACATGGAGTTTGTCCTAATGTGCTATATGGACACTATAACCATTCTGAATTCTTTCCTTCACAACTAGAATCTTTATGCCAATATCCTTTGACTTATTCAAGTTTCTGTTGTTATTGGAATACAGTACTGCTGATTTATTGTCACACCATAATTTAAGTGGTCTTTCAACACCGTACTGTAGGCGCAGCCTTGTGACAAAATTTTACAACCATATTCCCTGAATAGATACCCCACAACATGTTATAAACCTTACTTTCATGGTAGAAGAAATTATGAGTGCATGTTTGCCACTCACCCAAATATGCCTCCATTAGTCAGCATAACCTGATGTGGATCTCCTGCTGTGTTGGCATCCAACAAAATCGGAGTCGGAATACCTTATGATCTCCAGAATTATTCGATCTCCTACAAAGAGCATATAATTTCATGTTCTCTATTAATTACTTAAGTAGTTTGGCTGCTATCCAATAATCTATCCATATTTGCTTAAATATCTGCCTAACATCCTAATATATATACGCAATATCCTGACGTGTATATACTTGAGCATACATTAGACTCCCTACAACTCATTATGAAGGAAAAATCTATTGTATTTTCTTAATTTTAAGGCTAACCTTAGGGCACTTGATTGAGACCGAATTTGTCTCCTTTGACGAGAGGTGTAACCTGGTTTGCATTGAATACTTCAATCAATGTAAAAAACCAGAAAATTATTTCTAATCCCACTGAACTTATGATACACACAATCTTTAACAGTGTTCATCTCAAAACCAAAAGAGATGGTCACTTGTTAAAACTCAAAGTGTCTTTGACGAAAAACCTGCTTGAGTCCATAAATAGATTCTGTCAGTTTGCGAACCATATTCTTTGGGTCTTCTGACACAAAGTTTTCTGGTTGCACCATATAAATTATTTCGTCAATGCTACCATTGAGAAATACCATTTTGACATCCATTTGATATAACTCAATATTAAAATGTACAACAAGTACTATGATTGGTTTAAAAGAGTCTTTCAAAGAAACCGATGAGAAAGTCTCTTTAAAAAATAATCCCTTCCTCTTCTCTTGAGGTTGTTGAGTTTGTTCCTCAGAAACAATTACCTTATCTTGAATGGGGGGTACCTTTATGTTGTCTTGTTGAGGTAGCTCAACATCGACTTATAGAGGTAATTCGACATTGTCTTATTGAGGCTCCGAATTCACCTCTTGATCAATAACAGGTACAAAATCTTGCACATCGTCAAAAGTGATAGTAGGAATCGCAATCCATTCCTCCTCAAAGACAATGTTATTGACTTTATTTCTCCCCCAAACTCAACATCCTCAAAAAATCTTACACTTCTCGTCTAAAAAAAATTCTTTATTTTTGTGTTTAGTACCACCTGGTTCCATATGCAAGGTTTATTTATAGGACGCAATAGTTTCATGTGATAATAGCATGTCACAAACATTTAAAATAAAAATAATAATAATACCAACATTATTTTGAATTTAAAGATAGATCAAACTTTATTGTTTCTAAATGAACAATGATAAATAAGATTATCAAATAAGAAAACTGAAACTAAATTTCGTCTAAAAGACGGTACAATAAAAGCTTTAGATAAAATTGTCTATCAAATCCAATAATAACTAATATCCAAAAATTTTCCTATTGCATCCACTTCTACCGACTTGCCGTCTCCCACATAGATGTGTCTTTCACCATCAATTGGCTTTCGGTAGATCTGGTAACCCTGCATAGAAACACTGATGTGAGTAGTTGTACCAAAATCTAATCACCATGTGTTTCTTAATACTGAAGCTAAATCATACCAAATTAAGAAATGTACCTTTCTTTACACGCCATGCGTGGTACTTTGTACATTCCTTCTTTACGTGTCCCGGCTTGCCACAAAAGAAACAACCATTAGCCTCAGTTTGTTGTTTCTTTTGCACTGGACCCTTAGTAGCTTCTGTATTCTTTCGCTTAGTGCCCTTATACTTGTCTTTAGGGATGGTAGCCAAATTAGCACTTTCAGTTTTATCTTGCTTCAATCTCTCTTCTTTTTGTACACGGTACGAAATGAGCTCATTTAGAGTCCATTTTTTCTTTTGACAGTTGTAACTGACCTTGAACTGATTGTACTGTGTAGGAAGTGAGAGCAATACCAAATAAACGAGCAAGTCATCCGACAAGTCGAGCTTAAGTGCCTTAAGTTTTGAAGCAATATGAGACATCTCCATGATGTACTCCCTTATGTTACCTTTGCCTTTATACTTCATGGTAATCAAGCGCAACAAAAGTATGCTTGTTTCCGCCTTATCATTCTTTGCAAATCGCTTCTCGATTTCAGCAAAAAATTGTTTGGCATTAGTAACCTCATCAGATACTGCACCCCTGAATATCTCTGGAATACCGCGCTTTATGATCATTAGACTCATGCGGTTTGAGCGTTCCCACTTCTCGAAGTTCGCTCTGTCACCAGATGAACTGTCATCCTTAGGAGTAGTGGGACGCTCAATCCTAAGTACAAGGTCTAGATCCATGCAGCCGAGAACAATATATATGTTCTCTTTCCAGTCCTTGAAGTTTGTCCCGTTAAGCATTGGAATTGAGTTCAGATTAGCAGATATTGTAGCAACACTAGCTGAAAAGAGAACAACAACAAAAAATAAAATAAATAAACAAATATGCTCTAATTAATAACCAAAGCATAAAATATAGTCAAACAAATTCAAATAATGGTGAACCCCATCTCAAGATACCTAGTACATCATTAATATCAAGTCTTTGGACAGTGATATTAACTGCAAGTGGTATTCTTGGTGTAATGATCAAACGTTGACAATAAGTCATGTCAAATAATAAGCCTATCTTTGGATCGGGTTATTATTCACATGTAAACCGTATAATTGTCATACATTTATCACCACAAGTATGTGTGCAATTCGGCCAAGTATTAACCTTCCTTTGGGCCGGTTAATACCCGCATGAATGTACACACACAAACATCCGACATCCCTCATAGACTATCTACGCAAGAGAGGTCACTTTGGCGACATCTTGTTTCAATGAGTCTACTTAGAATATTGGACAACTATTGCTAGTCATAAAAGGCATCAAAAAATTTAATGTTGACTAAATTTTACAAAACTGAATCATGTCCAAAACTTTATATACATGCATATTCATAAGATTATTACTCAAATAAATTAATCAAAAGCATAATCATGAATTTCAATTTGACAAAATTGGATATTATCACTATAACAAAATTCATGAAATAATCTACGGAGGATATGCATCCAAAGAAAAATTCATAGACATTAACTGAAAATAATAACTCAAAAATGTATATCCAAAACTGAACATATTTGGTCTAAACTGAGCATCATCAGCACCTCTTTCCTCTTTAAGTATCCAAATATCCAAAAAAAAAACTTTTTAAAAAGAAGAACAAGCAAACTTTTAGACCAAAAGACATGCAACACAGCATGCACAAACTCCTGTGCATATTGCCGGGCATCTAAAAAAATTGAATATATATTATCAACGATAATATTTCCACAATATAGCATTTCCCATGCTGACAGATCTAGAGTTACTAGTCAAACTTAAGCTGCAACAATATCTCCGCTCGCGTGCATCAAATCATATAGACCATTAGCAATCATATTCCCCTTCTTCTATGGGGAATAACCATGCCACATCCAATTAAAAACTAAAGCCTACATATGTGGGCATTGTGTGAGTGTGCACATAAAATCGTTGTAATTCAGTAGCCATAATTGAATGTTGACCAAACCAAAATAACAATTAACAAGTAACTATGAATCGCAAGAAATCGATATTAGATTCTACTAGATCTATAAACAGATCTCTGTTGACACAAAGTCACAGTCAACCAAATATTGATAACTTTGACTAAATAATACTTGTAATAATTGAATACGACATACGATGCCTACATCAAG
Source organism: Iris pallida (assembly GCA_029216955.1). NCBI lineage: Eukaryota > Viridiplantae > Streptophyta > Magnoliopsida > Asparagales > Iridaceae > Iris > Iris pallida. The sequence continues at coordinate 16,517,601 of JANAVB010029620.1, forward strand.
CTCAAGTCAGACAACAGCTCAGTCTCTGTTTTTCAGTTGTATATGAGTCTGTATTTTGTACTTTTATTGAGTCTAGACTGATGTAAACTGTGTCATGCTGAGCTCTTGAGACTTGACCTAAAGCCTACCCAATAATCCTCAAACTCCACCATCCAGAAAAATACCTACTGGCCACTTAGACCAGCTCTGTGTTCTGGAGACAGAGTTCGGGCCGAACTCTGTCTCCACACAGAGTTTGGGCCGAACTCTGTCCCCTAAAAATCAGCAACCTTAATTTTAGGGTTAGCTGGTCCAACGGCCAAATATTTGAAATTTCCTACCCGAATTCTGGCCGAATTCTGCCTACAAAAACCCTATAAATAGGCCATAAATTCTCTCATTTCAAATCATCCAATCTTCTCTTCTCTTCTCTTTTAAAGCTCAGATAAGCCATATTCTTTCCATCTACTAGCCATAAGCTTCCTAAGTCTCGAGTGCTCAGCATCTCTCAGTTAGGAGTCTTGTGCAAGAGTTGAAGAAGTCGCTTGGAAAATTCCAAGCAAATTGCCACTGCGATCTTCTGTAAGAAGTTGACGTGCTCTTCTGAAAAAAAGGCACGGATTGTAAACTACTATTTCACAAATAGTGGATTTAATCCTGAGCTAGAGTTCCCAGGACTGGACTAGTCCTCCACGAGGGAAACTAGGTTAAAATCGGCTGTGTATGTGTATGCTCTCTTTCTTCTTTCTTTAAATTCCGCTTTTACTCTGATTAGTTTTGTTTGTAATAGAGTTGAATTTTTAATTGGATATTATCTCTATAAACTCTATTCACCCCCCTCTAGAGTTGCCATCTGTTCTTCAATTGGTATCAGAGCTCTGTTCTCTTTACAAGGATTTACATCCTAGAGCTGATCCATGGCAACCACACAATCCTTGATTTTCAATCACGGTGAAGGACATTCCACTCATAGGCCTCCCCTATTTGATGGAACTAACTACACGTATTGGAAAACAAGGATGAGTTTTTATCTCAAGTCTCTAGACTTTGACCTGTGGACTATCGTCACTGACGGTTACAAAAAGCCCGCCAGGATAGTTGTCAACGGTGATCTCATTGAGAAATCACATGACAAATATTCTGACGAGGAGAAGAAATAGGCAAGTCTCGACGCGAGAGCTATTAATGCTTTATTCTGTGCTATAGACAGGAATGAGTTCAACAGGGTATCCAAATGCACCACATCCCACGAAGTATGGAAGCTTCTAGAAGTGACGCATGAAGGAACCACCCAAGTCAAGGAATCTAAAATAAGTCGTCTCACTCAAGAATACGAGGCCTTCAAGATGAAGCCAAACGAGACGATCACGCAGATGTTCACAAGATTCCTCGACATCATCAACCCCCTATCTTCACTTGGAAAGCAATATTCAAATCATGAGAAGATTCGCAGGTTACTTAGGGGGCTACCAAAAATTTGGAACCCTAAGGTGACAGCCATCATAGAAGGAAACGATCTCACAACCATGTCTATGGAGACCTTGATGGGAAAGCTAATGACTCATGAGCTTGACCTCAAGGACTTCGAAGAGCCTGCTCCTAAGGCTAAAGAGATCGCACTCAAAGCTCACCGACGGAGGGCTGAACCCGAAGAGACGGATGACGACAACTCAGAAGATGATGATCAAGCCCTCATGGTTCGCAACTTCAAGAAATTCCTTCGCTTCAACCGAAGAAAGAAGGAACTACAAGAAGATGAAGAAGAAGAGCCTACTTGCTACGGTTGCAAGAAGACGGGACATGTCCGAAAAGACTGTCCATTCTCAAAGAAAAGCAACCACTATGAGAAGCCATACAAGAAGACCACTTCAAAGAGATATGCTAATACTAGCATCTGGCATGAAAGCGATGCCAGTGACTCCGAGGAAGAAAAGAACTCTCCTCAAGATACGGCTAATGTTTGCCTAATGGCAACATCTGACAAGGTATCTAACGACACTCTTGACGACTTCACTTTTGATGAACTTGGCGATGCTTTCACTGATTTACTTAGTGACCATAAAAAGGTCATTAGTAAATACAAACAAGCCAAGGACAAAATCAAAAGTCATGAAGTTGAAATACAAAGACTTTCTCTTTTACTTGATAATATTAGAGACACTGCACCCACAGATGTCACTGATGAGGTATCTAAGCTTAAAATAAGCTTACATGATGCCGAGGCACGTATTGAGCTACAAACAAAAGAAATTGCAACACTCAACACGGAGCTTGCAGATGAAAAGAATAGACACAAGATCACTATTACTAAGTTGTATGGTTTAAATGCTAAGATCACTGAATTGCAAGCTGTCTCTAAGAAACTAGAGACTAAATTGGGAAAACAGGTTGATCAACCTCAAACCCAATCACATGAGACACACACAATGCATAGCACTACTCATACTAGTAAACCACGTCATACTCATGCTGCTCACAATCATGCTTATATATACACACACTTTCATAAACCTCATGCACGTAGAAATAATCATCATATGTCACATAAACATCATCCTACATACAGTCATCATCATGTTGCACAAAGACACAATCAACATCACTCCACATATAGACAATCTCATCATGCTATGCCATATAAACAACCTCATCATATCACGCCATATAGACAACCTCATCATGTCATGCCATATAGACAACCTCATCATACCATGCCATATAGACAACATTATCATGCCATGCCATATCAATCTACATATCATCAATATTCTTATAGACATCATTAGCATGCTCCTAATGTGAATAGAAATGCTACATGCACTTATTGTGGTCTACATGGACACATATCACCACAATGTAGAATCAGAAGATTAGTTGATAAAAAGATATATGCATGGTTTCCAAAAGCTAACTCTTCAGGACCCTCAAAAATTTGGATACCAAAGGTCACATCTACTCTTGATGTAGGTGGACCTTCCCTTCTCAACTAAGAGTAAGTGGATTCTCGATAGTGGATGCTCGCGGCATATGACAGGAGACGCACATCTTTTTGCATCACTATCGATGAAGAGAGAAGGATATGTATCCTTCGGAAATAGCCTAAAAGGTTATATCATAGGTAATGGTATTATTGGCTATCCTCTCTCTCCCGTAATAAAGGATGTCTGCCTAGTGACCGAGTTAAAGCATAACTTGCTCAGCATCAGTCATCTTGCTGACTATGGTTATAATATTAAGTTTGGATAAAACAAATGCCTTATTTATGATAGGTCAACAGGAGACATTGCTTTTGAAGGGGTAAGAGAGGACAATATTTATATTTTCTATTTGTCTCTAGATACTAACCATGCAGGTAGATGCCTATATGCTCACAAAGATGAACGGTTACTATGGCACCAGCGTCTTGGTCATGCCAACATGGATACTATATCCAGGCTATCAACCAAGAAGCTAGTTAGAGGCTTGCCCGACATCACATTCAAAAAGGACACCGTATGTGCCGAATGTGAGTTGAATAAGGCAACCAAATCATCTTTCCATTCCATAAACTTTGTAAGTACTACTAGACCCCTGCAACTACTTCATATGGATTTATTTGGTCCAAGTAGAGTAGCCAGTCTTGGTGGAAAACTCTATGCATTTGTTATTGTTGATAATTTTTCTAGATTTACTTGGGTTTTCTTTCTTACTTATAAAAGTGATGCCATTTCAGTTTTTAAGATTTTTGTCAAGAAAGTTCAAAACGAAAAAGGCTACATGATCACTCGAATCCGAAGTGATCATGGAGGCGAATTCAAAAATTCTGATTTTGAAAAGTTTTGTGATTCCAATGGTTTTGATCATGAGTTTTCTTGTCCTAGAACTCTCCAACAAAATGGTGTTGTGGAGCGAAAAAATAGGACTCTTGGCGATATGGCTAGAGTCATGTTGAACAAATTTTTACTTCCGAAATACTTTTGGGCTGAAGCTGTCAGTACAGCATGCCACATTTTAAATAGGGTACTTATTCGTCCTATTACGAAAAAGACATCCTATGAGCTTTGGTTTGGGAGAACCCCAAATGTTTCTTATTTTAAAGTTTTTGGCTGTAGATGTTTTATCCTTAACACCAAAGACAACTTAGGCAAATTTGATGCCAAAGCTGACGATGGTATTTTCCTTGGCTATGCCACCAAGAGTAAGGGATATAGAATTTTTAACAAATGCTCTTTAATTGTGGAAGAGTCTACAAATGTGACTTTTGATGAAGATAACAGTGCAGCAGCTACTCTTGATGATGATATTGAGCCATCAACGTCTACTCCAATGAACACCACAACTGAAACCAATTCTCTGGAAAGCTTGCCTAAGAAATTCTCTTTCAAGCCATCACATCCAGAAAATTTGGTAATCGGTGAGGTTTCACGAGGAGTAACTACTAGATCATCATTAAGAGACTCCATTGCTAGCACTGCCTTTATTTCACAAATTGAGCCTAAAAACATTTCTGAAGCTTTCAATGATGAATTTTGGATTTCTACTATGCAAGAAGAACTCAACCAATTCGAGAGGAGCCAAGTATGGGAACTCGTTCCTAGACCGGCTAATCACTCGATTATTGGTACTAAGTGGGTTTTTAGAAACAAAGTAAATAAAGATGGTTCAGTTACACCCAACAAAGCTCGTCTAGTAGCCCAAGGATACAACCAAGAGGAAGGTATCGACTACGATGAGACGTATGCTCCTGTTGCTAGATTAGAATCCATTCGGATACTTTGTTCATTTGCAAACTTTCAAAATTTTAAATTATTTCAAATGGATGTTAAAAGTGCTTTCTTGAATGGTTTTATTAAGGAGGAAGTCTATGTAAAACAACCTCCTGGTTTTGAAAATCACAAGTTTCCTGACCACGTGTTCAAGCTAAAGAAAGCATTGTACAGCCTCAAACAAGCCCCTAGAGCTTGGTATGAACGGCTTAGCAACTTCTTGCTTGAGAAAGGTTTTTCAAAAGGGAAAATTGATACTACACTTTTCATAAAGTCTTTGAAGGACACTATTCTCTTAGTACACATATATGTAGATGATATTATTTTTGGTTCTACTGATGAGACTCTCTGTCAAGATTTTGCCAAGTATATACAGACCGAGTTTGAGATGAGCATGATGGGGGAGCTCAACTACTTTCTTGGGCTGCAAGTCAAACAAATGTCAAATGGAATCTTCATCTGCCAGTCAAAGTATACAAAGGACATGCTGAAGAAATTCGAACTTGATAATGTCAAACCAATCAGCACTCCTATGGCTACTTCAACCAAACTTGAACCAGATGAAAGCGACAAACCCGTAGATCAACGTAAGTATCGAGGTATGATAGGCAGTCTACTCTATCTTGCTGCTAGTCGCCCTGATATAATGTTTAGCGTTTGCCTGTGTGCTAGATATCAAGCAAATCCTAAGGAATCGCACATGATCGCAGTTAAGCGTATCTTCAGATACCTTAAGGGTACGGTTACAGTGGGCCTATGGTATCCCAAGTCAACATTATTTGACCTTATTGGTTATTCTGATGCTGATTTTGCTGGATGCAAGGTCGACCGTAAAAGTACGAGCGGTACGTACCATTTATTAGGAAAGGCTTTAGTCTCTTGGTTTAGCAAGAAGCAGAATTCTGTTGCACTATACACAACAGAAGCTGAATACATAGCAGCTGGGCATTGTTGTGCACAAATTCTGTGGATGAAGCAAACCCTTGAAGACTATAATTTATTTTTCATGCATATTTCTATCTTTTGTGACAACACTAGTGCAATAAATCTTACTAAGAACCCCATTTGTCACTCACGCACAAAACACATTGAGATTAGACACCACTTTTTGCGTGATCATCAGCAAAACGGCACTATTAACTTAGAGTTTATTGACACCGATCATCAGCTAGCAGACTTCTTTACTAAGCCATTATCCGAAGAGCGTTTCAATTTCCTTTGTCGTGAACTTGGAATTTTAGATGAAGCTGTCATAAATTAAAACTTACCTGCATAAATATCGATTATATTATGATTCTCTTACGATGAACTTGCTGTGGGTACAAGCCGAAAGGGCCCTTCTGACAATAAGGCGTAAAAGCCTAAGCGACACGGTGCACTAGTCCTCAGGACTACCGCTAGCTGGGATCCGGCCCCTGCAGCTAACCCATGGCAACTTCAAACTATTGAATTATAATATATTTCCTTGTTTATTATATGGTACATTGTGATTTATTACTGCTGACATGCTATTTTTAAATTCATTCTGCTATTCTTCTACTTCTCTATCTATTTGATTAAATCTTTCAAGCTTTTGTCCTCATATTTTACTTGATTTCCATACTTAACCATTTGTTTCTCTTTTTAGCCTGACTTAAGTTTTGGGACATGGACCCAGAACTCGGGCCGAACTCCACCGATGAAGTCACATATTTTGAGATCTCAGCTTTGTATCACCTTCACTATCGCATCCCTTTCAATCTTCCACGTACCATGATGGACTGGATGATTAACTGTAGGAAAAAACCACGAGCCCTGGTTTATCCCTTGTATCTTCCTATGGTCCTTCGTGCTTTCATTGTCCCTCTTCATAATTGTCCTTTCTTGCTTGCTCCTACCTTCCTATCTAAGGCACGACGACTTCAGGCAGTCGTAGCATCTCCTGCCACTTCTGAGCATTCTGATGATGAGGAGCCCGACGCCCCTCCACTTGGACAGGATGCGCCACCTCCTCCTGCTACCCTTGACTCCATCCAGACCATGCTCCGAGACCGTTTCGCCTTGGAGGACGATCGCTGGACTCAGATGGACTACCGTACTACCCTGCAGATGAGTGCCCTTAGCAACTCGCTGCATGATATTCGGTATTCTATGTCCCGTCATCCTTTTATGCCCATTCCCATGGAGCGGGATCCTGGTCGCGAGGGATATCGCATTGACGATCCTTGGGTCATACGTTACCTGGATTCGGGTGCTGCTATTATGGACCCCCGCCGTTCCTTCTCTGATCCTTCCGACTCTGCTGGGCCTTCTCGTGCTCCATGATGGAGATGGCTTCCACCAGATGATGCTGCTGATGATCCTAGTTTATGATTTCTGATTTCCAGTTATTTAGTTTTATTTGGATTTATGTACTTGGGTTGTACTAAAACTCTGGTGGTTTGATGACTCTGATTATGTGTGATGACACTTTTATGCTTATCATAGTTTATTATTCTTTGCTAGTTGCTTATTTTGATCATTCATATACAGTTTCTTCTCTGTTTGGTGTGGTTGCATCATTATTACTTATATTACAGTTTATATGAAGTTCATTCATATGCAGTTTATATTGCTAATGCCAAAAGGGGGAGAAATATGTATATTCTTGTCATATATTCTTTTTGGTATATATGTGCTTTTTGGTGCTTTTGGGAGATATTATTTATCAGGCCAACAGGTTCAACGCATTATTTACGGGGGAGCTATTGTTTCTAGCTCGGCACTGATTATGGGGGAGCTATGATTTTGTCATCAACTGTGTCCAGGTATGAATATTGAATATACATCTATTATTTTGTCAATTATCAATATGGGGGAGATTGTTGACACAAAGTCACAGTCAACCAAATATTGATAACTTTGACTAAATAATACTTGTAATAATTCAATACGACACACGACGCCTACATCAAGCTCAAGTCAGACAACAGCTCAGTCTCTGTTTTTCAGTTGTATATGAGTCTGTATTTTGTACTTTTATTGAGTCTAGACTGATGTAAACTGTGTCATGCTGAGCTCTTGAGACTTGACCTAAAGCCTACCCAATAATTCTCAAACTCCACCATCCAAAAAAATACCCACTGGCCACTTAGACCAGCTCTGTGTTCTGGAGACAGAGTTCGGGCCGAACTCTGCCTCCACACAGAGTTCGGGCCGAACTCTGTCCCCTAAAAATCAGCAATCTTAATTTTAGGGTTAGCTGGTCCAACGGCCAAATATTTGAAATTTCCTACCCGAATTCTGGCCGAATTCTGCCTACAAAAACCCTATAAATAGGCCATGAATTCTCTCATTTCAAATCATCCAATCTTCTCTTCTCTTCTCTCTTAAAGCTCAGATAAGCCATATCCTTCCCATCTACTAGCCACAAGCTTCCTAAGTCTCGAGTGCTCAGCATCTCTCAGTTAGGAGTCTTGTGCAAGAGTTGAAGAAGTCGCTTGGAAAATTCCAAGCAAATCGCCACTGCGATCCTCTGTAAGAAGTTGACGTGCTCTTCTGAAGAAAAGGCACGGATTGTAAACTACTATTTCACAAATAGTGGATTTAATCCTGAGCTAGAGTTCTCAGGCCTGGACTAGTCCTCCACGAGGGAAACCAGGTTAAAATCGGCTGTGTTTGCGTATGCTCTCTTTCTTCTTTCTTTAAATTCTGCTTTTACTCTGATTAGTTTTTTTTGTGATAGAGTTGAATTTTTAATTGGATATTATCTCTATAAACTCTATTCACCCCCCTCTAGAGTTGCCATCTGTTCTTCAATCTCTACAAAAGCTAACTCCTTTTGAAAATTAAAGACCTCATTCAAAACCCTTCAAATCACGAACCTTCAGAAGAGAGAGAGAGAGAGAGAGAGAGAGAGAGAGAGATTGATGGAGAGCATGGCAAATTGACAATAATTATTTTAATAAAGTATTATTCTCTATGCGAATTATGATCATAAAAAAAATGATCGATTGTGATCATTAAAAGTTGATGGAACAATCATAACCCTAAATTAAATTAAATCTAATAATCTAGGGTTTCTGAACACAAGCAAAAATAAATCTGAAAACTTCAAACTCATAAATCAAACAAGGAGGCTCTGATACCACTTGTTAGAAATTTTTGTACCCTGTCAATTCATGAGATAAAGAATAAAAATTTTGGAAGCGTACCTGAATCCATTGCTAGGCTTGATGGATCTTGAAACGAACGTCTCTTTATTGGGGTTTGATCTTCCAACCCGCTACGGCCCTTAATAACAAAGATGAAATCTTTGTTCCTCTCTGTGTTGATGGGGATACAGAAGAGAATAGAGAAAACCCTCTCTTGGTGGCCGTATGAGTTGGGGACCATAACCCTAATGAATACACATATTTATATATGTGTTGATATTTCTAATTTGGCCCCTCATCAAATTAGAATTATCTCCGGTATCTACACATTAATTCCATGACAATTATACCCTTAAGCCAATTTCCAAATAGACCACTTTAATTTGGCTTAATTATTTAGATAGCCCAACACAATTAATTTTACTTGTGTGGCCCCATATTATTGAATAATCCAACAGTGCACACTAGTATTATTTTTTATCTCTATAGTGCACTATGAAAGGTTTTAAAAATACAGTTTTTAGTTTCTTAATCTTAATGATCATTCTTTGTTCATTCTTTGGGTATTTACTTCTCTTATAGCTAGAGATTCTAGATTTCGATGATGTTTGATGATACTGCATATATTCTTTTAAATCAAAGTTTTTAAAAGTAGAGATAATTTTGGGTACAAGTCGAAAGGGTTCTTCTATCATACAGGTGTAAATAGCCTGAAGCGACACGATGTACTAGATTTCAGACTAATGCTAGCTAGGAACCATCCCTTACAACTTACCCAAAGTGATCAATACTTTATAGACTTAAGATTTATTAAAGTCTACTTGCAACTATTGTCTAGTTCTGGATCCAAGGCACTGAAACCGATCCCCTAGATTTGAGAATACATCAGCATACCTAGTCCCTACATTTTGATTTATAAATGCTTTATATTTTGTCATTACCTAATAATTTTGTAGCATAAATAAGGATACATATAATTGATACATCTTATGCTTATAGCTACAAATGATTTAAATTTTTGTTATTGTTTAAGATCTTTCGATTCCATTTGATACACTTATATCGTCATAATATTTTGTATTCCCTAAATCGATCTATAACCCTAGATTGATATCAATTTTATGCCAAGAGATAAGAATTTTGTCTTTAGATTTGGACTTTCATTTTATGAACAATATTATCTTTTTATATTTTCACAAAAGGTAACATTTGATGATCTATCTTGCTATTGTGAGATACTATTGCATAGATCAATTTATGTCGTCTTGACTTATATGATTATTCACCGTATTTTGATTTATATATGCTAAATTAAAATATCTATTGATTGTTTCATCATAAGTGTTCATTTAATGCATATTATCTCTTTTGTCTAAAGATGATTGTTTTTCGTATTCATGATACTCGTTTTATTAAGTTTTTTTTTATTCTCTTCTTATTCAAGTTAATAACTGCCTATAGCAGTAATTTTTTGCAGGAAGAAGTCAGACATATTGAATTTTTATCTCTCAAAGCATTTCTTTTCTTTAAGCCTATGGTTATGAGATGGACATCGTGCTAAGATTTTAAAAATGGAAGAAATGAAATTTGATAAGAAGACCTAATATTTTAATGAATTATTTTCTTACTTATGAAAATATTTATCTGGATTTTAAATCTATCAATACTATTAACTTTGGATATAGCCATGTAAAGGAAGAGTAGTTAATTGTTTCAAATCAATAATTCTCCTGACATGCCATATATCTAGAATAACATATATTTGAACATTTATCTATTACTATTTTTATTTATTTAAAATGGGCTATGAATCTTTTATTAAAGTTATTTTTGTAATATAAAAGTTTTGAATCATTAGTTGTGAGTCTGACGACTAAACGAACACATTCGAACATTTACTAGGACAACTTTTTCATAATGAATTCCGTAATTCAAAAGTATTTTGATTTCTATCTGTTATTTTGAATCTGCCGGCCATTCGAATGCTTTATTAAGACATTTTTCAAAAATCCATTACTGACATGAAATGATATGTGTTATATGTATTTTAATTAGAGATATATTTTGTTTTCTCATCTTTAAGATGTATTTATTGGATGTTTATTTTACTTGCCTAAAGGTGATGTTTGGTTTAAGTTTGGACTTTATATGCATTGATCAAAGAGATGAAAGATGTATATCTCGGATATCCCTTATATTTTGTGATAATCAATTGTATCTATCTTATGCATATAAATATTTTTGAACTAGATAAGCATATTTTAAGGAGAAGCAAATTAATTATTTTAATTTATTTATACCCTCAATATATGGTATACCTAGTTCATCATGAACATATATTCTTTTATATATGTTGATGATCTGTTCATGATACTTTGATTTATAGTTGATTTATGAGAAAATATATTATTGTCATTATTATATCTTTTCTCTCTTATTTTTTTATGATTTAAAAAAAGTTATCTTGCCAAATAATTTAATTACCTTTATTGATGACTCTTTTGAGTTTAAATCATTTTGGCTTTTCTTTTTAACATTTTATCTCAAAGTTCATGATTATCTATATTTAGACTGATACTTTGCGGGGGAGCATTCAAGTCGACTGAATCTCTCCTTCTCAAGTATTTTGTCTCTATTACCTTCATGTTTTTCTAATGGATATTCATAATATCATGCTTTGGTAATTGAGTTCAAATTCAAGAACTTTGATATAAATTTTGCATAGATTCTAGTATATCTATTTTCTTTTTAATGATTATATTCTTTATGGAAGTGATTCACTATTTTGTATGGGCAAAGTGTGAATCACATTTTTTTTGTGATTATTGTTAAAAGTCTTATTATTTCTTCTAAATATTCTTTATTTTGTATTCTATATTGGGCAAAGTGTGAATCATATTTCTTCATCTTCTCGATCTATTCCTAAGCTTTCTATTCTCTTTACAAAGCTTCAATCTTCCAATCTCCAAGACAACTTTGATTCTTCTAGTGCCGGTGGTTTCTGATTGGGAGTTTTCGAGTTGTACAAGCTTGGGATATAAAAGTTTTTCTCAGAAAGGTGTTGTAGAAGTTTGAACGTGGGCTTCGGATAAAAACATGACGGTGTTGAAGTTTGTAGGATCGTTGAGCACCTCTAGAGGGAGTTGAATAAAGTGTGTGCGTGTGCAGCGAAAAATAATCACCAATTAAAAAATATTAAACAGTTATATATTATGGCAGATAAAAGACAGTAAATAAAATGCGGTAAAGTAAGAGTCAAGAATTCAAACTCAGTGAACATCACGATGTATATTGGTTTCCCTCTGAGAGGACTAGTCCAGTCACGAGTACTCTTGCTCGCTGTTAATCCACTATGGTACAAGCTTTAACTGAGCGCTTGCAACTTTTATAACACCGTGCTTGGTGAAAAGTGCACGACCGACTTGACAACATCGTGCTTGGTGACGAGCGTACGACTGGCTCTAGAAGGCAATTGAAAAGTTGGAACGTTTTCTGAATACAGCCTCCGATACAACTCTTCAACTCCAAACTCTAGATTAAACAAAAACTGTACTAGCTTGGCTAAGAGTCGTAAAGGCTTAGATATGAAAGTAAAAAGCTCAGAATACTTTAGATAGAGAAGAGAAGAGATAAAATTGGATGATTGAAATGAATGGTAATCTCAACTCTATTTATAGTATTTTTGGGGGACCGAACTCGGACAGAGTTCGGATGCTAAGATTTCGCATATGAATGTTGTAGGCAGATTTTGTAGGAACTATATTTCGAATTTACTCGGACCGAATTCGGACCGAACTCGGGCCGAGTTTTGACCGAGTTCGGGTAGAGTTTGCCAGAATTATTTTGGCTAGTTTGATGTGTAACGCCCCAGTCTCAAAATACGTAGGACTAGGAACGTAGACATGCCAGCTGTATTCATACGAAGTACATGGGCCTCGTATGGATACATAAGCTGTAAATGCAGTAGAACCATAACTAATCTCATCCACATAAGAATAAATGAATAGAAGATATCATATAATCAACTATGAATTGTCATTTAGTACATGTATTTGGGCGGAGACAAATCCACTACCAACTATGAAAAGAAATACATAACGAAAGAAAGATTTTGGCGAGCGAAGCAAAGACGATCCAAATGCAATCATCCTCGAAGAAATAGCGATGAGCACGGCTAGAGCTAGAACACCTGCGAAAGACAAGAGCACACACCTGGAGAGATAACCAGGTCCTCAGAGGGATGTAACAAGACATATAATATCATGCCATATAAACTGAATAAATACTGCTCAAATAAATAAGTCAATTGAATTATAACATGGTCCAATACACACATATTGAACGAGCGTACCATCCCCCCAACCAAACAAGGACAGGAGATGGTAAACTAATTTACGGCGACGTATCTTTCCATGCTATGAATCCAATATGGTATTCGAACCCCACCAAGGTTCAATACCTTCTCATCAAAGTAGTAAGTCACACCTACAACCAAACAAGGACAAGATGTGACAAACTAATCAGCGACAAGTTATTGTCCCAAGCCACGGTCAGATACAAGTACCCAAACCAAAAGTACTCGTACCTAACGGATAAAGGTACCTAACCGTTCTAAGTGAAATATAGTTAAGAATAATCCTTCCTACGCATGGGCCCTGGCTAAATAGGATCGGCGTAGTCCCCCCTTGGGGCACCAGAGGCCCCATCAATAAGAGCATGACGTTCCGCAGAATCGCCAGTGGCGTCAGTAACCTTGGGTCATCAACCCCGTATCTCCAGCGGAGAGTCCGGGTCATAAGGGAAAGTGCATCGAAGCCCATACGCTAAGGAATTGTCCTCCCCGCCCAATGCCTACTATGTTGTATCCACAACAGTAACCTCTATAACCGCTAAGTCAAACTAGCATGCAACCTCTATTAGCGGTTATTCCTATCGTACGGCTTGTACGTACTGGTGGCCAGCCAATCACGTACTTCCGTATTCTATATGCGACAAACAACTTCGTGTTACAACGTGTCAAGGCCAATGAATGCAACACACAAGATGGTCCCTTAAATCTAGGTTTAATGTGTACGAAAATAATATATAGCAGAAAATATAAATGAACAGTAAGTTCTAACAGGTTATGCCATGTATCACAGTTTATTTTACATAAAGAAAATAAATAATGCATGAAATATGAGCTAAAATAAATAAACAGCAATTGGCAAGGTGTCTTGCCTGATAGTACGCCTGGTGTGCTGTAATGATCAATATGGCACGATCTGCAACTTCGGTACAACAACTATGCAAGGTGACCTCTGATGGTGGCATGGGCAGTCCCATTGGGTCCAGAAGGGTCAATTTAGTTAGGGTGGACATAAGGTAGTCTCGAATTGGCGAAGGAATGGAATAAGGGAGTTGAGTTACGGTCGGAAGAATAAAGAAAATTTTGACGAATAATAATTATATGATTTAAGAAAACTAATTTATAATACTTTGAAATATAATTTGTTAGTTAAAATAGTTTTAAGATAATCTTTGAAAATATAAGAATCATTGTAAGGCAGAAACCTGATTTGTGTCAAAACATAATTTGTAGGTCCAAATCTACAGATAAGACATCATAAAATAATAATAATATATTTCTATTACAAAATACTTTTTGGAAATATTTTAAAAGTAAAAATCATTTTTAGCCAAAAAAATTCTATGCTTGTAAAATATGATTCTAGGTAACAATATACTTCCTTAGTCCAAAATATTTATAGAAAACACTTAATAATCTAGATAGCTATTTTAGGGCTAAAATCAAATTTTAGTCAAATATAGTTTGAAAATTTTATAATATAAGATTTCTCCAAAATAATAACTTTAATATTAATAACATAATAAGCGTAATAATAACTAATAGGAACAACAATATTAATATTCCTATACTGTAAATAATAATAATAACATAACAATAATAATAATAATAATAATAATAGTAATATAAAAAAAATATCAGATATTATTAAAAGTAAAAAAACAAATATACTAACTGTTCGCTTCAGTACACTAGTAGCAACTCAATGAAGGAAAGAAAAAAAAAAGCAAGTAACTTAAGGAGAGGAGTAGCAGAGAGAGAGTGAGAGAGAAAAGGAGATTGGAAAAAAATTTTGAGCGTGAGAGAGCGGGAGGAAGGAGAGGCGGGCGGCTGGTCGGGGAGACGAGGAGCGGGGGTCGGGCTCGGCGCGACGGAGGAAGGGGAGAAAGGCAGACGGGATTTTGGGCAGTAGATCGAGAAGGGCGCTCAGGTGGCTAGGGCACGCCGCGGCGGAGCTCTGGGCTCGCGGTGGAGGCGAAGGTGGTCGGGACCGGAGGCGGAGGCGCTGGGGTTTTCCGACGGGAAGGAGGCGGCGGCCTTCTCAGGTGGAGGAGGGTGCACGCGCCTCCGGCACGGTGTGGAGAGGGAGGTTCGGTAAGAAGCGGAGGAGAGGGAGAGACGGAGCTGCGGAGGGGAAGCTCGTCGGTCGGAACGGTCGGAGGGGCGTGGGGCTTCTCGGAGGGCTCGGTGGTCCGACGGGGTTTCAAGTGCGGTGCGGGAGAGTGAAGGGACGGCGGAGAGAGCTGCGGGCGTGCGGGGAGATCCGGCGGTTGGCGTGCGGAAGAGGGCGGCGCGGCGGCGAGGTCGGGTAAGTGGTGGCGGTTTTCTACTTCCTTTTTTCTCTTGGTGGTGGTGGTGATGGAGTCTGTGGTCGCGGTGGCGTTGGCGGGGGTCGCCGCGGCGGAGGGTGGTTTTGTGCGGTGGCGGTTGTTTTTGGGTCGGGGGTCGGCTGGTTGGCCGTGATGGATTGGTGCTGTCGGAAGAGGAGTTGGGGTACGGTGGTGGTGATGTTACTGATGGTGGTGGCGGGCTGCCGGGGGTGATCGGCCACTGGCCAGGCACTGTGGTCATGGTGGCGACGAGAAACGGTGAGAATTGGTAGGGCGGCAATGGGTGTGGTGATGATCTGTGGCTGGATTGGGTGACGACTGTATTGGTGCTCGTGGAGAGATGGCGGGGCGCTCACCGGGATCGAGGTTGTGGGTTCTCTAGAGTTAGGTTTTAGGGTTAGGACTAGGTGTTGGAGAAGGAGGATGACGTGTCCATGTGTGGACACGAAGATGGTGACAATGTATATGTAAAAAGGTAGATTGGAATAAGATTGGAATGACACCCGGGGTCGGACCCGAGGCCGTCACGGCTGACACGGAAGAGATGGACACCGACACGAGGCACGTACACGTTGTAGAAATTTTATGGAGGAATTTGTGGAGGATAAAAGTTATGGAGGAGTACATGCCTATTTATAGGATGTGGGAATTTCCAATTGGATAAGAATGATGATTTTAAATTCCCCATTTAGATAAATCTCTACTTATTTTAAATTAATTCAATAAATCCAAATCCAAATCAAAATCCAATTTAAATATAATTAAATTTACATCCTTTAGTTTAAAAACTAAATGAGATAATTCAAATTCCAAATATCGATATTAATTTAATCTATTTAAATAAATCCAAAAATTAAATCAAAATTTAAATTGCCACAATATTTTCAAAATATGTTTTCCAAAAATGCTATTATAATAATTTTGAAAATACATTATTATTTAAAAATAAACTAAATAAAATATTTATGAAATATATATCCAAGCACAAATATTCTTTACATAATTATGCTTTTCTAGTATACAAAATATTATTTATTATTAATAACTTTTAGAAATGACGTAAAAATAACAAGCTTAGAAATGATAGCAAAACTAATTATTATATCTATTATTTGAAACTATAAAAAAATAGAACAAAATGTTTTTCTAAATTATGTACGCTCCTACATATTCGCACTCGACGAGCAAAAAAAATAAAATTTCGTGCGCGACGTGCAATATGACTACGCGACGTACAATACAAAATTTTAAATCAGTATCAAATTAAATAAAAAAATAGTAGAAATTTAGGGGTTTTACAGATAGATTTTTGGCTATTTTGGTATGTGGACTTTTGGATAGATATTTGTGGATAGGTAGGCTATATTTTGTGGGCTGAGGATAGCTAAGCCAGTATCGATCCGATCAATCTCATATTTTTTTCTAGACTCAATAAAAGGAAAAATACAGAATAAATATGAAAACTAATAGCCCTTTGATGATGCCTTTCTCCAGATGTGAGGCCCCCGATGCGAGGCCCCGGATAGGTCATTAGGCGGTTCAGAGAAATCTTCTTGTATTATGCCGTCTTTGGCCCATCAATAATTCTTCATTGCATGTGTCCTGCTTTGTCAAGGCTTGATCATGCTTACTGCATGTCTACAAATACCAGTTAAACGAACAAAACAATATTATGTGAATACTAGTGACATCATTATGGTAAACTTAATTGATTAGCCATATACAAAAACATGATATAATCATTGGGCTAATGAAGTTGGCGTGTTCTTCGGAGTAATGCACGTGGTGTAATCTCTATTCAAAATAGTGAATTAATTAGCTAGCAAGAGTTCTCGCGAGTGGACTAGTCCTCTCAGAGGGATACCAGTATAAACCTTGGTGTTTGTGTTTTCTCTTCTCTACTCATTTACTTTACGCATTTAATTAAACACTGTCTGCTTCATATATTATTTGATTATTGTCATAAATATTTTTAAGTGGTGATTATTATTTCGCTGCACACGCGCACTCTATTCACCCCCCTAGAGGTGCCAAATTGGTCCTACAAAATCAACTTTATTAAACAATATTTCTATAAAGTAAAATATAACATTTATTTCTGAAAAAAATTTATTAAGATATTTATAATCATATTTTGACTATATTCCTCATAAGTAAAAATAGTATCAACTACTATATTAGTCACATTACCTATTTAACTCAATCTAGCATATATATCATTAAATCTACATAATAAAGTGATATTTTTATAAATTAAAAATATCATATTTTTTTGAAATAGTAGCTATAAATACTTTATGATAATATTTAATGTATTCTATTTATAGAAAAGTACGTATACAAGTCTCATATTGATTATACATCATTAGTTATTGACTTGGTCCATTAATTCGGTGCCCGAAATGATAATTTATTAATAAATCTTAATTTTGAAAAATACTAAATATGTTTCTCTTATCAAAACATGCAAAACAATTATTTTGGACAAGTCCCATGCAGTTCTGAAGCATAGGGACAAATAGAATCTGAGTTTTCCATATTCTGACATTACGTGTCACGCCCCGCTCCCATAGGAGCGATCGTCCTCGCTAAGGCGTGATGCTGCACGGGCCTAGGTTGCGTCCGTACAAGGCTAAGTCCAGAAATGATCGATTTGAGCTAGGCCACAGAGTCGCACAGAGTGTCCCCATTTGCAGCGGAAAGTAAATGAACACAAATTGAAGCGAATCCAACTCTTTATTGATATTCAAAAGTTTACAAGCGGCGCTAGGCCGATATTACAAGTCGCTCAAGCTCTCTCTCTCTGAAACATAAAAGGCGTGCCAAGTGCCTTACAAGATGGAATGATTCATGGCGATGTTCCAATACATTATGTCATGTATAGGGTGCTTCAGCTCCTTGCAACGCTCCAAGGCTCGAGAGATAGCTCCGTGCCTTAGCACGTTCGAGGGAAGCTCCGCACCCGTCGGCGTCTTCTGCATCCTGCAAGTAGACTGTGGGGTTATCAGTACATTGTTATGCACTGGTGGGGAGGCTATCTCGCCCACAATACTATCATTACCAAACACGTTCTATTTACTTTTGTGCACCATCTATCATTCATTATCTTTCTAATCTTGTCTTAGGATCAGTTTCATGGCATATATCATAGCCTATCTCGTGTTGCTGAATACATGTGTCGTTTGGAAATATATGCATGACTTACCCATACTTACCGTCCGGCCTTCACTGTTCAATGTAAACCAAGTTAGTCAACAATTCATATATTTTCAACTCTACATGATTTACGTAAACATTCAGTGCCAAGGGCGTGTTCCTGCCTTAGATTCTAACGCGTCGTAAGCGTATTTCCTTTGCCGAAGTACTCTCGATCATTTGGTGTGTCATATTCAAGCCTGTTCAGAAGGCACTTCATTTAGTTAACTTAGACTACTTTGATTTCAATGCAAGGACTTGTACGTGGATTGCCACCAGCCAAGCCCACTTAACTCTATATGCACCGGTCGCTGGCACCACAAGCCATTTGGACCCCTTTTTCCTTTGGTATTTCGCAACTATTCAGAGCGTACGGCTGGTACACGTTGATAGTGTCTTGAAATACCCTGCACTTACGTCCCCCGGGTAGCCAAGCCCCCCCAGGCAGTCCGTAAGCCCCTTTTTGATTCCGCCTAGGCCGGCATATCCCCCCTTTGATCATGCCGCGGAATCCCTTTTCTTCACGGTCACAGCATCGCCACCCCTCGCTCGTGCCGTTTGTCCACGACCATTTCGTATTAACTTGTCTTTTTAACTTAACGGCTGTCTCTGAGCCGTAGGCTAACCCTTAGCCTTTTTACGTTATCGACCAGGTTGGCGTCCGTGCAGCGTGGATAGCGAGCCCCATTGTACGTGCCCGTCACACCTGCCGCTAACCATTCTTTTCTTCTTATCTTTTATTCATTCTTTCTTTTATTTCTTTCACTTATCTGTTTGTTCATCGATTCATTCACGTATTCATTCTTTCATTCGTTGATTCATTCATTCACATATTTGTTCGTTCATTCATTCATACATTTTGTAACTCCTCGTGCGGGAGTCGCCTTGGCGACCCATCGGTCCCATAGTCTTTCAATGTTGCTAACTCTACTCGGAACGACTATGTCGATAGTCTTTCCGTTTCATTGTTGTAACCCATTCATTGTTTGATTGTTGAACGCGTAAGGGACTTGAACGTAAGCTTGTGCCGTAGCACGAGCATGGAGCGCGGATGCTAGAGTTCTCATATTTTTTATGTTCCTTTCCATATTCTATACAAGCGTGCAAGGTGGGATTATTCCCTTAGCTAGGTGCGTTGAGTCGGTTATTAGCATGCACGGGGTTATCGCCTAGTGATTCTCGTGATAGTGTCCGTATTGTTATGTGTCTAGGCTAAGCAAAGACGGGTTCATCGGAGCCACCCATCTTAGCGATGTTCGCATCGGCCGAGCGATACTCCGAGCGCACCTTTGAAAGTCTAAGTCTGGATACATCTTGACGGGCAAATGTAAGCCTTGCATCGATTCTTCTTCAGGTCGATGCCAACTCTTCGGGTCGACGGCTCGTTTGAGTCGTTGAACTTGCCGTTTGAATCGGCGTTCCGCTAGGACGGAGCGGGTCACTATATAATACACCACTCAAAACAAGTCTCGTCCTCGAGACTTCCTGAGTGCATGTCATCCTACCATTCCTTAACTCGCGTCGTCGTGTTTCTTAGGTAATCCCTATCGAACGGCTCTATCGTTCTATGGCACCGAACTATACTCGATACCTTTCCAAGTTCCGTGTCGCATACGTTTGGTCGATTTTATTTAATAGCTTTTCATTCATTTCAGAGTTGATGGTTCTTATTTAATTGTTGCGTTTCTTCGAATTGGTTGCTATTTCGACGTATCATGGGACTGAAACGGTCGTACGAGGTGCGATGAAATTCTCAAACACGAGAGTCATAGGTTGAGGCAAACTCACTCATTCGTTCATGCGCATCTCAACACCCACTTGCAGCTGCATTCGAGTTCATCATGTCGCTAAGTTTGGATCGTGCACGCATTCAAGGCGTCCCCCGAATACGTATATTTCAACCAAGCTTAGCGACTAGCGAAGTCAGACAAGCTACTCGTGATAGTTTCGATTTGCCGATCGTTTTGCTAACTTTGATTTAAAATAGAACTTGTGTGCATCTCACTATCGTTTATCTCGGTCATCGAGATGATTCGATTCGTTTCTCAAGCGTTCTTGTCTATAAAATCAATACGATTTCTTCTTAGCGGAGTCGACCAAGTTTAAGCAATTTCCGTTCGATTCAAGACCAAGTATTGTAATATCATCGAGTACGTCTTCCGATCAATGATTCAATCCGTTATTTCGACTTTACTTGTGCATCATCCATTCCTATCATCCACTTCGTTTAGGCCAATCTAGCCGTCGTTCACGCACATCCCCAGTTCCACATCCTACTCTAAGTCTTGTTGCCCCAAGTCTATCATCCGTCCAGACGATATTGTAATATCAATCGCACAGGTTCAATCACTCAACAGAGGGTCGTCCGCCTATCCGCTAGGTTAGCTCACAGGTCATAGTTACAACTCAAGTCCGTGGCTTATCGTGTAAAGTCGCTGCACGAAGCCTGCCCCAAATCCTATGGTTAAACCATTTGTTCGTTTGTACGGGAGTTTCTACCCAAGCTCGCATCACTCAAATTTCTAAACATCGAGCACGATCACCTATTCGCATCAATGCATTCATTTGCGCATATTCGAATCTATTAAATCATCCAATCGACATACTTCACATATCCATTCTAACCAATTTATGTATTCGATCACGAGGTCATCCAGCTCGACAATACATTGTGTCCCAATCTCACGCGAGTCCGATTATCCACGGTGGTTCATGAATCACCATGCAACGCTCCCGTAGAATAATCATTCTCATCGGGGCGTAACTCTTGTTTGAGTTTAGACTAACTCATTCTCAGTACGCGGGTTGGACCTACTCAATCCTCAAGTTCAATCATCACACATACTGATTCATTCTCGAGTTTACCTTCGCGTCAAACCCCGAGTCGAAGCAATCAATTTGCCACGCCATCCAAGTTCAATCACTCCCGCTGTATGAATCACCATATCAGCGCTCACGCGAAGTGATCGTCCTAATCCGATGCGACGCATGTGCGAGGCTGGAGTTGCGCTCGCATAAGACAAGAATGTCAACATTGTGGTTGTCAACGAAGCAAATCCAAGCATTCTCATTTTCATCCAAGCCAAATCAATTTGACAGACTGACCGTCATGCGTTCAACTAGAAAATCCTCGAGCCAAGTCTATCTTTTCCTTGACACACATTTTTAACATCCCAAGTATAGCAACCAACGGAACAATGACATTTGCACGATCGTCATTCGCCGAGTCAGAGTACCCCCGAGTTATCGTATATCGATCTTTGATACGCCTCAATACCATCGACGATATGCGTAACCTGACGATCTTCCTTTGCAACCGATTTCGAGTCGTGCATTGATGCTATTGTCCGAGTTGGATATTCCACAATTTCATTTAATATTCAAGATCAAGTTCAACTGCTATTCCTCAAGCTAGTTTCAAGATCGTTGTTCTAACTTAAGTCAAAATTCATTTGAATCAATCCGAAATCATACGCACGATCCTCTAAGTTTCCTCGATCAAGACCATTCATTTTCATTCATCGTTCCGAACCATTTTCTAACTCGCGTTGCCCAATGACAAGTTGTCCAGCGACATCTCATTCGGGACTTTTGAAGTCACGACCAACTAAGCGTGACACATTCTAAGGCTTTGTGCGATTGCATCGCTTGTCGACATACTCGTACGATCCTAAATCCTTTAGTCTCGATCGAACAATTTCTATGACGTCCATACACCACTCAGGGTTCGAGCCACTCGACTAGCCGTCGACACTTATTCTTATTATTCTCCGAACCTATCACATACACCACTCGGATTCAAGCCATACGATCTAGTCCTCCATCACGTTCGCGTCATGTGCTAAGATATCCTTCAGATTCGTTCGACGAATCACTAGCGTAATCGCTCACGTTGCCTCGACATACTAAGTCGTTCATGCAATCCTCAAAAATCTAATAAATCTTCCGTGCACGCCTAAGCGTTAGTTTGATAACGTTCCTATCGATATACACTCTAAGTGTATCTCCATTCCCGACCAAGCGGTACTTGATATCGCTCGTAACTCGATTGCACCAGAAGTCGAGGTGCGCGACACTCGGCACGACTTAGCCAAAAGGCTACGTGCATAACCATCC
The DNA here is from genome assembly GCA_029216955.1 of Iris pallida. Lineage (NCBI taxonomy): Eukaryota > Viridiplantae > Streptophyta > Magnoliopsida > Asparagales > Iridaceae > Iris > Iris pallida. The sequence goes on from JANAVB010029620.1 coordinate 16,540,426, forward strand.
CGTTCGAACTATACTCCGGTCTCGTGTACTCGTTCGCTATTGGCAGCGTAAGGTTATTCAAGCACGTCTTGCATTTTGCTAACTCTTAGCATCAGTTCCTTCCAACTCAAGTACATCGTGGTTCAGCACAAAGGCCTTCGCCTATCGATCCCACCAACCGAGTACTTATACGAGCTTTTGAAAATATTAGACTTATTGTATGGAACATCATAAGGCACAACGAGAGAGAGCGTACACTTCTTTTGTTTCAACGAGCTTTCAAAACTGAGAGAATCGGAATGAAGTCCAAGGACGTAAAGCCGTGCTCTGATACCACTATATCACGCCCCGCTCCCGTAGGAGCGATCGTCCTTGTTAAGGCGTGATGTCGCACGGGCCTAAGTTGCGCTCGTACAAGGCTAAGTCCAGAAACGGCCGATTTGAGCTAGGCCGCAGAGTCGCACAGAGTGTCCCCATTTGCAGCGAAAAGTAAATGAACACAAATTGAAGCAAATCCAACTCTTTATTGATATTTAAAAGTTTACAAGCGGCGCTAGGCCGATATTACAAGTCGTTCAAGCTCTCTCTCTCTGAAACATAAAAGGCGTGCCAAATGGCTTACAAGATAGAATGATTCATGGCGATGTTCCAATACATTATGTCCTGTATAGGGTGCTTCAGCTCCTTGCAACGCTCCAAGGATCGAGAGATAGCTCCGCGCCTTAGCCTTGGAGCGTTGCAAGGAGCTGAAGCACCCTATACAGGACATAATGTATTGGAACATCGCCATGAATCATTCCATCTTGTAAGCCACTTGGCACGCCTTTTATGTTTCAGAGAGAGAGCTTGAGCGACTTCTAATATCGGTCTAGCGTCGCTTGTAAACTTTTGAATATCAATAAAGAGTTGGATTCGCTTCAATTTGTGTTCATTTACTTTCCGCTGCAAATGGGGACACTCTGTGCGACTCTGTGGCCTAGCTCAAATCGGCCGTTTCTGGACTTAGCCTTGCACGGGCGCAACCTAGGCCCGTGCGGCATCACGCCTTAGCGAGGACGATCGCTCCTACGGGAGCGGGGCGTGACATTACGGTGATAAGTTCAAATTTTATAAAAATAATAAACCTTAGTAAGATTCTACAAAAGTATATTCAATAGAAATCTTAGGATGTCTAGATTCTTAGTGATCCGAAAGTTGACGAACACTTGCACACGAAAGATTTGGTTCCGTCTGGACACCTTTTCTTAGAATGAACGACCGGACAAACTGTAAAGAACCTTGTGAGTGGCTAATTGGACAAGAAAATAGACATATATGTCTTTTCATTAGTTTTGGTTTCATGAGAAACGAATATTAGAAAGTATATGAAACACATTGTGGAAGATGACAAACCTGCAGGTTCGCATAGAATTGTGCTGCTGGAATTGGCTAACTTGTAGGACTATTTTGGGGGTACTAGAAAGGATTGCGAACGTGTACAGAGTTGATAGGATGATAGAGGGTCACGTTATCTTTGCAAACTATTTTGGGGCTACTAAGACTCATTTCAGACTCTAGATATACTTAGGCAGGTGCAAGCTTCTTCAGAGTCTTGAAATGATGATGGCATGGCTTGGCTTCTTCCTTTGATATGTGCTGGTTTTTTCTCTTGGCGGCAACAGTCCAAAGATACTCAGTTTGTGAAAACTGAATACCTTTCGGGGGCTTCGTCCCCGAACCCCCGACGGGGAACGCTGCCCCCTCGACCCCCGTCCGCTGACCGGGCAGCGGAATCCCCGGGTGCGTGGCTCCAAAGATATCGTCGGGCGGTTCAGAGAAATCTATGTGGGATACCATCGTCTTTGGTCCATCATGATTTCTTTATTGTATATGTCTATATTTGATCTTGCTAATTGCTTTTCTGCAAATGCATGTTAGACGAATAAAGCAATATACATGTAGCAAGTATGATAAGATAAAGCACATTAGGACTATGCAAAGTTTAAGTATCAATGCTATAGAGATAGCATAAATTTTAGGGATATCATAATGTTAAACTTAATCGAATAACCACAATCGAAAACATAGTTAGATCATTGAACTAACAGTTGGGAATGTTGTTGGAAGATGTTCCAATTTAGGTGGATGTTTAGCTATCAACTACCATACCTCAACCTCCGGACATGCTACACAAAGACAGCTACTGTAGTAAACAGACGAAATCAAAACCCAGGAAGGTGCAAAAGCTGAGAATAGGAAAGGTTTATTCCAACATCCAGGAAGATGAGGGAAAATCCTTACAAAGCCTGAAAATAATGGAAATAGTTTTTTCTTTGGTTTTTAAAAGGTATGGAGTCTAAAGGAAGAATAAAGATGTTATACGTCGTTAGTAAATCTATAGCTGATCCAAACGGTTGAGCCAAAATCAGAGAGCACAAATTGACTAATAAAAGACTGGTAATTAGTCGAAGCATTAGACTAATTCTTGATTCATGCCAGATGAATCTCATATGGTTACTACAGAATGTTGGAAAGTTGTATCAGACATTCTTCATACAGACAGTATATTAATTTATGAAACTATCAGAGCATTGTCATAATTGATATTTTATGTCATGTTAGGCTATAATTAAACATTCTCTCTATCTCTCTCTCTCTAATAAGAATAAACGATTTGACAATTCTCTAGGTTATTTATGGTGGTAGGCAAAAAATAAAAGGGTAAGTTCTAATATATAAATTGAGAATAGGAAACAGAGTTTTAGAGCATCTCCAACCCTATTGTTTTGTTAAGTGTTGTGAGTCTTAGGTGGCTCCTATGTGGCATGAGCCACAAGACAATGTCTTGTTTATGTGGCAAATTATATCTCAAAAGACAATGAGATAGAAAAACTTTCTCCAATGCAAAAGTATCGAAATGTTTACTTTTTTTGGAACTTGGAAGATAAAGTATAAAGATATTTACTTTTGTTCCAATTTTAAGCCAACTACTCATCTTCTTTCCTTTTTCTAATATTTTTTATTCATAATTGATGACATGGAAGAGAAGACATTGTCAAGTACATTGTCTAGAACAAGACAATCAACTTCACAATGTCTTCTTTAATTTTTGCCACGTAAGTTTCACAATTGAGTTGACAATTGCATCGGAGAAGAACTTTTGAATAAAATTTTGTCATTCCTATGTGGCAACAACTTTTTTTCCAAATTCACAATAGGGTTGGAGATGCTCTTAGCGTAGATGCCTCCATTTACAGGTTCCAAGATCCTACAGTTTTCACCTTTAACCATGAAGATAAGTAGGAAATGCGAACTTTCATTAAATGCCAAGTTGGGAGTCAGAGTTAGTATTGAAGTGAAAAACTGATATGATTAATAAAAAAAGGACACTCTTTAGGATACATGCTATACCCAAGCATGGCCATGCAAATTTTAGTTATCTAGCATGATGGAAGTAGGCAGACTTGTTTGGCCTGACTGGAGTATTTTAAATTAAAAATTGCTATTCTTCCTCTGAATGCAGCACTCAAGCGGTAAATGTATTTGAATCTGAATTATGGACATGGTTTGATGTTGGTGTGAATCATAAGTATGATTATGGACATAATGAGGTACTTTGTGAAACTTTTTTTATTGACATGATTTAGTATTTGTTAGTTTTATTGTTATCATTAGATATTATTATATAGAGTTTTTACTAGTATTAAAAATATGTTGATATTTTTTACCACTTCTTGACGACTAGTCCGGATAGTCAAAAAACGCAATCGTGTTAGTATGAGCTGAAGGATAGTAGAAAATATTGGAAATTTCGTGCTTGCTACATTCAGAAATTCATTTTGGTAAAAGGTATTTCAATTAAGAGATTGCAACTATTTTTGCATCCATGTTACAATTTGGAAATGAGAACAAACATCATTTTTCTGTTGCTCCTAAAGTTGCAATGTGAACAGTTGCAGACAATCAGGAGGAATGTAGTGCAAATCGCTATTTACTATAGCTAGAGAACGTAAGATTGGATAATGAGTTATATTCTTCCTGTTGTAATAGACAATTTTTTTATCATAGATATTTTTTACCCATAAACTACCTTTTTCTTGTCATAATTTTTTTGCAGACTACTTTCATATAATTCAATATTTTAAAGGAAACCATTTTATAAAATTATTAAAAATCACTTACTGTATCATAAATAATCTTAAACATAAACTATGTTGTTATTCTCATAAAAATATCAGTTTCAAGCAACTTTCACATAGTTCAAGTTTGTTTTAGTAAAAACTGTTGTCCAAGGCATTCCAAGATATAAATCCTTTGTGTTTCTACTTTATCAAGTTTCTTCTACTGTTCCAAAAGGCAAAGGTGTATCTTCATCTGCATCAGTGGAGGTTATCACTATGTCTGCAATTGTTGCTGCTTATGGTTAGTTTGTTTGTTTAATAAATGTATATGGAAGTGCATGCGCTTTTAAGTGAAATGCAGTTCTTATCATCTCTCCAATTTTAGCTTTTGTTGTTCAATGAATTTACATTTGGCTTTGTTATTTTGAAGTACTTGTTGATCATGAATCTGATCTCTTCTTGCTCTTCCACATTTTTAACATCTGGCGCTATTCGATCATTCAAGAACTTTTCAGTTAGCTATTTTCAGAGTAAATGCACTGATTTTTTTATATGTATGTATTTGGAACCGAATGCAAAGTTTTTTTAGTTTATCTACAGGCATGTTGACCATCATGTTACATTATTGTTATAGTTACATTTGGCTCTCTTGTAATTTTTTGCGAACAGTTTGAGCTATTAGATATTCAATTTGACTAGATTTTGTTTAATTTGTTGACTTGTAGTCATTTCATTTGGTTCTCAGTTTTTATCAGTTTATACCATCATGTACACATAAATGATTAAATATATTTCTCTTGTTCTCTCAGAAACTACATGGAAAATAAAAGTGTTGTAAATATAGGAGGGATGTGCTCCGGGTTTGCTACATATTCTGGTTTTACTTATATAAATATAGGTTTTTGATGTTTACGATGTACAAAAAATACATTACTTTAGTTGGATATCTTTGTGGTTGGACGTGTGTTGGATGTTTGTGGTTGGGTATGTTGGAAGTTTGTGGTGTAGTAACAATACAGTTTGTTAATATAAAAATTAGATATTATAGTTATTTGATGTGTATATATCTTCTAGATTATTGATATTATGTGTGTGTTTGATTCATCATAAATAAAATTTGGGCTATACAAAATTTAGCTTCTCTTGACGGTTATAAAATGTCAACAATTAATTCAAACATGCTGCAATAGAGCTTTTCATTGACGGTTTTTAACCGTCATTTAGGCCGGAGTCAAGAAAAATTTTCACCTACATTGACGGTTTTTCAAAACTGATTTCTTGACGGCTAAAAACGGTCAAGAAAACAATTTCATATGACGGCCAAAAACTGCCAAAAAAAAGCACTGCCAGCGACCGTCAAGAAAATGGAAGACTTTTCTTGACTCTGGCCTACTTGACGGATCTGCAACCATCAAGATACCCCTTTCTTGACAGGAAAAAAATATCAATAAAAGCCTTTTTTCTTGTAGCGTAAGGATAGTTAAGGTAATGTATATACCTATCGAGTTAGGGTAAGCACTACCTAGGGTTAGGTAATAGACTAATAGATAAATAGGTAAAGTATATTCATACATATAGAATATGTATCTAAGTTAAAGTAACCCATGAATAGGGTATATGGAATAACATTCCATAAGGTAATATTGAATGTAGGTAATACCCTATATATTTCCTATATATATTTCCCTATATATTTCCATATATATATATATATATATATATATATATATATATATATATATATATATAGACATCTGGGGATCTGCATCCCACGGCCACCAGATTGTTGCTGCGGCTGCTACGTGGGCGATTTGGAAAAATCGCAACAAGGCAAGATACGAGGGGCGCCAATACTCGATCGAGCAACTCACCAAGGAGATCTTTCGGCAAGTTCGTAAGCGGAGTACCCTGTGCTCCCACACCCCGTTAGCTTTCCGGCCCTCGATCCCTCCCTAGCTCCGGGAGGGTTTTGCACTCTCGCTCCCTCTTCAGCCCTTTTGGTGGTATACTTGTATAGGCTTTTGCTTCTTGTGCCTTGTATACGTTTCTGGCTTCGGCTTTTTAGCCTTGATTAATAAATAGAGGGGTTTTCTTAATATATATATATATATATATATATATATATATATATATATATATATATATATATATATATATATATACATACTCCCCATTTTATTCCATATATATATATATATATATATATATATATATATATATATATATATATATATATATATATATATATATATATATATATATATATATATATATATTATTCCATATATATATATATATATATATATATATATATATATATATATATATATATATATATATAATGATAGGCTATATGGTGTATGGATAACATAGGTATCTAGGTAGGTAATGACTTGAAATAGGTCAACCTAAACTATAGATTGACTTGGTTTGACTAGGGTTTGACCAAGGTTGATCAAATGACCCAAAAGTCAACTTTAAGTCAAATTTGACCTGTAATTGACTTGCATATCACACACTAGAAAATCATGTTTAACACATTTAAACACCAACTAATATATGTATATCTCATCTATAGATCTTATGACTCTACTTTGAGCCTTTATTCATATTGTCTGCTCATGACCGGAAGTGAGTACATTTTTTGATAGTTTTCATTACTTTGATACCTTCTATGTCTATTCAGTTGTCGTATTTTACTTAACTCTCGACACGAGGATACATGGACTAGTATACGTTGGATCCTTCCCTGAGATGTTATTTTTGGTTAATCTGGTATATTTGTACTTGTTCAATATTTTTTCTTGTACTTGTATAAACACTAATTTGGGAGTGGGCTGGCCCTCTGCTTCTTGAATACCTTGTCATGAGGTGTCATGGTTGGATCCATTATACTATTAGGGGGATTGGGGAGTTATTAGAGTTTATATGATTAAAACCCTACTGGTTTACTCGCTTCTGCATAGCTGATCACCTCACATAGGGTGTAGCCTGACCTTATACTACTTGTGCATAACTTTCTATTGTGGCCGGACTGATCCACTATACTCGTACTTGTGCATAGCCGGCCAAATAGAATAACCTGATCTGGACCCAAGTCGAACACTCTAATATCTTAAGGCACTGTTTATACCTTATATTATACTCAGATTGTCTGTGTTACTTTATATTCTAGTTCTACTGTATATTTCTTGTACCATGACATGATTATCAGTTTATCTTGTACTTATTACTTCCAATTTTGATATTCTATAATGTATTCCATTATTACTATTTATTATAGCACTTGTCAATTTAATGGAACTATAGTTGGCGTCTGTACTTCACTCCAATCCTGACTGGTTAATTATTTTTCAGAGAATTTAGAGCTGATTGCACGACCTATTAGGGGTCTGGGATAGATAATGACACTGATCAGGATTTGCCTTTGGAGCCGGTGCTCATAGAGGATGCACCTCTAGTAGTGACTTAGTTTAGCTAGGTTTTGTTGGATTTGTTTCCAGATTGATACATTTGGTTCTGTATTATAATTCTGGATTGTACTACGTCTTAGACTTCTAAACTTGTTTGGTTGTGACTCTGCTACTATTTCAGACTATTTCATCTTTTATCATCTATCAAATTACCATGCTTAGCTTCCTTTAGATTTATGTGATTGAGTTATAATCCATGTCATATATTTTCCTCCGTACGAAGATGACAGGTTTATATTCTAATTGTTAGATGTTAAATGTTACAGATAACCTATACAGCGTTCTACTGCTGACACTGCGGCGTAGGCTGGACGTACCCACGTGCTTGTGCCCCTAAATCGGGTGCGGGTTGCGACACCATTTGATGACTCGCATAGGAGCTTGGGCAATGATCCACAGCTTTCTCGACCGGAGTCGCAAGTAGTTCGCCTCAAGAGAAGGCTGACGAGAAAGTGGTGTGCGTCGATCATTCCAACGGAAATCAGACCTAAACCCCATCTTCCCGAAAACCTGACGTACAACGTCCATGGGTGACCGTCGATGCAGGAACATGACAATGAGAGCAAGACTGAAGTGGGCAGAGAGAGCGGCCACATCCTCTGTTTGAAGTCGATAACAGGAGAACCATCAATAACGAAAAAAGATCAGGGTGGAAGTAACGCCGACACCAAGGAGGGCGGACCCGAAGCCACTTCCAAAACAAGAGCGAGACAGAGTTTGCATAGGACTGTCGTGATGGACGCCCTGCACCGTCGGAGCAAGGGGTTATGCAACCCGGAGGAAGGCGCCGGCTACCGCAGAGGGAGAAGAGGAAGTTACTGGAGCTCCGGGGGTCGCAACAGAGGGGGAAGGCTCAGTCGCGCCCCACGAAAAAGAGCACTGGAGGGCCCGAGGGAACCGCCGGGGGGACCAAGGGGCGGACCAGATGGAGGGAAAGCACTCACGACTAGCGAGAGGGGGAGGCCCCCGGATTCTGCTAGAAAAAATGGCCAACAGCTCGAAGGAGGCCACCCCCGCCAAATGGGACAAGACGACGACCGGAGGGCTCGCTTGGCGGAACTCGGGAGGCTGGACTGGCCGTCGACACAATGGTCAGGCGACGAGTGTCCAGCAAGACCGTCGTGCCTCCTGGCGAGAGGGGGGCATCACTCGGAGAAGGGGAGGAAGCCAACTCCAGCCCAGTTGGGAAGGGAGGTTAACGCCCGCTGGCGCCATGGCTGGGGACAACCTGGACAGAAATAGAGGGAAGGCAGCTGCGGGATCTAAGGCCGGCTAAGATATATATATATATATATATATATATATATATATATATATATATATATATATATATATATATATATATAAAGTGAGGAGGGATCCATATCCCGAATTTTATGCATCCCCAAGCATCTCCGGGTTATCCACCGTTGGATGTTGTTTAAGTCTTCTAATATTAACAATTGATTTGAATCGTTAAAATCAACGGTTAAGATTAGATGACTAAAACAACATCCAACGGTGGATGCAAAAAAATTGGGGATGCGGATCCCTCATATATATATATAACAAAAACTTATTAATATCAAAGCTCTCCAAAGCCCCCCATCGTGCTGCCATGGCCGAATGACTGCTCCCGCCGCCCGCCCTCGGCACCGGGGCCGTCTTGCTCCGGCGGACCACCACCTCCCGCACCCCTACCTCCCCCGGCGCTGTGCTAGTGGCTCGTCCGCCGCTCGCGGGCGCACGCCGAAACGTGCAAACCCGGCCATAGTTTGGACTCCTGCCAACTGGCCTTGGTTGGGTTTTCCTCCTCTGGAGTAGCCCCGAAGCTCCGATGGCCGCCCACGACCACCGCCCCGATCCAAGCTCCAATCGTTGCCGGCATCCCATCCCTACGGGTCGGCACGAACTCCGCTCTCGGAGGAGCCCATACCCCCCCAGCCTCGCTCCTCTACTCCGGTGGCCCCCGTCCCCTGCGGCGACTCGCGGCCTCCCCCTTCCATCTGGCCCGAGGGGACATGTTGCCTTAGCAGCCTCGGACTTCGGGCCTCCCCTCATTTTTTTTTGAATTTGAAATCGGCAAATTCGAATTTCCCGCCTGTCTCCTCCTCGAGCCCTATGCGCCCTACTCTTCCTCAGGGAGCCATGCGTCCGCCTCGTGGAGAGGCGGCTATGCGCCCCCTCCCTCGGTGTCGGGCTATGCGCCCACCCAATGCGTGGTGGATTATGCGCCCAAGTCACCATCCAGCAATCATGCACCACCCCTTGCGGCCAGCCATGCGCCCCTGTCGAGGCACGACTGCCTTGCGCCCCTCCCCTTTGCGGAAGGTTATACGCCGGCGTCGGTAGGTTCCGGACATGCGCCCTCCTTATCAGGGGACCTTCCCCCTCTCCTCTCTTTAGCACGCTGTTATGCGCCCGTGGGTCTCGTCCCGAGCTCATGCGCCCCAGCCACCCAGCGGTCCCATGCACATAAGTCCATTGGGCATGCGCCCGCCCCCTCCCCCCCCCCGTTCGGCCCCTACGGCCATTCTGCGGCGACCAACCTTGAGGAACCCGAATTGTGCCACCCGCAGCCCGGTGGATCCCCTCGGTCAGCGCTGCAGCATCCGTTCCCTCCCTCAACCTCCACCCCACTCCTACCGGGCAGCGTACCTCACCCCCTCCCGGCAGCAACCCGACGCCCTCCATCGCCCCCTCTTACGCAGAGATTCTGCAGCCGGATCGATTAGTGCAGTTGCCTCCCCTAGAGACGGAGTCTGAACTACCAGAGATCGATTTCCCAATCCCATCCAACGGACAAACCATCGGAGTGTCGTTCTCCCCCGACGAAATTTCATCATTATCCTATTCCTTCTCGAAGACCTTTGTGCTGAAATTCCAGTCCGGATGCCCTAAACTGCCCTTAGCTAAAGAAGCCATCGTAGGTTGGGGTCTCTCATCCGCGTACAAGGTCGCACCATTGGACCCCAAGCACCTTCTCCTCCACCTCTCCTCCGATCCCGACTGCTCCTTGGTATGGGCTAAGGGCACCACCAACATCGGCTCCCTCAGCGTTAAGATCGCTAAATGGTCCCCCAGTTTCAACTCCAATGTCGACTCAAAGATTATCTCGACGTGGATCACCCTTCCGAACTTTCCCCTAGTCTGCTTCGCCCCCGCAACGCTCAAGAGAATTGCCAGCTCCTTCGGGACCCGGGTGGCCATCGCCGAAGAAACACGCAATCTTTCCAAAGGCAACTACGCTAAGATTTGCGTAGAGATCGACCTATCTTCCGATCCCCCCTATCTTATTCAGCTCGAGCTTGGGGGACTGTCACGCCCCGCTCCCGTAGGAGCGATCGTCCTCGCTAAGGTGTGATGCCGCACGAGCCTAGATTGCGCTCATGCAAGGCGGGTTCCATAACGGCTGATTTCAGCGGCTGCGACGGGGTCGTCGCACAGAAGTCCCATGTAGAGACATTGAATAATAGCGGCTAAAATTAGAACAAAAGACAAGTTATTCAAAGAAAGCTCTTTATTGATATTGAAACAAAGGTTACAATGGGACGCAAGGACAAGATTACAAGTCACTCAAGCTCACTCTTCTCACATTACAAGTCACTCAGCTCTCTCTCATCTTTTAATGTAGGTATTGAGCCAGCAGATGCTTCGGAAGACGATGTCCATCCATTATATCCCGTATAAGTCTTGACCCCATGCGGCCGCACGCTTTGAATCGCCAAGGAACTCCGTGCCTCAACACATCCAAGTGAGCTCCGCGTCACGAGCTTCTACCTGTGCCTGCACATAAAAACTATGTAGGTATCAGTACTCAACTGTACTTGTGGAATGAGCTCCTCGCCTACCCATGCAAAACCAACACGTTTGATTTACTTTTGTGTAATATAACCCTTTTGATTATCTTTCTACTCTTGTCTTAGGATTATTTTAGGACCGACGCCTTGGCCTATTTTGTGTCTCCAGACCATCTCGTGCTTGCAACGTTAACCTATCGAGTCATGTTCGCCTTACGGCCCAAAATTAGAGACGCAACTACACGATAGACTCTATTTCCGTGTGACCGTGATACAAACCCTTGCTGAGGCCGTGCCTCGTAACTCAGTGAGACTTACCATATCACCGCCTCGTGGCCCTTGCCGTCAGGCGGCCTTTGCTACTTTGATCACCAACTAACAATCGAGACTTGTAAACTTAGTGTCACTTAACCAACTTGCCTTGCGGCGATTCCTGACTTAAACTCGAACAACTCAAACCCAACTTATACAACTCACATGTCAACACTTGAGACTCGACGCCACGTCTCGTGTCGAAGCACAATGCCTATGTTGAAGCCAAACCTTAGGCCCAAACTTTGTGTTCCAACTTGTACACACACCTTTAACTCGACTCCTTGATATAGTGCACTCAATACTCGACTCAATCCAAAGGCACACTCGCGGATTGCCGCCCATGCCGACTCATCTATATGAGGTCACTAGCATGACAAGCTATCTTGGACCTTCATTGGATATGAGGGTACTTTCGTCTATAACGAGGCGCGATCTCGCCAAATTTCCCCTAATATCCGCTCTACGGCGCACCCCTTGGGTCAGGTCGCACACCATCCAAGGGTTCCGTAAGCACGTGTTCCTCCTAGTCCAGACCAGTCCCGTGGCCGCGGGTACCGTCTGAGGAACAAATCAAATCGTTGTGCACCGGTACACAAGTTGTCCAATGACCATGCAGACTCGACTCAAACTGACGTCTCACACAATCATCCTTCTTTCAGTGTTACCCTCTCTTTCAAAACCAATATTAAGACTTCCATTATTTGAGACCCCTCGACGATCCACGGTCGCAAGCATTCTTTCCATGTTACCATATCATTTCATTCAACTCATGAATGCCTATTTGATAGTCCTTTCCCAAAAACTCATTTGAATCAATTGTGGTCCTTGCCCTAAACACTAAGTTCGTGACATCGTGTCTTAAACCAACTTAAACTCTATATGACGCTATCGCCCAAGTCATACCTTCTATGACGGGCCGTGGGATCGTGGGACTATTTAAGTTGACAACCACAGAATGAGCGGGACAGTGCTTAGGATGCCTTCGATAGCCTAATAAAACTTAGACTAACACAATCATACAACTCGACGAGCAAAGGCTGCGTCAAGCCTCGTATCGCGGAAAAGTGTCGAACATGCGTTCGACGTTTGAACGACCAAGTCATTTGGGTGCCTAGACTTATGTCACAAGCCGTGCAATACAACTTAACTCATGGGGCAAGCCGAGGCTATGCCAAGCCTTAGACGATGGGATCGTGCATGCTTTATGAGGCATTTATGCGGGCAATGCCCATGACTTAGGCTACGTTCACAACTTTGCCTACTCAACCAATTTTCCTTCTCCCAAGCCACGGGACGAAGGATCGAGTGTCATTTTCAAATGCACGTACGCCGTGTACCAACTCTAAGCCGACCATTGGACATTTTCATATTCTAACTCAATTCGACCCATCAGAATTATTCCCTTATCTATGTGGATTCGTCTTTTTTATTATCAAGCCTACTTGTGCAAGTTGAAAACATACGATTTATTATGTGAAGGCTAAGATGAGGCAAGTTTATCGAAACTACCCCACTTGAGCGAGCGGTCGCCTTGAACGAGCGTTGTCTTCGAGTAGCCGTTGTAAGGCTAAGTCCGAACGTCATCGACGTTTCGATTCCACCGATTGACTGAGCTGGACGGGGCACTACATCATACACCACTCAGAAAAAGTTTTATCCTCAAAAGTAACTGAGTACTTACTCATTGACTTACCACTCGACAGTCAACGACTCTCACGCACATTTTCCCTAGGCATTTCTCAAATCCGAGCCACGCTCGTGCTACCCTCAATCCTTTCTTCAAAACTCACGATTTCAAAATCTTTGACACTTCTCTGTTCCTCAAGTCTCACTTGATTAAACGTATCACTTAGTTGTATCGTGCACATATTCTAGGCATCCCTAAAATAAATACATTTCAGCCAAACCTCGTAATAGAGAATCCGCCATCACCACTCGAGTCGGATCGTGCACATATTCGGTCGTCTCTGATATACGTGCATGTCAACCGAGACTCGCGAGTGGTGCCTCCACAAATCCTACCACTTCGTACTCGGACGTCTGCCTAACCGCTAGGCTATGTCTTTCCGTCAGTATTGGAATCATAGTTCCCAAACAACAATATCAACACTGACCCCATCCTAAGGTCAAACCAAGTCGATGGTGCGGGATTTTCTATCCAAGCTCGCATCACTCCGATTTCTAAACATCGAGCATCGATTTCCTACACACATCCCAACATTCGTTGCACGGGGTCCGAGTCGTTCAGCAAAGCCATCTTACGACAACTCACGTTCAACCAATACTCGACATGAACACATTGCTCATTCATCAAGCCATTTCGTATAGTTTATCCTTTCAAACACGTTCGGCATAATCCACCTATTAATCCTTCCAAGTCAAGCACGCTACGATACGATTCATCTCTAAACCATAATTCACATTTCACAATGCTTAAGTCATTTATCTCAATTCACGTATTCGATCATGAGGTCGTTTAGCTTAACAATATGTTGCATTCCGATCTCACACGATTCAGATTATTCACTGTGGTCATGAATCACCATGCACGCTCCCGCGGGGTAATCATCCTTATCGGGACGTAACTCTTGTTTTGTGTCTAGACTAATTAATTTTTGATGCACGGATTGGACCTACCCAATCCTCAAGTTTTATTCATTCGTCAATCACAAGTCCTACCAATCCTCGAATTCACCTTCGCATCAAGCCAACAAGTCGAGACAATCAAAGTTGCAGCGTCCGGATTTTTTCGAGTTCGATCATTCCCACGACATGAATCACCATGTCAGCACTCACGTGGAACGATCGTCCCAAATCCGACGCAACGCATATGCGAGACTAGAGTTGCACTCGCACAAGACAAGAATGTCGATACTGTGGTTATCCGCATAACCATCAAGACACAATCATTTTCATCCAACATTCATTTCAATCAAAATCCTAAGTATAGCATTCAACCGATCAATAACACTTGCACGATCGTCATTCGCCGAGTCAGAATACCTCCGAGTTATCGCATATCAATCTTTGATACGCCTTAATACCATCGACGATATGCGTAACCCGACGATCTTCTTTTGTAACCAATTTTGAGTCGTGCGAATGATGCTATCGTCCGACTGGATAATCTCCTCGACATTCAAATTCAAGTTCGATCATTATCCCTCGAATCATTCACAACATCAATTTCCTCAAACTAATTTCACGTATTGTTCATCCGTTTATCTCAAGTCAACCCACATACTTCCTCAATTCGCATCATTCCTTGCTAACTCAGATCATCGAGCAACATTTAATCCAATCCTTAGAATCATTCGCGTAACTTCAAAATCAAACCTTTCATGCACGCTATCTACCTGTCGTGCTAACTTTTTGTATACGATCCGTATTAATTTCCTCGATCAAGTCATCCGTTCGCTACACCTTAACTTTTTCTCGATTTGATTTATCTACTCAATCATCTTCGTATTCTATACGTACGAAATCCTCAATCCCGTGCACGTTCCGTGCATGTCAATTTCTAGGTTGTTCGAACCAACTTATCAAACTTCAAGACAACAACTCACTCCATCGTACACGATCTAAGGCTTTGCATATGTGCGACGCTTGCTGATAGACTCATCGACACCCTGTATCCTTAATCGATCAATCGAAATCCCTGAGGCTATCGTATACACCACTCAGGGATGAATTCATTCAACAAATCTTCAACTTATCATTCGATTTACAATCATCTTCTTCAAATTTTTTTGTTCGAACCATTCCTCAAAATCCAAGCACGCTCATCTATATCGCACCGACGATATCGTCGCTCGATAGCACCCTTATCGATAGTCATCTCACTTTTACTCAATCGAGTTCAACTCATTCTAGCTCGAAACATTACGAATCCCGCGCTCGACTTTGCTAAGGTCGACGCAACTTTGGTGTATATGCCCAGTCCGACTTAGCCAACCGTGCTTACGCGAACCATCTTTTTGTTTTGTCAAAAACTGTTCTCCTACGTTTTGCAAATTATTTAGACTTATTGTATGGACATCCCGTGGGACATTTGAGAGAGAGCGCACCAACGATTTCAACTTTGCGGAAGCAACAATTCAGAGTTTGTGAAAACAACAGAGTTAAAGAATTCAATTGATAGTCTAAGGACGTAAAGCCGTGCTCTGATACCATTATGTCACGTCCCGCTCCCGTAGGAGCGATCGTCCTCGCTAAGACATGATGCCACACGAGCCTAGATTGCGCTCGTGCAAGATAGGTTCTATAACGGCTGATTTCAGTGGCTGCGACGGGGTCGTCGCACAGAAGTCCCATGCAGAGACATTGAATAATAGCAGCGGAAATTAGAACAAAACAAAAGTTATTCAAAGGAAGCTCTTTATTGATATTGAAACAAAGGTCATAATGGGACGCAAGGACAGGATTACAAGTCACTCAATCTCACTCTTCTCACATTACAAGTCACTCAGCTCTCTCTCATCTCTAAATACTGGTCTTGAGCCAGCGGATGCTTCGGAAGGCGACGTCCATACATTTTGTCTCGTATAAGTCTTGACTCCTTGCGGTCGCATGCTTCGAATCGCCAAGGAACTCCGTGCCTCGACGCATCCAAGCGAGCTCCACGTCACGAGCTTCTACCTGTGCCTGCACATGAAAATTATGTGGTTGTCAGTACTCAACTGTACTGGTAGAATGAGCTCCTCGCACACCCATGCAAAACCAACACGTTTGATTTACTTTTGTGTAGCATAACCCTTTTGAATGTCTTTCTACTCTTGCCTTAGGATTATTTTAGGACCGACGCCTTGGCCTATTTTGTTTCTCCAGACCATCTCGTGCTTGCAACGTTAACCTATCGAGTCGTGTTCGCTTTACGGCCCAAAATCAGAGACACAACTATACGATAGACTCCATTTTCCATGTGACTGTGCTACAAACCCTTGTTGAGGCCGTGCCTCGCAACTCAGTGAGACTTACCATATCGCCGCCTCGCGGCCCTTGCTACTTTGATCACCAACTGACCCAATCGAGACTTGTGAACTTAGTATCACTTAACCAACTTGCCTTACGGCGATTCCTGACTTAAACTCGAACAACTCAAACCCAACTTATACAACTCACATGTCAACACTTGAAACTCGATGCCATGTCTCGTGCTGAAGCACGACCCCTATGTTGAAGCCAAATCTTAGGCCCAAACTTTGTGTTCTAACTTGTACACACACCTTCAACTCGACTCCTTAATATAGTGCACTCAATACTCGACTCAATCCAAAGGCACACTCACGGATTGCCATCCGTGCCGACTCATCTATATGAGATCACTAGCATGACAAGCTATCTTGGACCTTTATTGAATATGAAGGTACGTTCGTATATAATGAGGCACGATCTCGTTGAATTTTCCCTAATATCCGCTCTACGACGCACCCCTTTGGTCAGGTCGCACACCATCCAAGGGTCCCGTAAGTACGTGTTCCTCCTAGGCCAGACCAGTCCCATGGTCGCGGGTACCGTCTGAGGAAGAAATTAAATCCTTATGCACCGGTACACAAGTTGTCCAATGACCATGCAGACTCGACTTAAACTGACGTCTCACACAATCATCCTTCTTTCAGTGTTACCCTCTCTTTCAAAACCAATATCAAGACTTCCATCATTTAAGACCCCTCAACGACCCACGGTCGTGAGTATTCTTTCCATGTTACCATATCATTTCATTCAACTCATGAATGCCTATTTGATAGTCCTTTTCCCAAAACTCACTTGAATCAATTGTGGTCCTTGCCTTAAACACTAAGTCTGTAACATCGTGTCTTGAACCAACTTGAACTCTATGCGACGCTATCGCCCAAGTTATGCCTTCTATGACGGGCCGTGGGATCGTAGGACTATTTAAGTTGACAACCGCAGAATGAGCGGGACAGTACTTAGGATGTCTTTGATAGCCTAATAAAACTTAGACTAACACAATCATACAACTCGACGAGCAAAGGTTACGTCAAGCCTCGCATCGCGGAAACATGTCGCACATGTGTTCGACTTTTGAATGACCAAGCCATTTGGGTGCCTAGATTTATGTCACAAGCCGTGCAACGCAACTTAACTCATGGGGCAAGCCAAGGCTATGCCAAGCCTTGGACGATGGGACCGTGCATGCTTTATGAAGCATTTATGCGAGCAACGCCTATGACTTAGGCTACGTTCACAACTTTGCCTACTCAACCAATTTTCCTTCTCCCAAGCCACGGGACGAAGGATCGAGTGCCATTTTCAAAAACACGTCGTGCACCAACTCTAAGCCGACCGTTGGACCTTTCCATATTCTAACTCAATTCGACCCGTCGGGATTATTCCCTTATCTATGTGGATTCGTCTCTTTTATTATCAAGCCTACTTGTGCAAGTTGAAAACATACGATTTACTATGTGAAGGCTAAGATGAGGCAAGTTCACCGAAACTACCCCACCCGAACGAGCGATCGCCTTGACCGAGCGATGTCTCCGAGTAGCCGTTGCAAGGCTAAGTACGAATGCCGTTAGCTTTCGATTCTACCAATTGACTGATCTGGACGGGGCACTACAGGGACGAACACACCTCCAGAAGCTTGAGTATGACAACAGCATAATCTTCTGCAAGCACTGTCAGATCAGAGGCCACCTCACAAAGCATTGCTTCAAGACCCACCCGGAGCTCAAGAAGAAAGCACCCCAAAAGACTCAATCTTCGAAGGCGACATAACTCCCCCTCTCAGGCCCTATTCTCCCCCTCCCCAATTCCCACTCTCACTTTGCAGACAGCGACGGCTCCCCCAGCCCACGCACTCACTCCACGTCGGTTAATGGCATGGCTCCAGACAAGTCAACGGACATCACCCTCCTCAACAGATTCGAGATCCTCAACTCCTCTCCTTCGGTCGCTGCTCAGGTTGTAATGCCCCGCTCCGCACGGCGCATTACGATGAGGCATTAACTCAAAGAGTTGCGTAGTCGCATTGACCGAATGAAATGTATCGATGCGAACCGATACGAGAGTTACGTTGTCCCGAGCAACGCATCGAACTAAGTCGATACGAAGAGTTGCCTTGTCCCAAAGAATGCATCGAGTGAATCGATGCGAAGCGCCGCGTTGCCCCGAAGGATAAGTACGTTGAATCGGCTCAAAGATTCTAAGAAATCGAATCAACCAAGGCACAAGTCCGAATCGATGCAAGTATTAATTTTAGTTGGTTTCGTGTACAGGTTATACGTTGACGCGAAAATATTAGAGGTCGATGTTTTGCCTTATTCATTAAGGGGTCCGCGAAGCCAAATCACCGCCTCGCAACAGGCTAGACTTGGGCACGGTAAGCCAAATCGGACGTATAATTCAATGAAGCACGAAGTACTCAAATGGCTGAGTCAAGAAAGTGGCTGTGCAACGAAGTTATGAAATCGAGCCGCATCGGCTCGGCGAAACGACAAGGCGTATCGACTCAAGGTGGGAGGATTGACTCTTATTTTTACTCCTTTATACGATAAGTCAAATATATCATTGTATGCTAAAAGTTAACCTATCGACGCCATGGGCGTGGTCCGATCGGAGGTAAATCGTAGTGTGAGTCGAACAATAAGTTAGAACAATTGAAATAAAATGTGCATCATATGCACGAGTCGCTATGGAACATTGGACATCGTAAAGGCGAGCGCCTCGGTGTGCAAGCCACAAGAACATGGGATAACTATATTCGACGAGTGCCTTAGTGCACAAGCCATACCGTGCCTTCCCGTACGAGTTAGAAAGGCTAGAATATTGAAAGACAATAGGCGAGCGCCCTAGCGCGTAAGCTACGGACATTAAACACTAAGGCATAGAACATGGAAATACGGTTGAAACGTGCCTACGTGCATGAGATAATAAAAGATGGCTTCATTGCGAAAGAATACAGTTGTGGCATGAATGTAGCGTAACTATCAGATATGACATGATGCCTCGAAAGGTGTTCGGAACCTTCGGGTCGTTCGATTGACGAGCATTGAGTTGAGGCATGATGCCATTGAACATTGAAACGAAGTATGAAACATAAAAATATAGAAAGTTAATGGAAGAAATACGAGATGATAAAGTCTGAGTCTCGGACTCAAGACTATGCTTGCTTGTTTGAATAATAAGGGTATTTCATGGTCGAATGGAATGGACGAGAGATAAAATATGATTATCTTCCGTGCACGGGTGTTTCCTCGAACGGTTAAATGCCGGAGTGCCCCGGAACCGTTTGGCCTAGGAGGGAATGATATCTTTAATAGGCACACATCCTTAAGACGACTAGCACTCGCTTATAGATGGAGAAAAGCCGCAAATAATGGTATGCAACGGTAACATTTTGGTTGTTTGGGATAGCAACCCACCCGTGAAACACCGGGCTACCCAAATTTGAGAAAACAAAGGAGAGAAAAGAAAGTAAGGAAATACCTTTAGTTCATTCCGGCGCGGATACGCCAAGACCTTCATATAGCTAAGGAACGATGGGTTGAAAGTGTAGACACGTATGTGTCCCGCACACATAGATCCTGCATAGAGATGCACTTATATCATGACAAGGAAGGAATGGGGCGTATTCACCTTACGTCAGTGCAAGGACGAGTGTGTCGACTTGGTAAGAAGTCGTACCACGAAACAAACACGAGATTGCTTGCCTGCTTACCTATTTCAATTCGAATAACATGCTTGCCATGCTAACATGCTTTACGCTTTCGAATATGCCATAAAATCGACCATAAGGAGAACATAGCAAGATCATAAGCTAAGTTGCATGATTCAACATAAATACTACAATATCGGTTTAGAAAGAAGATCTTTGCATCAGTACATGCGAGGACGAACGTACTGATCCCCCACCAGCTTCATGCAGGGTGCAGGGAATGGATGGCTCGCGGCGAAGCTTCGCTTGAACGCGTTGAGGCTCGGAAATGCCGAAGCATATTAAAGCGTGCGATCGCATTGACGCTCGAACTTGCAACAAGATTGATGCGACAGAGATATAGAAGGCATGATATATGGAATGGTGAAATCCTTTGTGGGCAAGAGATAACCTAAGTGTTGTAGCCAATCTGGCATATATTGTTAGGCTATCGAAAGTCTTTGTAATCTCAGTTTTGAATATTCAATAAAGAGAATTGTTTCGTATACTCTATTTTCTTTTCGTTGTTAATATCGAATCAAAAGATAACCATTTGAGAACTTGTCATCTTGCCTTGCACGAGCGCAACTCCAGGCTCGTGCGGCATCACGCCTCCTGCGAGGACGATGATTCGGGTAATTTCGGGTCGGGACGTGATAAATTGGTATCAGAGCTCTAGGCTCAATTTTCTCTGGACGTTTACTTTGTTTCAATTTCAAAGAGTTGCCCACCACCGATCGAAATCACTCTTGACTCTACTCGATGTCGCACTGGATGTTCCATACAATAAGTCTAATACAAATCATGTAATTTTGTCGCGTGTTGTTTTTGAAATTATATGGTGTTTGCTGGAAAAGTGAAAGGTTTGTTGCTGTAAGTACAATAAGTTGCGAGATATGAATTAAAGAATTTGTTAATGTGGATGCAACACGTCGTGAATCGTAATTTGAGATGTTCATTGTTGGCAACGATCGATATAAGAAATATTGGTTGCATCGATACAATGAAAGTCGTGGAATGTTGCTGCAGCAATTGCAATACGTTGATTGTAAATGGTACGTTGAAAAGAAAATAAAAGTTGATATCGAATATGTTGAACGGATTCACATATTGACTTTGAATATCGGAAATGAATCATTGCACAAGGTGCAATGGATGTTGAAAGTAAATCGTTGCACGAGTGCAATAAATGTCAAAAATAAGTCGGTGCACGATATGCAACGCGTATTGAAAGTAAAATTGTTGCACGTTGTGCAGCACATATCAAAGTGAAATCGCTTCACGAAGTGCAACGAATATCGAGAATGAATTGTTGTATAAGATGCAACGGAAGAAAACAAAAGTTATAATTCGAGAAACGAAATCGGTTCGGTTGCGCACCGAGCTTGTGTTGGCAAATGAATGCATTGGCCGAGTTGTGTCGGATTTTGATTAATCAAGAGTTACCGTTGCGATCGGCACGATCACTGCGAAAAATGTGAGTCGGAAGAGATCGTTGGTTCATAGGTGTGCAGAAAGCCAGGCTGACCTGGGACATCGAGGGTGACAGAAACTTCGCTTTCTTCCACGCCTGCGTCAAGGGCCGCAGGCATCAACTCAACCTTCATGAAATCTCCGACGATAACGGCCCCTTACTCAAATATCAGCGGAGCATCCAGGCGGCTGCCGCCAACTTCTACTCCAAATTATTCACCAAAGAAGTCGTCGCCAAGGATGAGGATTTTCTGGCTAAGGTCCCTCTTTTAATCGACGAGCAGGATAACGTGAAGCTATTAATTCCTCCATCCGCGGACGAAGTTAAGTCCGCGGTCTGGGCCCTTGACGAACACAGCGCCCCCGGTCCCGATGGATTCTCTGGGGTTTTCTTCCGGTCCTGTTGGGATATCATTGAGACAGACGTACACGAAGCCGCAACAGCCTTCTTTCAAGGCGCTTGCTATCCTAAATTCTTATCGCGAGCCGACCTCATCTTAATCCCTAAAAAAGATAACCCGGAGACCTTCAAGATTTCAGGGCGATCAGCTTGTGCACCTTCGCTAATAAAATCATTTCCAAGATCCTCGCCACCCGCATGTCCCATCTCCTTTCCAAGATTATCTCCGAGGAGTACAGTGGCTTTGTTCCTGGGCAGAACATCACAGACAACATCCTTCTCGCTCAGGAAATGATAACATGCATGAAATTCCCGTCCAGGGGGGGTAGCGTAGCCATCAAACTCGATATGGAAAAGGCTTACAATCGCCTGGACTGGCGATTCATGATATGGGTTCTCAGGGCCTTCGGGTTTTCTGAAACCTGGATAGACATCATCTTCAGATCCATAAGCAACTCATGGTTCTCCACTGTCATCTTATTCGGTTATAGGTCATTTCGGTTCGATTTCGGTTATGCTTATTCAGTTTCAGTCCAATCCGATTTTTGGTTCAGTTCGGTTGGAACCGAATACACACCCCATACATTGAGGAAACATGAGCAGATCACAATAATTTCGACCGAATTTTGGTTCACTTAGCCAAAACCGAAATTCCTACTAAATTTTGATTGTCTGTTCATACAAATATTTATATGTAATCAATTTTTTTTTTATCGTTATTCAATCAATAAAAGGTTTTTCCTCTCTTCTTATCTCCTTCCCCTTTTCTTCTTCTCCTTATCATCTTCCAAATCCTAGATTTAAATCTCTACATTGGTTTCCATTAGACGAGTGGTTTGTATCATTAATCAAAACCTGTAGGTACATTTGGTAAGAAGACGAGTCATTAACGAAGATTCAAGCATTCATTGGACAAGAACTTAACAATTTATAATCATACAAACGACTAATTATGGAAGGGACCAAAACTGTGATTGCCAAGAAAGTTTGTGCAAAATCTTTGTTTTGTTTCACAATCGTTTAATGTATTAGATCTTCGTCACATAAATGTTATAAAGAGAACAAGAGAAGGCTCAATATATATAGTAAACTCTTATGTGTTTTATTAACATGGGGCACATGCTAATAGATCAACAAATACGTAATTTATATGGATACTCTTACCAGTCCATTTATCAATATACATTTTACTTAAAATATGCATTGATAAATATGAAATGTCTATTGATAAATGCACTAGTAAAAATATCCATATAAAAAGTATATTTATTAACGTATGAACATCTACCCTTGGCCTCTTTTGGTTCGCATAAAGGAAAGGAAATCAATTCCTAGGTTTTTTTTTTCCTTCGAAAAATTATAATTTTTATCGATTTTTCTTTCCGGTGTTTGTAAATGCCAAAAAAATTAGAATAGAAAGTTAATACTTAAAAGCGAGAAAGTGGTTCCTTACTTGGATGGATGGAACCATTTTCTCTCCTAATTTTCTTTCCGTTGGAAATTACTTTATTTTCCTTCTCAATTCATTTTGCATCCAAACATAAGAAACTAATGGACCGAAATCAAATAATTCGGTTCCAACCAAGTCTAAACTAATGGACCGAAACCAAATAATTCGGTTCCAACCAAGTCAAATTAGACAGAGCTAGTAAAATCCAATTCATTTTGCATCCAAACAAAATTGTAGTTACCAAGTCTAAAATAAAATCCAACTCAAACGACCTTTATGGTTATGTAAAAAAGACATAAGATCCTGGCTGGATGACAAAAGATCAGTAGATAAAGTCACAGATACGTATTATTTCTTTCATTTATAAGAATAATAGAAGTTGGAAATAGTTGGCCTAAAAGACATGCAATTGAATGCATTGTTTTAAAAATTGGACCGGACCGACCGGTTCAACCAGTCTACTCATGAACCGGTTGTTTTTTTTTTTGGTCCGGTTCAGTGTTAACCCAGTGTTTTTTAAAAATTATTATTTTTGTAAAAAAATTAATGTCCATAAGGAATTAATTTGGACCACTTAGGTCAACTCAGTGGTTGAACCACTGGTTAAAATAATTTGATCCGACGCAGTGCCTTGGACGGGTCAACCACCGGTCCGATTTTTAAAACACTGTTGTGCAGAATGCTCCAACCCTATTGTGAGTAGAAAAATGGTTGCCACATAGGAATGACAAACTTTCATTTCAAAAATCCTTCTCCAATGTAAATGTAGAATATATCATGAAGTTGACATGGCAGTGACAATGTGAAGTTAGTTATCTAGATTTAGACAATGCACTTCAAAATATCTTTGTCTCCACATCATCTATTATGAATAGAAATATTTATAAAAAAAAAATGAAGAAGTGGAGGAGTTGTCTTAGAAGTTGTAAAAAATATTTTGTTTTGTCTTCTCAATATTTTATATTGGAGAACATTTTTTGTATCTCATTGTCTTGTGTGAATATTATTTTGCTACATAGAAAAGACATTGTCTTATGTCTCATGTCAGATAGAAATCACAACACAGAACAAGACACTGGGGTTGGAGATGCTCTAATACTAGTTTCCACCTATAAGTGCTCCTCGCTCCCTCCACAATCTCCCTCCACCAGGTCCACAAGTGGCACTTCCCTCAATTTCCTTGTGATGGACCCCTCCTCCTCCTCTTGCTCCCCTGCAGAAACCATCATGGCAGCCCTCATTGGCCTCCAACCCCGCCGCTTCTCCGAACTCATCCACTCCCTCTCTTCAGATCTCCGTCTCCAGCACCGCCGCCTCGCTTTCCTCCTCCTCTCTCCACTCCACTTCTCCGACACCCTCACCTACCTCCATTCCCTCTCGCTCGCAGAAAAGACCCTCCTCCTCGCAAGGCTCCTCCTCCGATCCCTGTCGAAGCTCCTCCAGCCTTTGACGGCATGTTCTCGTCGGAGAGTTGGCGGCCACGCTCTTTGCAGCCTTCGGCTCCAGGAGTTTGACGCTGGATTGCTCCTCTTAAGCATGTGCGAAGTGTACGATCGCAAGAAGGCCAGTGTGGTCGTCGATTGGCGTGCGAAGATCGCAGAGTATCTCGTCGAACGCACACTCAGTATGGATGGTCTGGGAGCACAGGGATGGGTAATTGTAAGCAGGTGAGCAAGAGCTAGAGCATTGCACTATATTTTTCTAAGACAGAGAAACTAACTAGGTAGGCATATATGTGGATGAATAGGTATGTGGATGCAGCAGTAAAATGCCGGCGGCTACTTGAAGTGGTATCGGGTGGCAGGAGTAGAGCCGGAGCCGGAGTTGGAGAGGTGAAAGCGGGGTCCGATGTTGCGGCTTCGGTGGCTGCAGTGGTGTCTCTGCCATCCGTGGAGTGCGAGAGGGCCGGATGGGAGTGCGTGGTGTGTAAGGAGGAGATCGAGATCGGAAGAGACGCCTGCGTCCTCCCCTGCGACCATGGATTCCACTGGGGGTGTATCCTGCCGTGGCTACGGAAGAGGAACACCTGCCCTTGCTGTCGGTTCGAGCTGCCCACTGACGATGTCTTCTCTGAAATTGAGAGGGTCTGGAAGACTGCAGTAATTAGGCCCCCAGGGCTGGGAATGTACACTTGAGAATCATTGCTTGTGAAGCCAGATTGAGTCAATAAATCGTGGATAGCTAGCTATGACTTGAATAATTATGGTTATTTCTTGTATACATGATCTTGTCTAATATTTCATCTCCTTCTAATAAGGAAAATACTATACGAATCTCCAAAACTCCATCCCTCCATGTCACTCTGCCACCTGGCATTCTTCTATTCGCTCATGTCTTTTTCCAACCTCCTCTCCTATTTGCTTGGGTCGTGAATGCCACGTGGCGGAGTAACATGGAGGGACGCAATTTTTGGAGGTACATATAGCATCACTCTTCTAATAATAACTCCAATCCTGTAGATTGCAAGATCCAAGAGCGCATGACAAGGAAACATGAGCAAGTACATTATATATGACAACACTAAATATATTCATATATCCAGCTACATCAGTGCATACACAGTTGAAGTGCAATACTGATATGTGCATAAACCTTGTATAACAATGTTCAACCCCTAGCAACTTAATTGATTATCTTGAAAGTCAGTGATATATATGTTAAGACATTGGATGTTAATTTGGATTTATCAACCAAATTACTGTACATAGTTACATACAGAGAGAGAGAGAGAGAGAGAGAGAGAGAGAGAGTATTGTATGAAAAATTGATAACTAGTTGTAAAATACAAAGAATAAGCATTGAAAAACTATCGAGTGGCGCGGATATACACTAATATTCTTGCAGCTCAGCCTAAAGCAGAGGTAAGAGGCATCATATAAGTTCTATTGGCATTCCTATCAAAGTGCTACCATGTGCTTAGCATACAACTAAATCTACGTTGGCATTCCTATAAAAATGCTACCATGTGTTTCTTGAATTTCTAGCCTCAATTCAAGGAGGATGGACACGGGATAGTAAGACCATAGTGTCGTCGACAAAGGTCACAACAAAGACGACGGATCTTTTGGAAACGAAATGTGAAAACCATTTCCCAAATCGATAAGACCTGGCAAGGACCGAATACAATCACACAAACAAATATTTCATATCATAATCAAAGCACAACGCAAATACCAAGACTTATATGTGAAAAACCCTAGCAGAAAAAACAACGGAATAATCGGAATCCAACCAGAAGAAGTCTCCACGAATGGAATAATAAGATACAACAATTCCTTACAAACTTCTACCCCAGATCCACACGGATCACTGAAACACTTCAGTAGATAGAAATTGATTATAATGAGTACAAAAAAGATTACGGAACACTAGAAGACGACAAAGAACCAATGAAGAACTTCTCGAAACCACCTTCTAGACTTTGAATTTCTTTCTTAGAAAGTTGCAAACTTGAGAAATCTTCTTTTCATCAACTCTAATAATGATGATTATGAATTATTGTTAGGAAAGACATTTAAAGCACCCCAATCCCGAAAAGATCTACACCCTTGATTACGATCCAACATTGTTAATAAAACATCCAATTTCAACATTCAGCCATGGCACCGATATACTTTTGGGATACCAATAGAAGTATACCAAAAAATTTCATTCTTAATCAGAATCTATTCTCGAATTAACTGCTATATGGCGGTTATAACGACGGTTATACAGACACAAGTATACTGATGGTATACTGTTGACTCTGATACTGCATTTTCTTATTATGGTATGATACACACTCAAATCTAGCCACCTTCAACTTTCGACTTTTCGAGGTTCTCGGACACACGGATAACACTCGTCGTACTTCCTGGTGTTCTCCATGTAGGTTGGGAAGCCCATCCAACACCAAAAAATCTCTCATTTTCTAACATGGTGGATGAGCTCGCCATTCCGAAGATCTTCCTGCATTACTCAAATTCTTCCTTGGTAAAATTTATGTGAGAATATTCATTTCTTTGTCCTATGTATGCCTTCTCAAGCGTCGCATCCTTCGCCACAAGCGCATCTTGTATCCGGTGAAACCGAGGTGCAATATGCTTAGATCGACCATGAAATATCATGTTCATTCTAAGGTGAAATATCAACTATGAAATATCGAGTTAGTCAAAAGTACTTAACTAAATAGGAAGATCCAGCATAAGCAACAATGACCATCAAAGTCAAAATTTCCCTTATAACTTCTGAAAGGAAGGGGAGGCTCAAGACACAAATGAGAACTAAAGGGGGTTCTTAGGATATTGTGAGGATGGATCGCAATGACGACTGCTACTATTCTATACGTACCAAAAGGGGTTAATACAAATAAGCCTGCAAAAAATTCAATGATGATAAGGCTAAAGGGAAGACGGATGATCAAAAGGATCTCATATCTACGGAAGATCTCATATCTTAATGACCGAGGCACTCAACCCTTGTAGCACGTATCATGACCATGATTGGGTCTTAGATACGGGGACATCTTACTATGTCACTTCATAGAGGAGGTTCATTACAACATACTAGAGCAGCAATTTTGGACGTGTAAAGATGGGTAACAAGGGGACGATGACAGTTGTAGGGATCGGTTACATACACTTAACGTTGAAGCTATGGAAGAAGCTCGTTTTTAAGGGGTTTAGTATGTACTAGTTTTATCACTACAAGAAAAAGGGCTTTCTTGGCAGTTTATCCCCATCAAGAAAGGATTATCTTGACGGTAGTAGATCCTTCAAGTAGGCCAGAGTCAAGAAAAAAATCTCACTTTCTTGACGATTTCTATCAGGATTTTTCTTGATGGTTATTAGTCGCCATCTAAAATATTTTTCTTGACCATTTTTAGCCGTCAAGAAATCAGTTTTTAAAAAACCGTCAATATAGTTGAAAACTTTTCTTCATTCCCGCCTAAATGGCGGTTATTAACCGTCAAGAAAACTATTTAAACGAGCAAAAACCCATCAAGAAAATCATTTAATCACGGTTAAAAATCGTCAGAAAAGGCCCTTTTTGTAGCATAATTTAGTTTATTATTGATGTTTTATAATATTAAGAGAAGCTAAATTTTGTATAGCCAAAATTTTATTTATAATTATATATTGTGAATCGAGCACAGACATTATATCAACAATCCAGAAGATATACATATATCAAATAATTATAAAACCCAAATTTTATATTAACAAATTGTATTATTCATACACCACAAAAACATATTTTACACACGCCCAACCACAAACATCCAACACATGTCTAACCACAAAAATATCCAACCAAACTATGTAGTTTTCGTATATCTTAAATATCCAAAACTGATATTTATACTAGTAAAACCAAAATATGCATAACAAATCCACATCCCTCCTATATTCACATCACTTTCATTTTCCATGTAGCTCCAGAGAGAACAAAGAAATATTTTTAATCATTTAAGTGCTCATGTTTGTATAAACTAATAACTGAGAATAAAATAAAATGATCATAAGGCCTACAAGTAAAAACAGTAAACAAAGGCAAAATATGTATGCTAAATAGACTTTTTTTGTGACATGTTTATTACATCATTTTCAGTTTGATAATATGAATAGTGTTTTGTACATTTAGTTTGGGACAAAGCTTATGAGCTCATAAAAAGGAGTCAATATTTTTGTTGCTGGTTGTGGCAGTTTGATATGTTGTTTGTATCGTTGGATTTGGGCTATACATTAAGCTTATTTGGATACAAAATAAACTAATACCACCAAAGAAATATGAAACAAGGTAGCAAAAATACTCTAATAGTAACATCTAAAAGTTCTAATTTTTAGTTGTTACTGCTGATAGTATATCTATCCTATGCAAGAAACACCAAAATAAATCTAGCATATTTGACTCCAAAACAACAAGTATTACTTTTGTTGCTGATCATATTTAAAAAGCATATGAATAAACAAAAATACCACCACACTCACTTTAAAGGAGAACAAGTAGCAAAGAACCCAAATATGTACACCGTGTTCAGTGAGAAGGTTATATACCACCTTAAGTTTTTTTTATCTTGTCAAACTTAAATGCGCTCATCCTTCCATGGATAAGAAAGGTTTCTTGCAATAAACTGCGTGTTACAGTACTCATGCAAGTTACTAACCTATAACTGTATGAGGCCCATAAAATAATAAGAAATGATTTTAATGTAAAACACCTGGATAAGTATTTGAATATCATAAAATAACTTGGATGTGGATATTTTGATGAAATTGGCAAGCATACCATAGTAATTCTTCAAAATACAGTTATCTCTGCTCGAGCGGCAAATAAACCATTGTGCAGATAACTAAACCAAGAATGACTATATTAGAGTGCATATTGTAACAAGAGAGATGCTCTGGTATAAAAGTTTCATAATGCTAAACGTAATTTTTAAGTGCAGGCAAGTTTCAATTGAAGACTTCAGCAACTACATTTGAAAAGGAAGGGCATACCCATAGTATTTTAAATAGCAATATTTAGATGAGAAGATAACTCTTTGATGATGTCATGAATACACATTTGAATATAAAATAGAAGTATATCCATAGAAATAAATCAATGCCAAGCGTCTTAGAGTTCGCAGCTTGAAAGGCTTTTATGCCCTACTATTGCTGCAAATACCAATACGAGCCATCTATGTTGCACATATATGGAGATAACACGGTACTGACATAGGACATTGCAATGATATTGGGGGTGTATGGGTGGTAAGCACATCGAGTTTCAAGAGTCTATGCTTCCTAAAATGTTATGTTGCATCTAGTTAAGAATAACACCTTGTAGTTGCAAACTCAAACTCAAAATCAAAATCATCCTTCACAATGACCATTGAGCATACTTTCTTGTAGCAGCAAATCGCTACTAGGATATCAATGTAGCTGGTGTTGAATGCAGTATATCATGTACACTGATACAATGAATATTGTGTGCAGATTTGATGAATGAAGTGCATAGGTGTTGGCATATATTAGGTGTGTACGTACTACTGATGGCAAAAACTGGAGTATAGAATCATGTGTAGCAGGCTGTGTGCTAGAAAATTGCATAGGGCAATGAGTGTCTAGTGCATCAGAGTTTGAAAAAAAAGAGTATTACAATGTATATTACAGAATGCAATCTAGTATGCCTGTAGGAAGTCATGGAACTGTCGTTCTATAATTGGCCTACTACAATAGGCATTGCACAAGAGAGAAGCAGATGTAGAAATTATACGACAAGAAAAATGACGATTCTTGATGGTTTATTTCTCGACAGTCATGAAAAGCCATCAACAAAATAGGTTATCTTGACGGATTTGGACTTACGTCAAGAAAGGACACATTTTATGTTATTTTAGCAATTTTATAGCATAATAGTTGACAGTTTTAGAGGATCTGTCAAGATCCATCATTTTATTTATTGACGGTTTGATGATAACCGTCAACTAATGTATATGCAAAAAAATTGGCAGAATTTTTTCAACAGCCATTTTGGTAAATTTTTTGAAAAATAAATTATTGCATTTTTATGTTGATGGTTGTTCTTCAATCCCATTCTATTTATTTCCCGATCTTTCCTCTCCACTCTATTTCTCCCTCAATGTTGTTCTTGATATCAGAACCCAAACCAAAAATCTTCCTCTTTATCCTCTCCCTCCCTCTTCTCCTCTTCTTCCTCTTCATCCTCTTTTTTCATTCCCAAAAACCTTTTCCAATTCCAAACCTAACCCCAAATCCACCAAATTTTGTCCCCAAACCCTAACCCTGGATCCATCAGAGTCCAGATTTTAGATGGCCTCGGCTTCACTTCGAGTTCTCTCCTCTTGGGACGTCGACGTTGTCGTTGACGACTGCCGCACAAAGGAGAGACGGAGTCTCCGTTCCTCGTCCCTGCGTGTTGGGTCGCAATAACCCCCGGGACCCGCCATTGCCTTCGCTCTACCACTTCGACAGTAGGGAGGCGCGTCTATCGACAACCTTCTAGGCACAGATGACTACGAGTTCCCTCGTCAGCAACCACTCCTTCCCAATCTCTGGTGAGGCTCGCTACATTTCTCTTTTTACTTATTGTGTTCCGTTTGCCTGCTTCTGTTAAAAATTAGCAATCTTAGAAAAGAAGAATTGCCAGTATCATAATTGTATTTACATCACTTCATCCTCTCCTGTCTCTCTCTCATAATATTTTCATAATATTTTTAGGGTTTTTTTTACAATACAACTTACGGTTCTCGATTCCAGCCGCTTCTTCGATAGATACCAATGGCGGAGGAGAAAGAAGAAGACGTGTCCGTATAATACCATATATGATATGAGAAATTAGTCATCAATGTTACATTCAATCTCCTATCACCATATCAATTTAAATGGGTAGTGAACAAACAATAACGAGCATGGTCGGATGAGCAAGGTTCAGACATTACAATATCAGTTTCGGACCTCCTATGTTTCAGCAGTTTTAGTGTTGTTGATCAACTCAAAAAGAAATATACAATTATGTAAAATCTCCTAGAATAACATGAACAATAACATCGGTCTTTACCCCTGATTATTGGGTTTGTCTACATAAATCATCATCTTCCATTCAGCTCTGTTGTAGACCAAGTTCTCTTAGATTTACCAACTCTATCAGTTCACATGACTAATAGCCTATTGCTCCTCGGTGCATCTATTGGTCCCTTGCACATGCTCTTCAATACAATGAAATATATTGCTTTCACAACAACAGGGCCTTTATCCTAAAATTTTTGGGGTTGGCTATTTGAATCCTTTTTCTTCTATTCAGCTCTGTTAAGGGCCATGTCTCATGTAACACTAGAAAATAGTACTTTTATAGACCCAAAAGTACCTATAACAAGTGTATCCTGTGTCTCAATTGGTCTTGGGTATTTATTAAGTGATCTCGATAGTTATATAACAAAATATCATTTTACAACTAGTTTTTTTCCATTATCTAGAATTTGCAACTCATATTTCCCCCTCTCATTTTCGGAGTTGTATTGACAATGGTGATGGAAGAGTTTATTCTAGATGGATAGGCTAAAGATGTAAACTTGTATGAAGTGGGACAACCATTTTGGTTATGCCTAGGGATTAAGCCACTTGTATACGTTTTCTGATGTAGAGAACACAATGGACTGGATCATCCTTTAAGAATGTACACAATGTACTTCTGTAAGTTGGAACAACCATCTTGGTTATATGCCCAAAAGATAAATGAAACTGGATACAAGGCATAACAGATTTACTAAAGCTCGTAATAGATATTAAAGCCAACTTATGTGCTATATTACATAGATAACAGAAGTTGGAGATTTGTATATAACCAGATGGGAAATATCTGTAGCCTCCTCAGCTGGGTGACAACTGCTGGAAAGAGGCAAGCTTTTATACTAATGTCAATACACTAGTAACTATTACATCTGTGTTCCACTTTAACTTTAACTTGCAAAAATTCTTACAAAAAATCTCAAAACAGACTTCAAAGTTCTTGCCCTATTTTAGCAGATGATATCTTCTGGCCATAGCCTTGTTTTAGCATTAGATGTATTCTTGGTGCAGGTATTTGCTCCAATTTTTTTTTAAAAAAATACCCTTTACCATTATTTGTATTGATTCATCTATCTCTATTTTTAAGTCTCATTAGTATTGGATTCAGATAATAACAACAAAAAACTTGTGTTTTATTATTTAAATCCATTATATATAGCTAAAAGTTTTGTAATTACATACTTACAAGGATGATTTTATATACTAAGAGGTATACTTTCTTGGCAATCTTAAAATGAATAATGTTTCTCTCCATTGGTTTTGCAAGCTGAAACTCTTCTTATCTATTTGCGGGAGAAGATGTAGGCATGTACTTTGTCATAAATGGCCAGGTAATCTAGTGCTTAACCTATTTGACCTGGCAGTTTTCACTGATGCTATTAGAATGTGGCAGTGGAGTATATATGATGGTTATTAGTAGAGTATATGACACTATAAATAGGGAGGTTGAGTAGTGTGATGGTTTGTGTGAAATTTTGAATGTGTGGTTTCTTTGGGTTTGGATTGCTACTAACTTGAGTGATTAGTGTCAGAGAATAGTGTTTGCCATTGATTATCTAAGAACAGAACAGTTTTATAGGAGGACTGAACTTTGATTCACAATACAAACTCTCTCGTACAAAGAGAGCCTAGGAACAAAACCTAGGAAAAGCAATCTAAGTACAATTGTTTAGTTTTTGATTCTGGGAGGTGACGGTAGAGGCTCAGGAAAGTGATATCAACTCTACCTTACTCCTTGGACGATCGAATGCGGCCTTGGCTCCGATGAAGAAGTGCTCTCTCTCTCTCTGCGTATTGTTCTGTGGGATGCTCTCTGTGTATATCTCCTGCTCTCTGTGCTTTTCTCTGTGTCTGTGCAAAGGAATAATCCCCTGCTATTTATAGGACATAGTGATGAGTGGGGTGTTTTCGTCTACCGAGAATTGCTGTGTCATCACAGCACGTGCCAGCAGATGTCGAAGAAAAAGAATGACGACACGGAAGGGAACCTTCCTTACACAAAGGCCTGGCTCACTTACCTTTTTAAGCTCGGTGCCTCAGGCCGGATTTCTCCCCGAAGTCCTCAAACTCGGAAGGAGGTGCAGGACCAGGTGTCAACCGCCAAGAGGGTAGGAACCACCGGTGACAGGTTCGGGAGTCAATCTGACTCTTTTGCTTATTTTTATCAAGACACTCAGCAGTTGTCTGAGAAGGCTCTTCTGGCAGGATTCCTAATGGTGTGGTTACGAAATTGCGTAGTTTCAGGAGGGGCTGGTTCTATTGAGAGGATCAGCAGTAACTTTATCCTCCCTGCTGTGAAACTGGTCTTTGGGGTCAGACTAGCTCTTCTTCCGGCCATGCTGTGCAGTATACATCGTGGCCTTCGCACTTTCTCGTCCAAGGTCATCGCCCGTGACACGACAAAGGACTTTAAACGCATTGAGCTATCCTATCATTATCTGATGGGGTGGCTGTTGATGCATTGCCGGTCTTTGATGAGGCCTGGCCCTGAAGATGGCGTAACTGCTGATGATGCTTTCATCTTCCAGTATCGCCGTATGCCTTGGGATTGAGAGACTATGTGTGTCTGTCGGATGGTGCTGGCGATAGTGGACAGATACACTTTTTTGTGTCTGTTCCTTAATTTACTGTTAAGGAAGTGAGGACCGTACATCTTAATGGTATTGGGCCTCCCCACTTCTTATCCGACAAGATGCTCCTTTGGTTGCACAACATTTGTCCCGCCCACCTGGTATACCGCAACCGCAACACTGTCTACTTGGAGCCTTACTTGCCCAGTAGGTTCTCCTGATAGTTTGGGCATAGTCAGCTATTCTTGGACAGTTCCAGCTCTTGCCTGGGTTTTGAAGGTAGCGTCCTTGACGGCATCAGGGCCTGGCACTATTATAACACGGTTCATACCCGTACCAGCTTTTCAGTTCCTGATGCTGGGAAGTCAGAGGAGATCTTATATTTGGCAGCTCTATACCATGTCATGGCGAACAAGACTCCTGTTGATTTTGACCCGAGTACCAGCTTCATTGTTGGTACTGGCTTGGAGGAGAAGCCCAAGGGGTCCAAGGCAAGGAAGAAGAGGAAGAATACGGTTGCTGTGTCGGACTCGGGGTCTACCAACGCGGACGAATAGGATGACGAGCATGACCCTGATAACTCTCTTCCTTCTGCAGAAGATGTGGTGGCGGATCAGCCGTCTGTCGTGCCTGGTCCTTCTCGCAAGCGAAGCAGGCGTGAGCCCGCTATTGGCAACATAACTTACTCTGTAAAATGGGCTGCGGTTAAGCCTCGCGGGCTGCTCATTAGGGAGAGACGTGAGGATGTTGATGCCGTTTCGGAGGTGAATTGAATTACAACCATCTTCTTCTTTAGCTCTTCTTTTTCCTGAACTATGACCTAATCATTTTTTTTCTCTGTAGGCGTCAGGAGAAGGGGACTTTCCAGAGCCAGCTACTGCCTCTGCGGTCGACCCGGCTCTATCTACTCTAATTAGAGATATGAGTGCCAAGATTCTTGCTGCCGGGATTCTCCCAGCGACGGTTGAGGTTCCTCCAGTTGTTGACGTCCCAACCCAGGGCGATGTGGTCTCTGCTGAACCCGTCCCAGAGATTGCTGAATTATCGTCGGGTGACACTGTTCTAGTTGTATCCCCTTCCGGGGCGGCTGGGGCAGAGGAACCAGCTGCATTCGGCTCGGATGTTGCTGGTGAAGAGGCTACGACGGCTGTGAGCGAACCTCAGCCTCCGCAACTCTCCTCTGGTAAGATAAGTCAAATCTTGACTAGTGAGGAGGTTCATTTGCTCTATCATCACATCCTTCGGGTTAAGCTGATTGATGGTTGCTCTGGACATACAGGTCCTGCTCCTTCATTGCCAACGTCGGACATTATCGGGGGTTAGCTCGCCAAAGGGGATCTAGTGGAAAAGAATATGCCTCCTCCCCCTCTAGCTTACATTGTGGGGCCTCCTGCTGGATCGAGTTCAGCAGAGCAAGCGGCGGAACGGCCGGAGCGGGGAGAACTGGCCCCTGTACCCTCCTTTGTTCACGTGGATCCGGAGGTCGACCTTTCCACCCTGCCGAGTCTCCCGATCCTTCAGGCTGCGGAGGAGGAATTGGCTGCTATTCAAGCATCTTTTCGCACGAAACTTGTTTCCCTTATGGCAGGGGCATCAAGTTTTGTTGCATCTTCTTCGATACTGCCAGCTATTCTTCCTTTGATGTCGTCTTCTTTAGAAGTCCTGGATGAATCGTCAAAGGATGTGGTTGACAGTTTCTACCGCCATCTGAAGCGAGGGATTGAGACTGCCCTGGAGAGGGGGACATCTTTTGCCTTGGCCTATTAATGCGCCCATGGCCAAATTGAACTCCTTAGAACCCTCACCTGTGGGGCAGGGATAGTTGAGCTTCTAGCGGCAAAATTGCTAGAGGCGGATTAGCTTGTGGCCCAGTTTCAAGTACTGCGGCAAGTTGATCTATCTTCAAAAATAGATCAGGAGCGTGCCTTCCTCATAACTGCCATGGAGAAGGTAAGGGTTGCTCGGGATACGTCCAAGCCAATTATAATGAAGGACCTCCATAATCTGTCTCTGCAGTACGACCAGTTTAGCCGCAGGGAAGGGGATTGCATTGCTCGGGAAGCGGCCACCTCTCGTAGGATATTTGATACGAGGGAGCAGATCCTCGAGCTCCAATGAAAATTGGCTTTCTTGGAATCTGAGCTCGAGGCCTCCCGCGCGGATAAGGAGCTAATTGTTCAGGAGGCCGACAAAGTCACCAAACTTCTGCTGGCTTGGAGCGTGCCCTGAAGAGGATTGAAGATGGCTGGCAAACTCATGAGCATCTGGAGGATGCGGAGCAGTTGACTCAGGAGGCCGAGCGCCGGGCCAAGCGACGATTTGAGCGATCGACGGCCCTGCTGAAGGAACGTCTTAGAGAATTATGTGTCGTCGAACCATAGTCGGCCTTTTTTTCTTTCTTTCTTTGTTATTTTCCTTCATTTTAATAGGGACGCGGTCCCCGAACATGTAGTACTTTTGTTTTTCAATAAATAACTATGTTTACACCATCCATCATCTATTGTGTTTGTACCGTATTTTTGGTATTTTGATGTTTGCTGCACTGGAGGACTTTTTGTGGACCTATTACCCTTGGCATACCCTGATTTTAGGTATGGATAATAAGTTTGATAGAGATACCGAGAACGATTGCGTGGTGAGACATAGAAGTTCTTGGTATTGGGCGAAAGAATGCCATGGAACAGCTGGGCTCCAAAGACATGTGATAATGAAAAAAGAGGCGCATGCAGTAAGGGACCTAGTACAACATTTGTAGTAAAGTACGGACATTTGTGGTCAACTGTGGACATTTATGGTCAACTGTGGACATTTGTGGGCCTATTATCCTTGGTGTACCCTGGTTTTGGGTACGGATAATAAGTCGAGAGAAAACTAACATACTTACTCAGAGGTAATAAGGATGTGGTAAATATGAGGGTTTCTTCAACGGAGTCTTCCTACTCAGAGGTAATGAGGACGTGGTAGGAGTGGACACCATGAAGGGTACATAGAATAACTCAATGGTAATATGGACGTAAAAGTTCTACGTGAGGGTGGTTTATTTTTGATGGAAGTAAAACAACTCAGAGATGACATCGACGTGGTTGTTTCGGGAAATTTGTGAATCTGTTACCCTGTTTATGCACTGAAAGTGCGGGTACTAGATCATGTGAAAGATGCTCTTTTGGAAAAGAAGTTCAGAGGTATGATCATACATGACTTACTATCCAGAATATACGATATAGATTCATTTGGGATGACCAGAGTGTAAGTTCAGCGGTACCTGGGGGCACATTACTTAACAGTCCGATTGATTCGGAGGATGTCATTTAGACATAATACTTCTTCAGGAACTTGTCGTTGACGGGCAACATGAGCAAGTCTTCATTTTGTTTTGCGAGACGGTAAGCACTATTGGAGAATACAGCCTCGATGACAAATGGACCTTCCCACTTTGGCTGGAATTTGCCGGCGGTTTTGTGAGTCATAACCATCGGCCTCCGAACTGCCAGAACGAGATCGCCCACTTGGAATGTTCTGAGTTTAACCTTCTTGTTGAAGGCTCCAGAGATGCGTGCTTGATATAGCTCGATTCGTTGTTGAGCTAACAGGCATTTCTCATCTAAGGCCTCCAACTCTTCTAGCCGACGATGGTAATTATCATCCGTCGTCAATCGATAGGTGAGGACGACACGGAGCGAGGGGATTTGAGTCTCCAGTGGGAGAACTGCCTCACTCCCATATACCAGAGAGAATGGTGTATTCCCGATGGCCGTCCGGACTATAGTACGGTACGCCCATAAGCATTCACCAAGCTTTTCGTTCAAGTCATGTTTGTTGGAAGACACGAACTTCTTGAACAGCCTGATTATAGTTTTGTTGAATGCTTCTGCCAACCCATTTGTCGTCGAATTGTACGGTATTGAAGCAACATTCTGGATCCATTGTTTGTCGCAAAACCGATAGAAGGCATGGCTTGCGAACTACGGTCCGTTGTCGTGGATGATCCTTCGAGGCAGTCCGAAGTGATAGATGACGTAATGCTTGAGGAAGCTGATCACATTTGATTTCTTCACCTCTGTAAGTGGGACAACTTCTGCCCATTTGGAGAAATAATCTGTAATTGCCAGTATGAAACGGTGCCCTTTAGATGAAGGTGGGGTGATAGGACCAATAATATCCATTCCCTATGCCTCAAATAGCCAGATGCCACCATTGGGTGTAGGAATTCAGATAGTTGGTATATAAAATATGCATGGACTTGACAAGTTTTATACTTTCTTGTGTAGTCTATCGCATCTGCCACCATCGTAGGCCAGTAGTAGCCCATCTGGCGAAGACGATCTTACAATTTCGGGTCAGGCTGATGGGCTCCGCAGACACCGTCATGTGCTTCATGTACAGCTTCTTTGGCTTCTGTAATGGATAGACATCGAAGCAGTAATCCATCGTATGACCGCCGATACAGCATCTTTGTTTCTTTATCATAGAAGAATCTGAGAGAACGTCTTCTAATAGAGGTGGCTTCTTTCGGGTTCTCCGGCAAGATGCCATAAACTGTAAAGTCGATAAATGGGAGCCTCTAATCCTGTGTCTCGTCGACTGTCAGGACAGAATAACTCTCAGCAAATTGGACGTTATTCTTGGGACAGACCAACTCATGGCCTATTACGTCCACCAAATGATGAGTATATTTTGGGACCGCCAGGGAAGCGGCCAGTCCTGCTAAGGCGTCGGCTTCAATGATCCGGAGTCTCGGAACATGTTCTATGAAGAACCCTTTCAGAGACGTAATGATGGAGATCGCTCCCTGATAATAGGGGATCATATCTTCATGACGAACTTCATATGAACCCCGGACTGATTGACGATTAACTGTGAATTGCCATATACCTCTAGGTACTCTACCTCCAGTTCTTTTGTAAGTCGGAGGCCGATAACCAAAACGTTGTACTCAGCCACGTTGTTCGAGCAGGCGTCTGTAAGGAAATATGCCCGGTTGATCACCAAGCAAGAGGGAGAAATCAGTACCACTCTGACCCCAACGACAATTTTGCCCTTAGGCCCGGTTCTTGAAGCACCGTCGAAGAACATTCGTCAGACAAAATCATGGGAAGCCATATTTGAATTGGCGACCTCGTCCGGAATCTCTTCATATATTCTGGTTGACTCCGAACTTGGATGGGCTGTTAAAAAGTCTGCCAGAGCTTGACCTTTAACAGCCTTTTGCGGAACGAAGATCATGTCGTAGGGAGACAATAATATCGCCCAGGTAGCGAGACGAGAGCTGAGTGCACCCGGCATGGTCATGAGAAACCTGAGGGGGTTAACTCTTGATATGACATAGATAGTTTGTCTTGTAACATAGTGTCGTGTCTTCTGGATAGCGAACACCAGAGCAAGACATTCCTTCTCTACGATGGTGTATATACGCTCAGGCCCAATCATCATTCGGCTGAGATAATAGATAGCTTGTTCATGCCACGCATCATTGCTTTGTGCTAGTAGAGCGCCGAGGGAATGCTCCATCGCTCGTACATAAAGCAAAAATGGCTTTCCAGCAACCGGGGCCACCAGAACTGGAGGATTTGACAGATATTCTTTGAGGTTGTCGAATGCGCGTTGGCACTCTTCATCCCATACAAATGAGACGCCCTTCTTCATGAGGTGGGTGAATGGTTGACATCGCCCGGAAAGGTTAGAGATGAACCTCCTGACGTAAGCTAGCCTCCCTTGAAGGCCTTGGAGTTTACTGAGATTTCTCGGGGGACCCATCTCCATGATTGCCTTCGTCTTCTCCGGATCTATATGAATTCCTTAGGCAGTAATGATAAAACCTAGGAATTTTCTACTAGATACGCTCAAGAAGGATTTGGTAGGATTCATTTTCAAGTTGTGCGCTCGCATCAAGTCGAATACCGTCCTCAGATCTTGTAGATGGTCTCCCTTGGAGCGACTTTTGACAGCGATGTCACTAACATAACACTCCACGATCTTACACAGGTGATCTCTGAAGATAACACTCATGGCTCTTTGATATGTGGTGCCGGCATTCTTTAAACCGAAGGGCATGACTGTGTAACAGTACATGCCAATCGGTGTTCGGAATGATGTATGCTTTTCGTCATCAGAAAATATCTTGATTTGGTTGTATCCTGAGAAGCCATCCACGAATGACATGCGCTCAAAGCCACATGTGTTGTCGATCATGATGTCTGTGATGGGAAGAGGGAACTCATCTTTAGGACATGCTTCGTTTAGATTTCGGAAGTCGATACAAATCTGAATCTTCCTATTCTTCTTGAGGACTGCTACTATATTGGCGACCCAGTCTGGATGTTGCTCCTCTCGGATGAAGCCGTTGGCTATCAGTTTGTTGACCTCAGCTTCGATAGAATTTATGATGTCCGGACGGAAACGTCTTTGCTGTTGCTTGACCGGCTTTGCGTCTGGATAAATGTTGAGTTTATGATGTACAACCTCGGGGTTTAGCCCTGGCATGTCTTCATAGCTCCAGGCGAACACGTCAATGTACACTCTGACGAGTTATAAAAGTGCCTCCCGCTCTTCGTCTGTCAGGCTTTTGCTGACGAAGATTGGCTTTGGAGAGGACTCATCGCCGAGGTCAACTTACAAAACCTCATCTTCAGTGGGAGGTTTACGAAGTTCGAAGCATTTGTCCCATTGTGCATCTAGTTACTGGACCCAAGGTTCTAACTCGAGAAGTTCGGGTACATCTTTATCTTCTTCGTAGGCATCAGAAAATGCCATATTGACAGACAGAACTTGCCTGAATACGTCCCCGATGCTAACATCCGAATTAGAAGTCGGTGATCCGGTTGAGTGTGAATGCCAGTCACATTCCTCATCTGAGCTTTCAGGAGTTGTTGCAGATGTAACATAGCCCAGACCACGTCTGGTCTTGTTGTATTAATCTCGTAGTTTTCCAGTCGGGACTGTCAACTGCAAAGGTAATCGACGGCTAGTGCCATAGTTTAAGCCTGGCATAGTCTCCAGATCATACCCCTATTTTTGCATGAGGTACTTGGAACGGGAGCTATACAGATAAAGGGACAGTCTCCCGGTGTCGGGTTCGAGATCAACTTTTTCTATCCTGAAGAGCTGTGGATCATTCTTTCGTCCGAAGATGATTGGATGGTCCTCTCCATCGACTATGAAGCAAGCGTCTTCCACGGTAGTAAGTTGGTTCGCGGTGTAGACATTTGTCACATGTGTGTGTAGGTTGGTGCCTATACCGTGTTCCATAGCATACATTATACAAAGCTTATTAAGCTCGAGGTAGTTCAAAGATAGCCCTTTATTGATGAAGTAAGGTATCTTTTTCGGTAGAATTACATCATCTGTGGACGGAACATCAGTGTGAGCAGCCACATACTTGGCCGGCTCTAACTCCTCGTCGGCCACCCCCTATGTTAACGAAGACTGGGAGGATGACCTGGACAGCTTAATCATCAGGGGCTCTACTGGTGGAGCAGAATGTGGAGTCATTGGCACACTAGCGACCCCCAGTTTGGTGCTCGGTACCGGGCGGGGAGTTGTTGGCTCGCTAGCAGTCCCCGGCTTGGCGCTCGACTGTCGACTCATTCTGGGAAGACGAATCGTCATCGGCTTGACAGAGGGATTGAGCTCCTCAGTTTGTTGCTGGCCGGCTCTCGGCAGCCTGATTGTCAGTGGCTCCGTCATAGGACTTGGCCCTTGGCCAGACCTTGGCAGTCGGATTATCATCTGCTCCTTCTGTGCGGTGAGCACCGGGAGACTAGTTGTTTCTCTACACAGAGTAGCTGTAGGAGGTACAGTCCTGCCTGGTTTGCGGGGTTGAAGATGGATCCTCAATGTTCCTCCGACCCCACAATGGCCTCCGTCGGCTCTTAAACATCTTCGTTGATCAGGTGCCTCTTGGATTTCTCGTACAAGCAAGAATCCTAGCAATAGGATTCGACCCCTTTAAAGGGATCGATGTCGACAAATTCTATCCTCACGAAGTCGTGCTTGTCGACGTACTTGAAGCACTGGTACAAGGTGGAGGGCACGATCATGTAATCATGTATCCATGGACGCCCCAGAAGAATATTGTAGGAGGTGTCTACGTCTATGACATAGCAGGTTACTTCCGACTGAAGGTCGCCAATTTGTCACTTCAGGCGAATCTTTCTAATGGGATAGCTTCTTCCGGAATTGAAATCGCTAATTGCGGTGCTGGTAGGAGTCAGCCGATGCATAGGGATGTGCAGATGGTGAAGCAAGCTCTTTGGGATAATGCTGATCGAAGAACCGGGATCAATATGCAAACGATCCACCTTGATGTCGCCAACATATCTAGTATAATACAGAGGGCGATCTTGCAGGTTGGTCTTGATAAGCATATCCTGCGGAGTGAAGACAATATTGGGTATTGCACCCGTACAAGCGCTGTCTTGGAGATCCGCCGGCGAGCTTTCCCCTGTAAGATTGGCCTGAGCCAGATATGCGTCGGCATTCTGGAGTGCTTCGCTCAGTGCGACGCGAATATCTTTGGAGAGTCTCAGGAGCTCGTATAATGATAATTTGGCCGGTGTGTTGGCTAGTTGTGCCAAAATATCAAAATTGTAGGGCTTCTCCAGTACGTGAGGAGTGTCTTTTCGGAGCGGCTTGTCAAAGCAGGTCTCCTTTGGCTTGGGCTTATCGGCCGGTGGAGGCAGAGAAGGTCCTAGGGCAACAGCAGTGGCTGGCTGACGTTCTTCAGC
The DNA here is from genome assembly GCA_029216955.1 of Iris pallida. NCBI lineage: Eukaryota > Viridiplantae > Streptophyta > Magnoliopsida > Asparagales > Iridaceae > Iris > Iris pallida. Next base: position 16,583,899 of record JANAVB010029620.1, read on the forward strand.
CGAGTTGCCCGGCGCAGGTTGAGTTTGCGCACCAGACCGGGGTAACGACAGATGTCGCTTCTTCGACGTCGGTCGAGATTGTGCGGCAGGATTTGACTTTTTCGCCCTTCTTCTTGCCAGCAGATGGTGATGCTGGCTGGGTTACTTCAGATACTAAGTCTGGGTGGACCCACATGATCTCCCCTCGTGATGTGGTGAGGGGTACCAGTCCAGCATCCTGGTCTCGGGGAGGTGGAAGATTAGCGACCTCTATTTTTGCCTGGGGGACGGGTACTACGTCGTCTTGGGTCCTTGTTGGCGGAAATCTGTCGAATTGGACCGATGCCATGTTGGCAGCGACCGTCACCTCCTTAAAATTAATGGCCAGGGCCTTCGAGTCGATAAGATTTTGGATGTACCGCTTTAATTGGAAGGAGTCTTGAGTGGCATGGTGGACGTAGCGATGGTAGTGACAATACGTGGGGCGCTCCATCTCTGCAGGTCGAGGTTTACGCCTTGGAGGAGGGAGCTGAATTCTGTCTCCTTGCAAGAGCATGTCAAAGATGGGCTTGACATGGCTGTCCTCGAAGGAGTAAGTCATTTGTGGCTACTGCTTCTCTGCCTGTTTTGGTTCAGGCTTCGGGGCCGTGTCGGCCACCATAGCCTGTTTGCCCTTGTTGTCTCGGTTGTTGGAGGAATTACCGCCATTATTGTTGTTGGCATTAGGGCATTTTCCCTTATCGTCTCCTTTCGAGATGTGCAATCCCAGTTGGCGAGTTTTCTTCAGCTTGTCTTCTACGCTAGTGACGCTGATGATGAAAGTCTTCCAGTCCTTAAATTAACTTTCGCCAATCCAGAGGTAGATTGTAGGGAGCAGCCTCTTTTGGCAAATTTCAATTAAGGAAGAGTCCGGATTACCGAAGGGCAACTTCATCGCGGTTTGGCGAATCCGCTCAATATAGTTTCTTATCAGCTCCTTCTCTCCTTGGACAACGTCCATGAGGGTTGACATTGTCACATCCTATCCTACCTCATAGAACCTCTCCAAGAACATACGCTTGAAGCCAACAAAGGAATGGATGCAGTTGTCCGGCAAGTTGCGGTACCAGTCGAATGCGACCCCTTCTAGTGCCCTAATGAACAACCGCGTAAGGATAGCATCGTCATACGGTAGATGATCTGTTGTGACCTCAAAGTAGGTCACGTATCGGCTTGTAGAGGTCTTGTTATCATATAGAATAATGTTGAATAGCTTGTACCACGGAGGGAAGGGGACATCTCTCCATGCAGCGGGATACAATTATCGTATCCTGTGGTCATGAGAAGTTTCTCGGGCGTCAAACATTGCCCGAAGCTCCTGGACCTCTCTTCTTGCCTCTCTAGTCTCGTCTGCAACAGTGGGAGCCGATATTCCAGGTGGATTATTGCCTGGGGTCGGTACAGTTGTGTTTGAGTCCATATTGACGGTGGGACCCAAGCTTGTCTGGCCAGGCGTCCTTCCTTGGAGAGTCGGCAGGGCTGCCTTAATCTCGTCTACTGATTTGACCAAGGTATGAAGTATGGCCTCAAGAGTGTCGAGGCGCTGTCGGTCGCTGGGACCGTCCTGGTCATTCTTATTCATAAGTACTGTTCTCATACGGAGAACCTTGGAAGGAACTGTGGAGGAGGTGCTCTCCGAATTATACCTCTGAATGAGGAAGTCATCGGGATATGTAGGAATGTTCTCCTCCGGTTCGGACTCGGAGGAAGTGCTACCCCTGCATCGGAGGTTGCTTCATCTTGGGGCCCATGGATGTTTCCAGGGACGTCTGGTTCTGTTGCATCCGTGGAGGGAACTGCCTCCCCTGGTTGATCTTCTTGGAATACCGGATTGTCATGGATGTTCTGGGGAGTGCTACCCCCAGCTTCGGCTACCCCCAGGGATGTAGATGACGAACCTCCAAGTGTTGAAGATTTCGTTTTAGAGCGGGTGCCTTGAAAAACTCCTCCTGTGGTGGTTGTGGGCAACCGCTTGGATGAGAGTTTCTTAGCCGTGCTAGAAGAGATCGTCGGGCTGGAAACATTTATCTTCTTTCCCGCCTTGTCGGTAGGGATCTTTCGAGCAGAATTGCAGGAGGCGACATGAAGCGCCTCGTCTCCTGAGCTTTGTTGCAGGACCGGTCCTGGCTGCTACAGTCGTTGGAAGACGGACTGCCGGTCCTCTTGTATTACCGCCTTGCTGCAGCAGCAGTTGACAATGACTTGAGTGCAGTGATGTCCATGAAAGGACTCTCTGCACACCAAGCTTTCTTCTCTTTTCTTGCGCTTATGAAGAATCATATCATATAAGTCACTCGTTTTGCGAGCCCGGGAGTCCCGAGCACACGAGTGTGTTGGCACCATGTTTGCTCCCTGATTGGGAGACTGTTGGAAACCACTCTGTCCGTTTGCCATCGGGGGCTGGACACGGTCGATTCTGTACAACTTTTAATCAGAGGTCCGCCTAACAGTAAGCGGAGCTCTATGATGGTCAGAGGTTGGGACAGTTGACTGAGTTCGACGAGCCCACGCTGCCCTAGACTTCTTTCCTCTAGCACCTAAGGACGCATAGTAGGAAGAGTCCAAATTTTGCCGTACAGTGTCTGACGCATCCTTATAGGAGCATCTGAGGTCAGGACCGCATGAGAGGCCGTCGAAGACTGAACCCGAGCCGCATGGAGCAGATGGTCTGCGGCTGGGATTGGTGGCCACATAGGCCGTCTGCATGCGGCTGGCATTTGTGGTCGGATGAGCAGTCTGCATGCGGCTGGCAATTTTGGCCGCTTGAGCAGTTTGCATGCGGCTGATATTTGTGGCCGTATGAACCTTCTGTATGCGGCTAGAAGTCGTGGCCGCATGAGCCTCCTCCATGCGGCTGGAAGTTTTGGCCGCATGAGCCTTCTGTATGCGGCCGACTTTTGTGGCCGTATGAGTCTTCATGCGGCTGGCGCCCTTATACGGCTCCTTCCTGGACCGCATAGAGTCCCTATTTGCCCCTGCAAGTCCAGCATCATAGTATTTTCCTCTTCCGGACTTGGAGACAGCAGAGTCCTCTATGGTCTGAAGTGGGGCCATATGCGAGTCTTCTCCGCCGTCTTGGACCGCAGAGAGCATTTCTTCCAGAGCTTGGAGAGGAGCAAATGGTTTGGGCCTCCACTCCCTGCGGGCCTTCTTCGTGCGGGCTCGCTTCTGGTTTGGGCTAGCACTCCCGTCGGAGACCATCTCTTCAAACGCTTGCTGGTCGAAGTGAACAACCAGTATCTGTTGCGTGAAGCCAAGCTTGGCTGCGTCCGATTGCGTCACCAACTTTTCAGCAGTGGATAAGTTAGTCCCCAGCAGAGTCGCCATAGTGTTTTCCATTGATTATCTAAGAATAGAACAGTTTTATGGGAGGAATGAACTTTAATTCACAATACAAACTCGCTCGTACAAAGAGAGCCTAGGCTCCGGCGAAGAAGTGCTCTCTCTCTCTCTCTGCGTATTGCTCTGTGGGATGCTCTCTGTGTATATCTCCTATTCTGTGTGCTTTTTTCTGTGTCTGTGCAAAGGAATAATCCTCTGCTATTTATAAAACTTAGTGATGAGTGGGGTGTACAGTAACTGTGCCTTGAAAAGTGGGCGGTTGGGGATTGGTTAAGATTAACTTTGAACTGTTTGTTGGAAATCAATCTGGGAAGTTGCGTTGGTTGCAATAAATCTGCATTATTATGATTTATTGGTTGTAATAAATCCGTATGGATAAGTCTTAGTCAATCTTCTGCCATGTGTCCCTACTGCCATTATGCTGCGAACCGCATGAACGGGGTATCCTGGCAGAGCCGTATGAGTGTGGCCTCACAACTGAGCCGCATGAGGATGGACTCACAACTGAGCCGCATGAGGGTGGCCTCACAACTGAGCTGCATGAGGATGGCCTCACAACTGAGCCGCATGAGGGTGGCCTCACAACCGAGCTGCATGAGGATGGCCTCACAATCGAGCCGCATGGGGGTGGCCCCCACAATCGAGCCACATGAGGATGGCCTCACAACCAAGCCGCATAAGGGTGGCCCCCATAACCGAGCCGCATAAGGGTGGCCCACACAACCGAGCCGCATAAGGGTGACCCTCACAACCGAGCCGCATAAGGGTGGCCTAGGCGGTCCGCATAGAGATCTTCTTTGGACTTTGTGAACTGCGCCGGCTATGTAACGCCCCAGTCCCAAAATACTTAGGACTAGGTACGTATCCATGCCAGCTGCATACATACGAAGTGTACTCCAATATATGGAAACCCCGCATGAATACATAAGCTGTAAATGCAGTAAAACCAGAATAACTAAATCTCATCCACTAGATAAATAAATGATATAAAAGCAACTTTGAATTTGTCATGTATACAATCGTTGGGCGGAGACAAAGTCCACTACCAACTATTTCAAATAAAATTTACAAGAAGGAATAGATGAAATAACAAGATGAGCCAGGTGCAATCATCTTCGAAAGAATGGAGAAGATCACGGCCCGACTAGAACACCTGCAATATCACAGAAGCACACAAACCGGGAGAGATAACCAGGTCCTCAGAGGGACGTAACAAGATACATAAAGAACATGCAATAATAAACTGAATATAATATGTCACAACCCGAAATAAGTGACAAGATGACAATAAGGTAATCTAACCGTACTACAGTGTATATGCAGTTAAGAACAAACCTCCAACGCATGGACACTCTGGCTCAGTAGCAGTAATCTCAGGTATGGCCCATCAGGATATCAGGGACCTCAAAGCATAACATTCATCGAATGTCAGAGGCCAGCAGTAAATCAGTATCAGGATCCAGGACCGTATCTCCCGCGGAGATAACCGGCAATAGGGAAGTGCATACTTGGCCCATACGTTAAGGAACTGTTCTTCCCATCCAATGCCTAACAGAGTCACATCCATGTCTCATATACCTCTACTAACTGCTAAGTCTCCTAACATGCCTCTATTAGCAGTTAGCCCTATCGCATGCGCATGGGGGATCAGCCCACACACAAGAACCTCTACATACTACTCATCTCTCACATCCTCATGGTACAACTGTGTCAAGGTATATGCGATACACTACAGACGGTGGTCTCTTAACTCTAAGTCCACATACAATCAAAGGATAATAACAAAGTATATCTAATATCACTGAGGAGACAGAAATTAAGAACTATAAGAACTGGAAATAAATGAACAGTGATATGTAATAAAATGCAACTGAATATAAACAGTATAATGGCAAGGTATCTTACCTGATTTCGTGCTGTAAATATGAAACACCGCTCCCGCGTCCACGCCTCCGGAACCCGACATTCCTAGATAATTAATTAACTAAATTAAGTCACTACTCATGAAACTTACGATACGACTTAATTAGTCGAAGTAATGTGTTAAAATTATATTCAATCTCTCATGGAACCATTTAGATCCATACAATCACACACAGGTTCCACGAGACATCAAAACACAGTTTTTTAGGGTTTCTAACTTTTAATTAGTCGGTTATGCCCCTACTTCAATACATACTTAAAAATCATATAAAATCATAAAAATAATATTTAAAATAATTTTCTACAAATTTATCTCTGAAATTCCAGAATTAATATTTCCAAAGCATTTACGACTGGTTGATTACTAAGTCAGCTAGTCTACCCGAAACTCGCCCGAAATATAGTTAATGACTCAAAATTGCTAAAATAACCAAAAATATATTTTAAACAACAATAAAATACTTTATTTCATAGAATAATATCAGAGGTACAAGGGTTGAGTTATACTACAAGTTTGAGACATTTTAGGTCAGCCGGTTACCCGAAATTAGCTAGTTTTGACCTACAATTTTTTCGACCAGATTTGAGTTGCTAAAAATCGTGGAAAAATACTTAAAGTCATAATTTACGTATATGAACACACATAAAATTTAGTTTCGAAAATATGCACCAATAACTCATAGTTCCTTCACAATGGGGTTAATTTTGATCCTACCGACACATGAATATTATGCCTATATTTTATGAAATAATTATGGATGATTATACCTAACAAAAGACATCAAAATATGATTTTTACAGAATTAATAACATATTTTCTACAGAATTTTAGCAAAGATTTTTTTTTAAGAAAAGATTAGGGTTCTTACCAAATATTCTTGCTAGAAAGGGTGATGATGACTTCTCTTCACCAAAGCTCCAATTTTTTCTGCTATCATCACTTTCTAATCCTCTCTTGGTGAGTATGAGAGAGTTTATAATGGCTATAGAGGATTGGATGGGGAGATGGAGTTTTTAGGGTTTGTTTTGAGGGATTTCGGGGATGTATGGTGGAGGAGATGAGTTTTTGTGAAGGATGGAGAGATGTGCAATGGAGGAGATGATGTATGGAGGCTACGGAGAGTTTTTTGCTGCCAAAATTATGGAGAGGGAGAGAGTTTTGGTTGGCCAAAGGTGAGGGAGAGAAAGATTAGGATTTTGTTGAGATTTGGGATAAGTTGGTATATTTAAACGTATCCTTAAATGAATTTTAAGCAATCTAGGATTTAAATTCTATTTAATTTGATGCATTCGGCCACAGAGGGTTGCTTGGCCGAAATTATCATGATGGGGTTCCACTTGACATGATTTGGTTGTTTGATGAGTTGGCAAGTTGATTGGATTGAGGATTTAAAAAGGGATTTCCTAATATAGAACTATTTAATTCTATCTATGTAATTACACTACAAAATCTGAATTAAATACAAATAAATATAATTATTAATATTTATTAATTCCCAACATGCCTATATTGGGTTGGGATTGGCTTGGAAGAGGTTTGGGAAGGTTTGGTGCATCCGGGTCTCCTAAAAAGTCATAATGGCTTTCTTAACTAATTAATTAAATAAAAACATAACTTGTGCCATAATTTGAATGGTTAACATGCAAGAGATTACAATATGACCATGGCATTTCTAACATGGCTAGCATACTAGTTAAAGCACCCGACCACGCTAGGCATGCCATACTTTCTAGTCGCCTTGCATATTCAAACTCAACCATGGCTATAGTCCTTTATATAATATAAATAAGATAAAAAATAAATTAGAATTAAATAAAATCCAAAAATAATTTAAATATTCCTTTAAATTATAAGGGGTTTTACATCCTACCCAACTTATGACAATTTTGTCCTCAAAATTAAAAATAATCATAATATCAAGAATTGTGAAATTTTGTATGGTGGGAGAGTAGGTACGTCAAATTGTAGCTCATTTTTTTTTGAAAGGATGGAGGGGTGGTTGTCATAGAAATTCCAATTGACCTCATATTTTACAAGATGGGGTATGCTTCCTTCCAGACTCTACCCAACTTATAGAAGTTGGCCACCCGTAAAGATCGTCATCATTACAAGACTTTAAGGAGGACAATTTCTAGGGAGGGGCACAAGAATAATGGACACTTCTGACTGCAGTCTTTGATTCTAAGTGAGCCTCGATAATACCGTGACATTCTTGGTCAATAACAACTATAAAAAAGTTACTATAATCAAACATTATCACTCTAGGGGTCATGCTTTTGACAAGCTAGTAGCGACCTCTTGTTTGAATATACTAAGGTGTGTCGGTTCAGAAGGATTCGTTCCACGTCTAACATGGGAAACAAAAAAGTGAGCTTGAAAACTTAGGAAAAAAAGATTTATGGCCAAGTGATGAGAATAAAAAAGAACCCAGGCTATAGAATATGATTAGGCAAGTGTTTTGAAAACTCTAAGTCATAACGACTAATATGTGTGGGCTGATGTTTAGTGTTGTGTAGGAGGCATACACTTGCTTGTTGGAAGGTATATGTCATAGGTGTGCTATGTATTGCATAGATATTGAATATTCAGTTTAGTTAAGGGAATGGGTCGATATTTGCATGGGTGAAATCGAATAGATCGAATTTGGGTCTCTATGGTTTGTTTTGAGAAAACAATGTGTCATATACGTGATGTAATTTAAATGGAGCACTGAAAATTTCGTTTGCGTGGGACATGTATGTCATGTGAGTAGCATGACTAGTCTAGTTCGTGAGTGTGAACTTTGTCGAAAGTCAAAGGCTAGTGTTGTGCTTCAATTATCAAAATCACGGTGGAGGGTATCAAATGATACGAATATGGGTCGACGTTATGAACCATTGAATTATTAGTCTAATTGGAACCAATCATTTCCAACCACTTGCTAATTCCAAAATCTTATATTTCTTAGAGAGGCTTGCGATCTATTTGCCTCAAAAAATTTCTATTGATTTAAACAAAAATGATTCTATGATTGACTTGAAGAATTTAGGTTGCAATCTGTTACCGTAGTTATCTAAACGCACGAGCAAAGGGATATAAAATGCAAAATAAAAGATCGTTTCGTAAATTCCATACAGACGGAAGAACGGTCACAATTGTAATCCCATTCTGAGAGGTAGAGTAGAATAAGTTCAATGTTCTACCCAATCATAGTCACAGACTCTATAGGAAGTCTAATTTCAAAGAAAAGCACAATAATAGGGCTTCTAAGAAGGTCAAATTTCAAGGAGGTATAGGAAGTATGAGATATTTCCAATCATAGTCACAGACTCTATAGGAAGTCTAGGTATTATCTATTTAATATGGCCCATATATTAATTATGTTTGGTCAAGACAGTATGAGAGGTCTTGGTCAAGTATATCCGGAAGCAAGTTGGTACCGAGAGATGCATAACATAGGCTACGAAGAGATGCAGTTATAAAATCTATGGAAGGTGAATTAGTGAGCCAAGAGATAGGACCTATATAATAGGGGTGAGGGCCTATTTCATCAAGTTTGGTTTTATAGTCCCAATATGGCGATGGGCTATGATGGGTTTAACTGAGTCTCAATAGGTTCCCTAATTGGACTTCAATCTTTGATTGCATGAACTTTAGATTTTAATCTATAGTAGCTGGACAAAATTTTGTAGAATTTTAAACCATCCCTATTAGGTTAGGGTAATGTAGAGTAGTTCAAATTCAAGTGGTTGGGCAAATTTCCCGTCGGGTTGGTAGAATAGGTTCTGTAAGTCATGAGATGCGCCTTCCATGACTTTTGTGTTTAAGTAGCAAACAAGGCCTCTATTGAGTGGCACACTAGTGGCATGTGCGTAGAGGGCTTCGAGTAGATCACAACCGTATATTGGACCAAAAGATTTGAGCTAAGGTTGGATCTCTAACTGCAGTCCAAAAGTACATCGGTGTTATGGCAAGGGTTATCTCTAGTCCCTTTTGTCCTGAAAGTCGTATCATAATAATAGAGTCCAAGGAGATGTGTTTGTGTGGGACATGATATGTCTACTTCAAGGTAGATTCATTTAAGTTTTGCATATAAATTTTGTTAGAAGGTAACAACTAGTATTACACTTCAAATATCAAAGTCACAGTAAGGGATACCGAAAGAAAAAAAGTAGGAGTTCATGTGTCACTAATTTATCTTAGTGAGAACCAATTTACCTCAATCAATTGGTAATCCCCAAATTCCTAAAAGTTAGAATGGCTTACAATCTATTCACTCTAGAGACTAGAACTTGGTTTTAGGAATAATGAGGTTAGGAATATTTGAGTCGCAACATCATACCTTAACCTTTGGTAATAATAAGTCACGATGTGATTGATAACATGATAGGGTAGTTGTGAATCAGTTTCGAGGATTGTACCCCGAGTCCTAATAAATGAAAATAATCGCATACAGTGGTACCTGAGTCGATAAGATGGAATGACCCGCTTGTCCATGGTATACGAGAGTCTATCGGTGGAATAACGAACTCTAAAGCACGTCATAGGAAAGATCCCTAACTACTAAGTCGTGAATTTCTATTTGTGTCAAACCTGCCAGACTATAGTCACAAGCGTTCTAGAGGTATTAAATGTAGTGCCCATGCATCACTTGTTGAATACTAATACAACATAATGACGGGGCGTCATGCTACAGATTTTGGCTAAGTTGGTGAATGTGTTATTCTAATATTATGTCACTTCTTTGATAATAGAATTTTGTACCTAGAGTAACATCTGCAGAATCTCTAATCTTGGAATGGGTGTCTACCACGGTCCTTGCAATGCTTGTCCTTATTTTGTTTTATTCTTCTCTGTCTAAAATATGGGGGCCTAGTCAAGTAAGGTTTGAGTTAAGGCATACGGGTTGTAACGCCCCAGTCCCAAAATACGTAGGACTAGGAACGAAGACATGCCAGCTGTATACATACGAATTACATAGGCCTCGTATAAATACATAAGCTGTAAAATATAGTAATCCAAGACAAACTAAATCTCATCCACAATGAAAAGAATAATAATATGAATATCAACTCGAATATTTATGATACAATCGTTGGGCGGAGACAAAGTCCACTACCAACTATCTCAATGAAAGAAATGTACAATAAATTGAGCGATAAAAATGGCAAGACGAACCAAGCACAATTGTCTTCGAAGGAATGAAGAAGACCACGACCTTGGCTAGAATACCTGCGGAAGACATGAACACACACCTGGGGAAAAACCAGGTCCTCAGACGGACGTAGCAAGATACAGGAAGAACAAGCTAATATGAACTGTCAGAATAATAAAATAATATATAAACTAGACATAAATATGCAAAGGAGATTCTAACCGCCTAATGTACAATTTAGAGGACAACTTTCATGCGCATGGGTAGGATTTTAGGCTATGTGTACGTAACTGGCATCCAGTCATCTGTATCCGTCCGTAACGTCTAAAACGTCAGAAGGCATCTGCAAATATATCGCTACAGTTCCATCCGGAGACTGTGGTTTACCTGTTTGGCTTCCCATACGCACTAGCGACTGTCCTCCCCCAATATATCCCACACTGTTCAAGTCATGTCTATGGCTCGTCCAGCTTTGTAACTGCTTGAGTCTCTAAAACCCTAATCATAGTAGTTACGAATATCTACCGTCACACAACTTTAGAGAGGGCCAGTCCATAAGTCGTGCCCCTAGCAACATGTCTCCAACCGTGTAGTGTGTGTGTCATGGCCAAGGAAGATATAAGGATATCCCCCAACAAAAAGGTAGTCCGCTAACGCTAAGTCAACATACATAAAATAAAGTAAAACGACTAATAGAGTCGCTTGCACCCAAGTATGACTTGGACGCGTAGTTTATAACAAAGGAAACTAACAATATGCAACTAAATAAATAATGCAGAAAATAAATAATTGACAGTTAATTAGCAAGGTATACTTGCCTGTTGAGTCGCCTGATGAGCTGCCTGGTGTGGTACAATACAGGTGGCACAAAGTTCGACTTCGGTGATACAACTATACAAGGTGATCTCGGTTGGTGGCACGGACAGTTCCACTGGGTCCAGAACGGTCAATTGGTTAGGATTGACATATGGTAGTTTAGAATTGGTGAAGGAATAGGAATAACGGGATTGGTCATGGAAAAGAGAAAATCAAGAAAAATGGATAATAAAATATTTATGATTTAAAAAAATATTTTATAATACTTCAAATATAATTTATTAGTCAAAATATGCTTTTAATTAAATACAAAAATCTTAAGTCATTTTTAAGGCAAAACTCTAAGTTTTGCTAATTAATATTTTAGCTAAATCTATATTTTCCAACATAGCTTTAGATAATTCAAAATAATAATAATAATAATTATTATTATTATTATTATTTAAGGCAAACATGATTTGAGTCAAAAAACTCATTGGGTTTGCGGGTCAAATACTTCTAATTATATATTAAAATCTCGAAAATTTATCTAGGGTTCTAAAACCATATTTTAAAATAAAGGCCAAGTCAAATATATTACTTGTATAAGTACATATATATATTTTTAGAAGGAAATTTGGAAAGCTTATTACACTTAATTATTCAAAAAAACCAACTTCTAATAATAACTACATTAACCAAAATTCTTAGTAAATAAAAATATATATATAATAGTATTAATAATAATAATAATAATAATACATATAATATTAAAAGTAAAATAACTATTATTATATAATAATTATACTGTAAAATAATAATAATAATAATAATAATAATAATAAACCGAAGGAGAGGATCGAGAGAGAGAGAGAGAGAGAGAGAGAGGAGAAGAGAGAGTAAGCGAGAAAAGAGGGAAAGAGAGCGGAGTGAGAGAGGGCGGCGGAGGAGCTGAGATAACGGGAGGCGGATGGTCGGCGACGAGGGGGTGGTTCCAACGGCGGCAGTGAGGCGGCGCAAAGGCACGGCGACGGGGTGCACCGCGGGCGGCTGGGGTCTCGCGGAGGAAAGGGTTTTGGAGGGGGCTCGCCGTACGGCGGTCGGAGGCGGCGGCTACCGAGACTGGGCACGGTGGACGAGAGAAGCTCGGCGGGAGAGAGCATCCGGCGAGGGTTTCGGCGCCAGTGCGGTGGCCGTTGCTCTTCGACGGTCGAGCGGAGGTGCAGGCGGCGGACAGGGTGGAGGAAGGTGGTGGAGATCGTGGGGGTCGTGCGATGTGGAGGTCAGGGGGCCAGATCCGATGGGTTGGGGCGGATGAGTAGGCTAGGGCGAGGAGGATCTCGGGAGATGATCGGATCTGGGCGCGGCTGGAAGCCGGAGTTGAAGGGAGCGAGGCGGAGGTGTGGACGGGTCTGTGTGAAGTCGGCGGCCGGGCTGTTCGGATCTCCGGTCGGAGGTGCGGCGGTGGTCTACGGCCTGGGTGACTCGGCGGACCAGAGGGCGACGCGCGGGCATGTTTGGCTTTTCTTCCCTACTTCTTTGGGTTTCGTGGTGGGATATGGACCGGAGCCGTGGTGGCTGTGATGGTCGGATTTTTGGTTGTGGTGTTTTCTGGTGGTTGGCGACGAGTAGGGCTGGGCGGTGGTCTGCCGGTTTAGTGGCTAGGTGGTTTTGGGGATGGTGATGAAGGGGGTGGTCCTGTGAGGGCAGGGGTTCGGCGCAGGCCGGGAACGGCGATGGTGGCGATAATGGGGATGGTCGGAGGACGACAGGAAGGTGCTGGGGTGCTCGGTTGGGGTTCCGTCGATAGGTTTAGGATATGTTTAGGAATAGGTATTTGATTGTGTCGGGGTGTGTCCGACACGGAGAGGTTATAATGTATATGTAAATAAAATATGGAATAAGAATTTGGATATGGGAACACGGACACGATGCACGGTACGTTTGTGATGGTGGAGGAAATTGTGGAGAATCATTTAAAGTTGGAGGAGTACCTGCCTATTTATAGGATGTGAGAATTCCCATTTGGATAGGATTAGGAGCAGTTTAAAAACCCCGTTAGATAACTCTCTACTTTATTCAAATCCAAATCCAAATATAAATCCCATTTAAATCTAAATAAATTATATCTCTATAGTTTTAAATCAATTTAAATAAATCAAATCTCAAATATAGTTACTAATTTAATCTATTTAAATAATCCAAAAATTAAATCAAGATTTAAATGGCCACAATAACTTTCAAATATATTTTTCAAAATACCCATAATAATAATTTCAAAAATAATAAATATTTTTAAATATCTTTTTGAATAATAAAATATTAATATTAAATAATTTAAAAAATTATAATATATATTTAAGTATTAATAGGAAATAATTTCAAACTACATTTTTACTAATTTGGATAAAACAATTTCGAAAGTAAACATAAAAATCAAATCTTTAAATTACCTTCTTGCTAAATTACTTTTAATAAAAATAATTAGTATATATATTATTTTGAAACCATCATTGATAATAAAATCAAAAAGAATATTTTCTAAAATATGTATCTTGCACATATTCGCACTCGACGAGAAAATACGAAAAACGCAAATTCGCGCGCGAGGTACAATACAACTACGCGACGTAAAATACAAAAATTTAAATCAGTACCGAATTTAATAAAAAAATATAGTAAAATTTTAGGGGTTTTACATCCTACCCAACTTACATGAATTTCGTCCTCGAAATAAAAAATGAGCAGGGGGTTTGAGAGGGTACAAGGGTATATCAATGAGGAACAATCAAATCACGACGTTCAAAAATGCATTAGAAAATCATGATTTTTAAGTACTGCCGAAATAATCATGGATATGGTTATGGGTGAGGTCGCTAACTAACGTAAGTAAAAGATCAAGAGTCTTAGAAATGAAGGTAAAATAATCTGAGAACAAGGGCACTTGGTCCTTTGGAAAAGATAGTCATCTAGGTTTAGGGGTACGACTAAGAAAACATTTATAGTCATTCCTAAGTTCCAAACGATTAGATGGTCAAGGTAATAGTTTGAGGGCGAATAACTTGAGACGTGATTATAGTCACGTGGCTTGGTCGAAGGCTAACTAGCTATCATGGTCATAGGGGAACACTTGGTTTCTACCTATCAAGTACGAGTCTTCGTCTAACTAAGTGAAAGACGAAAACCAATATGAGGCCAAAGAAGTTGTTTCCGAATACCAATATGTGGTTCAAAGGCGAGTGAGTAATTCAAAAAGAATTGTCAAGGCTATGCGGATGGGTATCTAGAGGACAAGTTTAGCTATGTCCCCATCCACGTAGAACGATGAATAAAAGTGAACCAAAGTACAATAGGTTGATCAAACCATCATGCACCGATTCTGATTAGACAATATGTTAGTGGGTGCGCACCCAATAAAATATGTCATGATCAAGCTCGATAAGGGAATAAGCTTGCAAAATTTAAGCTAAACTAGCAGCATAGGATAGTCAAAAATAGTACAAACATAGGCACGATTAATATTGAAAGAAGTGGAACTAGTTCAAACTTCTTAAGAACCTAGTAATGTCTTATGTTGGTGCCTATACAGTCGTTCTATTGTCTACTTGCTTAAGACTTGGTTAAGGTCACAAGGATGATTAGGTGGTAAGGCATTCTACCCAACTTACAAGAGTTAAACTAAGGATGTTAGGACAATGGGCCAAGTCTACCTAGTATGGATTACCTTCCTAACCAACATCAAGTACGAAAGAAGGGTAAGAATTAACGGTAGAGGGAATCAAGCAAGATGCAAATCAAGGGAGTCAAAATAGAATCGAGAAGGTCAAGTATATGGATGAGATTCTAGACTCTAATCCTATCCGCAGGCTTGCTTGGTACGGAAAAGTAACCAAACAATTTATCTTGACCTGCATGGGCCACCACAAAAATATGTAATGCCCCAGTCCCAAAATACGTAGGACTAGGAACGAAGACATGCCAGCTGTATACATACGAAGTACATAGGCCTCGTATAAATACATAAGCTGTAAAATATAGTAATCCAAGACAAACTAAATCTCATCCACAATGAAAAGAATAATAATATGAATATCAACTCGAATATTTATGATACAATCGTTGGGCGGAGACAAAGTCCACTACCAACTATCTCAATGAAAGAAATATACAATAAATCGAGCGATAAAAATGGCAAGACAAACCAAGCGCAATTGTCTTCGAAGGAATGAAGAAGACCACGGCCTTGGCTAGAATACCTGCGGAAGACATGAACACACACCTGGGGAAAAACCAGGTCCTCAGACGGACGTAGCAAGATACAGGAAGAACAAGCTAATATGAATTGTCAGAATAATAAAATAATATATAAACTAGACATAAATATGCAAAGGAGATTCTAACCGCCTAATGTGCAATTTAGAGGACAACTTTCATGTGCATGGGTAGGATTTTAGGCTATGTGTACGTAACTGGCATCCAGTCATCTGTATCCGTCCGTAACGTCTAAAACGTCAGAGGGCATCTGCAAATATATCGCCACAGTTCCATCCGGAGACTGTGGTTTACCTGTTTGGCTTCCCATACGCACTAGCGACTGTCCTCCCCCAATATATCCCACACTGTTTAAGTCATGTCCATGGCTCGTCCAGCTTTGTAACTGCTTGAGTCTCTAAAACCCTAATCATAGTAGTTACGAATATCTACCGTCACACGACTTTAGAGAGGGCCAGTCCATAAGTCGTGCCCCTAGCAACATGTCTCCAACCGTGTAGTGTGTGTGTCATGGCCAAGGAAGATATAAGGATATCCCCCAACAAAAAGGTAGTCCGCTAACGCTAAGTCAACATGCATAAAATAAAGTAAAACGACAAATAGAGTCGCTTGCACCCAAGTATGGCTTGGACGCATAGTTTATAACAAAGAAAACTAACAATATGCAACTAAATAAATAATGCAGAAAATAAATAATTGACAGTTAATTAGCAAGGTATACTTGCCTGTTGAGTCGCCAGATGAGCTGTCTGGTGTGGTACAATACAGGTGGCACAAAGTTCGACTTCGGTGATACAACTATACAAGGTGATCTCGGTTGGTGGCACGGACAGTTTCACTGGGTCCAGAACGGTTAAATTGGCTAGGATTGACATATGGTAGTTTAGAATTGGTGAAGGAATAGGAATAACGGGATTGGTCATGGAAAAGAGAAAATCAAGAAAAATGGATAATAAAATATTTATGATTTAAAAAAATATTTTATAATACTTCAAATATAATTTATTAGTCAAAATGTGCTTTTAATTAAATACAAAAATCTTAAGTCGTTTTAAGGCAAAACTCTAAGTTTCGCTAATTAATATTTTAGCTAAATCTATATTTCCCAACATAGCTTTAGATAATTCAAAATAATAATAATTATTATTATTATTATTATTATTATTATTATTTAAGGGAAACTTGATTTGAGTCAAAAAAAATCATTGGGTTTGCCGGTCAAATACTTCTAATTATATATTAAAATCTCGAAAATTTATCTAGGGTTCTAAAACCATATTTTAAAATAAAGGCCAAGTCAATTATATTATTTGTATAAGTACATATATATATATTTTTAGAAGGAAATTTGGAAAGCTTATTACACTTAATTATTCAAAAAAACCAACTTCTAATAATAACTACATTAACCAAAATTCTTAGTAAATAAAAATATATATATAATAGTATTAATAATAATGATAATAATAATACATATAATATTAAAAGTAAAATAACTATTATTATATAATACTTATACTGTAAAATAATAATAATAATAATAATAATAATAATAATAATAATAATAATAATAATAATAAACCGAAGCAATCAATTAAAATCAGAGCTAAAACAGACAAAAATACAAACATACAAATAAATAAATAAAAAAACATCAACACGAATACCAGCAGAGGACTGCTATCCTCCTCGGGAAAAGGGGAAGGAGAGGATCGAGAGAGAGAGAGAGAGAGAGAGAGAGAGGAGAAGAGAGAGTAAGCGAGAAAAGAGGAAAAGAGAGCGGAGTGAGAGAGGGCGACGGAGGAGCTGAGATAACGGGAGGCGGATGGTCGACGACGAGGGGGTGGTTCCAACGGCGGCAGTGAGGCGGCGCAAAGGCACGGCGACGGGGTGCACCGCGGGCGGCTGGGGTCTCGCGGTGGAAAGGGTTTTGGAGGGGGCTCGCCGCACGGCGGTCGAAGGCTGGGCGTGGTGGACGAGAGAAGCTCGGCGGGAGAGAGCATCCGACGAGGGTTTCGGCGCCAGTGCGGTGGCCGTTGCTCTCCGGCGGTCGAACGGAGGTGCAGGCGGCGGACAGGGTGGAGGAAGGTGGTGGAGATCGTGGGGGTCGTGCGCTGTGGAGGTCAGGGGGCCAGATCCGACGGGTTGGGGCGGATGAGGAGGCTAGGGCGAGGAGGATCTCGGGAGATGATTGGAGCTGGGCGCGGCTGGAAGCCGGAGTTGAAGGGAGCGAGGCGGAGGTGTGGACGGGTTTGTGTGAAGTCGGCGGCCGGGCTGTTCGGATCTCCGGTCGGAGGTACGGCGGTGGTCTGCGGCCTGGGTGACTCGGCGGACCAGAGGGCGACGCACGGGCAGGTTTGGCTTTTCTTCCCTACTTCTTTGGGTTTCGTGGTGGGATGTGGACGGGAGCCGTGGTGGCTGTGATGGTCGGATTTTTGGTCGTGGTGTTTCCTGGTGGTTGGCGACGAGTAGGGCTGGGCAGTGGTCTGCCGGTTTGGTGGCTAGGTGGTTTTAGGGACGGTGACGAAGGGGGTGGTCCTGTGAGGGCAGGGGTTCGGCGCAGGCAGGGAACGTCGATGGTGGCGATAATGGGGATGGTCGGAGAACGACAGAAAGGTGCTGGGGTGCTCAGTTGGGGTTCCGTCGATAGGTTTAGGATATGTTTAGGAATAGGTATTTGATTGTGTCGGGGTGTGTCCGACACGGAGAGGTTATAATGTATATGTAAATAAAATATGGAATAAGAATTTGGATATGGGAACACGGACACGATGCACGATACGTTTGTGGTGGTGGAGGAAATTGTGGAGAATCATGAAAAGTTGGAGGAGTACCTGCCTATTTATAGGATGTGAGAATTTCCATTTGGATAGGATTAGGAGCAGTTTAAAAACCCCGTTAGATAACTCTCTACTTTATTCAAATCCAAATCCAAATATAAATCCCATTTAAATCTAAATAAGTTATATCTCTATAGTTTAAAATCAATTTAAATAAATCAAATCTCAAATATAGTTACTAATTTAATCTATTTAAATAATCCAAAATTAAATCAAGATTTAAATGGCCACAATAACTTCCGAATATATTTTTCAAAATACCCATAATAATAATTTCGAAAATAACAAATATTTTTAAATATCTTTTTGAATAATAAAATATTAATATTAAATAATTTCAAAAATTATAATATATATTTAAGTATTAATAGGAAATAATTTCAAACTACAATTTTACTAATTTGGATAAAATAATTTCGAAAGTAAACATAAAAATCAAATCTTTAAATTACCTTCTTGCCAAATTACTTTTAATAAAAATAATTATTATATATATTATTTTGAAACCATCATTGATAATAAAATCAAAAAGAATATTTTCTAAAATATATATCTTGCACATATTCGCACTCGACGAGAAAATACGAAAAACGCAAATTCGCGCGCGACATGCAACTACGCGACGTAAAATACAAAAATTTAAATCAGTACCGAATTTAATAAAAAAAATATATAGTAAAATTTTAGGGGTTTTACACGGGTTGCTAGTTAAGCCAAGAATCAAGATGAATATTTGGAGACTAACAAAAATTGATTTCTAGAGATTAGATAGTCTCATAGGTTTGTGGTTTACCCAAGGGTAAGATCTTACTCATCTTTCAAGCTCAAATGACTAGAAGGTCACGATATTACTATTAGGGTCGAGGGAAGGACGAGCAACTTTAGGCAAGGTTGTAGTTATATGGCTTGGCCGATGGTTGCTATACTTGTGCATATAACTACCATGGCCATGGGGATACTCTGTATTTATCTATCAAATACGAGCGTTCGTCTTTCCAATCAGTGAAAGACAAAAGCAATAAAGAGTTCAAGAAAGATGTCATTGAATACAATTACGTAATTCAAATACGAATGTGTAATTCAAGAGAAATTGTCAATGCAGTCGCGGATGAGATCCTAGATACCTCTATATCTCAATCTACGTGGGATAACCATATGAATAGCGAACCAAGTGAACTATGGTTGATCAGACCATAATACATTGATTCTAATTAGACAATATGCTTGTGGGCGTCCCCAGTATACATATGTCCTGAACAAGCTCGACAAAGAATAAGCTTGCAAAACTAGGCTATAAATAGCATCGTCATTCATGGTAGTTTAAAGTATAAGTATGGGAGAATACATTGAAAGCAGTAATAAATAGTTCGAGTTTCACAAGGATCTAAGTCTTATCCGGTGTGCTTGCGTATACAGTCGTCCTACTGGTTCTTGTATCAGGCCTTAGTTGACCAATGGGTAATGATATCCAAAACCATTTCAAAAATATTTTGAAAGCCCAATAATTATTAACCAAATATTTTTATGATAATAGTAAGATATCAAGGATAAATATTTCTATGAAAATAATTGGTAATCATAAATTTTATAAGTAGTTGGAAGCATAAAATTAATAAAAAATATCTTATACTAAATTTTAAGGAAATATTCATTTTAAATCACGCGAAGTAAAATAAACCAAATTTTAGAAAATTACTTTCAACGTAATATTGAAAATTATAAATTGGCAAATCATTTTGTCTATAAAATGTTTATAATCTCAAAAAATTCCTTTTTAAAACCGAACCATTTGAAAGTCCAAAATAATAGTCTTGGCATAAAATAACTAAGATAAGTTAGTACTTTAAATTTAAACTAGTTTTTGATAAAAGTGTAAATCAAAATAAATCATTCACAACGTCTCGACGACATTATCTTCAAGCACAATAAAATAATAAAAATAAAATATTTGAAAATTTTGGGAAGATGAGTTACATCAATCCCATTATCATCCCTGTATTATTCATTGGATCAAACTAAATAAATGGTCTGGATTAAATCTAAATCCAAACTTAAGAATCGTCCCATCCTCCCTCTTATGAGAAACTCTCTTCGGCTCCTCCAAACCCTCCGCCTCCACTCAGTCCCCTTCTCCCTCAAGCAAGAAACTCTCCTATGCTCCCTAAACCCTTCGTGCGTCCGCGATAAACTCCTCCAAACCCTTCGCCTCAACGAGAAACTCCTCTGCTCTTTTGAGATTACTAAAAGCATTAGAAACTCCTCTACTCTTTTGAAATTGCTAAAAGCATTAGATAGAATTGTTGTTGGTTGGATAGCATTATTCTTGGTGACTCGATAAATGATACATAGTCTGATTGGAATTGTTTACAACTCGGGATGCTTCTTATTCTTTTTATTTCTTGTGAATTACATGCATGCTTGTGCTTAGATAGCATTGTTGTTGGTTGAATCAATTTTTAGAATGCCTGAAGGGTTTAGGTTATATAGACTTCTATTAATATTCATAGTTATTATACGGTATGGCTCTCCAATGCACGAACGACTGGGGATTCTACGACAGTCAGGATACCCTCGGCATGTGCTCCAAGTGCTACCACATCAGTACTGCAATGCCCCAATCCCAAAATATGTAGGACTAGGAATATATACATGCCAGCTGTATCTATACAAAGACTACCCCAATGTTTAGGATTTGCATATACATACATAAGATGTAATATAAGAGCTCTAGCTCATGAATAGTCATAGAAAATACTAAATCTCATCCACAACATAATGAAGGAAGAACCAATCAAATATATCAACTTAAATATAAAATAAAATATTTGTGATATGGAGACAAATCCACTACCAAGCGATTGAATCAAACATAGAACGAATGAATAGCGACTAATAAGTCCATTATCCAAGAAAGTGATCATACAGTCTGCAAAGAAGAGTCTAGTTCAGGTCATATTCCTCGAGATCTAGTCGATCGACTATACTTGATCATCAGGTCCTCAGGGAATATTGCAAGATACATAAAAATATGTCATTCTAACAACGAATAACATTCATAAATAATAACCAGCAAGGGAATAAAAGTGAATAAGTAACAAAGATACCTGCATCCAAAGAAGGAAACAAAATAATCAAGCAACAATTACACAAGCAGACAAGAACAACTAAGCATAATTGAACTGCTGAAAAAAAAATAAGAAACAGGTAAAAAATGCCAAGTTCCTAGGTGAACACAAGGCGAGAAGTCAAACGAATAACTAAATCCTCGTCCCTAGTGTGGACTCTCAGGTTTGAACAACCACCAACCCTCGCCCCTAGTATGGACTCTCAGGTTAGCTTCAAGTAATCAACCCTCGCCTCTGCGTGGATTTTCAGGCTGAGAATAAAGGAAAATAGGAATAGCAGTTCAATTACGATGCACTCGTCTTTCGTAATATGGTACAACTCAAACAAGGTACAAGTTCAAATAAATATAATATAAACTACAAGGCCAAAACATGAATAATGATGATATACCAATGAGACAACTAAACTAGTATACATAATATGAAAGAAAACAGATGTCAACAAATCAATCAAAGAAAACTAGATAATGACATATAAGAAAGAAAAATGAATACAAATAACAGACAATAAAAGAGAACACTGGTTATAAATATCTGACACGAAGAAACAAAAATGAGTAGCATGTAATATAATGTAAAAAGGCAACGTATACTTGCCTGGCGCGGTTTATTGGAGTCGACGTGTGTGACTCGGTCGTAGCGGCACATAATAGGTACGTACGCCATACTTCTACTAGATGATCCCAATTTATGGAACAAACAGTTCCATTGAGTCCGAAACAATCCAATTAGTTAGGGTTTCTATGTAGAAGTCCAAATTCGCAAGAAAATAGGGAATATGATTAGTCATGGACAAGTTTGATAATCGAAGGCATATAACTATTTTAGAAATTATTTATAATATAGAAACTTCTAATTTATTAGTCAAAATACTTTTATATAAATACTTGAAATTCTAGAGAAAAAAACACTTAGAAAAGAAATTCTTAATTAGAGAAATATTTTTTTAGGAAATATTTATATTTCTTTAGAAAATATTTATATTTCTTTAGAAAATATTTCTAAATTCGTACTAGATAGTTTAAAATCATTCGTTATATAAATACAGCTTTTGGAAAAATATTTCACAATATAAAGATTATTTGAAAAATTACATATAGTTTATATAAACTCTTTTAAAGAGTTTTATATATATATATATATATATATATATATATATATATATAAATAAATTATTTTTTAATACACTTATAAATATAAGCCCAAAATACTTTTATATATATATATATATATATATATATATATATATATATATATATATATATATATATATATATTTGTTTTTTTTCTTTTTTTTTTTCAAAAACCAGTAATTTTATTGATAAAAGAGGAATTACAGGTTACAAAGTAGAGAGCTATCCAACTCCAACTAGATGCCATGACACAGGGATGGATGGATTGTGTTTGCAGCGCCTCAAAGCTTTCCCGATCTGTCTTCAAATCTCAACAAGCAATTGAGTCACCGAGTATGAGTACTCCTCGTATCGCCATTTGTTCCTGTTCTTCCAAGTCACCCAGCACATAGCAGCCACCACAACTTCCTTTAGATGAATGTTCGATCTCCTCCACCATTCATTAAGAAAACTGAAGAGATCCAACCTCCTTCGTCTGACCTGATGATCTGTTTGAAGTTCACGCCAGACTGAAGGCATCCCCATACTTTTTGCATTCCTATGCATCCCCATATTCACATCCATTGGATGTGCTTTAAGTCATCTAATATTAACAATTGGTAAATCAACGGTTAAGATTAGATGACTTAAATCACCATCCAACGGTGTAAATAGGGGGATGCTTGGGGATGCAAAAAGTACGGGGATATTCATCCTTCCTCTCATATATATATATATATATATATATATATATATATATATATATATATATATATATATATATATATGCCAATGTCACGTGGTCTAGCGGTAAGACCGTAGGCATGTTGGGGGAGGTATCACGATCGAACCCCAAAGGGGACGGCTGGGTGGCGTTTGTCCACGGTCCCCGAACCAGAGATGGCTGGTTTTGTATTATAGAACCAACCTATGTTATACATGTTGGATTAGAATTGAGTGGTTGAGATTAAATAAGTTAAAAAAAAGGTTGTAGGGTCTACATCTTTTAATCTCAACCACTTAATTTTAATCCAACCCATAAAACATTGGATGGTTCTATAATACAAAACCAGCCGACTAGTTTTGGAGCATTTGGAGCATTTATATATATATATATATATATATATATATATATATAGAGAGAGAGAGAGAGAGAGAGAGAGAGGAGTGCCCTAGAACCAGCCATATGGTTTTGTATTATGAAACCAAACTATGATATATAAGTTGGATTGGAATTACATGGTTGAGATTAGATGACATAAAAAGGTGGTGGGGTCTACAACTTTTAATCTCAACCACTATATTCCAATCTAAACTATAAAATATAGGGTAGTTCCTTAATACAAAACCAGCCGACTAGTTTTGGAGCATTTATATATATATATATATATATATATATATATATATATATATATATATATATATATATATATATATATATATATATATATTCATTTTTATATATATATATCATAATTCTCAAATGAGTTATAAATCTCCCAATAGGCTCATGACCCAGCCCAATAATAAATCAAAATAGAGTTTCCCCGTAGGCTTGGTCCAAGGCCCAAGCCCATTTATTAAATAAACCCAGCCGCTCGTTCTGAACAATTGGGAGAGATAGGAAAGAGAGAGTTGAGCAAAGATCAAGAGAGAAAATAAATTGAGAGGAAGTAGAAGAATAGAAGGAAGAAGAAGGAGAAGTAGCCGGAGAAGGAATCACCTACGGCGGCCGAGCCGCATCAGTCGGAGGATGAGGGAGATAGTCGCGATCTGGTGCTGGCACGGGTAAAACAATGCACGCAATGGTTAACCATGGAGAGCTCACCGCTGGCATGAACCGACACTAGTCCCGGCTCGCAGGAGAGAACTCTGCGCTCACTAAGGCGAGATACAGGACTCGACGCTGTCGGGATCGAAGCAGCGACACTTATTATTATTATTATTATTATTATTATTATATATATATATATATATATATATATATATATATATATATATATATATATATATATATATATATATACCCATACCCCCGTCGGTCGTGCCTCTGTCGGGGTGGCCCCCAAGCTTCGGTGGCCACCCCTGTCCACGCCTCCGAACCCACACCTGTTCACTCTATCAGCTGCCGGCCTGATCCGAGTGGCCGCGAGTGGAAGCCGCCTGGTGTCGCCCCGCTCCGGTGGCCTCTTTCGCCGGAGGCCCCCCGCATCGACCCCTCCCTGCAGGGACAGTACAGCCGTCCCGTCGGGTCGTCAGCATCCGCGAGAATTGGATATTCCCGCCCTTCAGTTGCTTCTTTGAATTCGAATTTTGAATCCCCCCAAAACTGTTGTGATAGTTGGCGGAGTGGCTTATTATGCTCCCAATTCGTCCCTCTATGCGCCCTCGGCTCCGGGGGGGGCGACATCGTGCCCGTTGTTGGCTATGCGCCCCACACAGTCCTTGCACCCCTCCAACACGGGGAGCCGTGCACCCACCTTTTGATCGGAAGGTTATGCGCCCACCGTATCCTCGGCCATGCGCCTTCCCTACTCTCGGGGGGGGCATGTGCCCACTGTGCCAAGCCCGACTCATCCCCAAGCTGGCGGCCATGCGCCCGCCCCCGATCCCTCGGGCATGGGTACAGCTTCCCATTCTTCCCTGGGCGGGCATGTGCCAACTCCCCCTGGTAGTCTTGCACCCACACCCCCCGCAGCCCATGCGCCCACTATCTCTGGGTCTCCTCTGGGAAATCATTTGCTGAGATTTTGAGGCCAGATCACGGGACGCCATTTTCTCCCCAGACCTTTGACACCGAGATGCCAGACATCGAATTCCTGTGTCCTTCCGACGGGTAACCCATCTGCATCCCATTCTCCTCGGCAGAGATATCCTCTCTCTCTCTGCCAGCTTCGCGAGGACATTCGTTTTGAAGTTCCTCTCTGGGTGCCCCAAGATCACCGTCGTCCAGGAGGCGATTGCAGGTTGGGGGATCACCTCTGCCTACAGGATAGCCCCGTTGGACCCCAAATACCTAGTTCTCCACCTTTTCTCAGACCCCGACTACTCTTTAGTCTGGGCCAAAGACACCACCTGCGTTGGAGCCCACAACGTCAAGATCGCCAAATGGTCCCTCGACTTCAACCCGTCAGTCAACTCTTCGATCATCTCGGCGTGGATCACCCTCCCAAACCTTCCCCTAGTCTGCTTCGTGCCCACAGCTCTCAAAAGAATCACGAGCTCTTTCGGATCTCTGATGGCCATCGCAGAAGAAACCCGTACGCTATCCAAAGGCAACTACGCGAAGATATGCGTAGAACTTGACCTGTCTTCAGACCCCCCAACCAGATTCAGATCGACCTCGGGGATTGTCACACTTCCAAAATTTGGAGTACGACAACAACATAATCTTCTGCAGGCACTGCCAGTCCAGAGGACACCTCACTAGGCATTGTTTTAAATCTCACCCGAAGCTTCAGAAGAAAGCCCCCCGCAAGACGTGCTCCCGGAAGCCGACCCAAATCATTTCCACATCCCCCATTCTCCCCCTCCTTAATTCTCACTCTCACTTTATTGATAGTGACAGTTCCCCCAGCCCCCGATCTCCTTCGGAGAAGGCCATCGCCCCCTATGATCCCCCGGGCATCCTTCTCAACAACCAGTTCGACATCCTCACCGTCACCCGTCTGACACTCTACGGGAGCAACCCCTACCAGGACCAACCTCTCCCGAGGTGAACGAGAAGCCCACTGACCCACATCAGACAAATGACACTTCCCCGAGCAGTGACGAAGAATATCATGAGGCTTTGATCATCCATCCCGACCCCCCCGCTAGATCCCGTCTTATCCCCTGGAGAGATTTTGCGATCGACCCAGCGATGCTGCGTATATCCCGGCTGACAGGCTTCAGCAAGCCATAGAAGCAGGTTTCTTAGACCCCGACAACCCTCTCTGTGCTCTTGCCAAGATAGACAAAGAAGATGTCTCCCTCCCAAAACTACTAAAATCTGCTCAATTGGCGACATAAATTTAGCAACGTTCGATTAACGTCGCTAAATTATGTTCATTAGCGACGTTTTATAGAAATGTCGCTAATAGTCGCTACTAGCGACGAAATAAGCGATGTATATTAATTGCATGAGCTAGTCGTCGCGAAACGTCGCTCTGACGTCGCTAATAGCGACTAATTTAGCGACGGTAGTATTAGCGTCGCTAAATTCTAATTATCTTCCCCCCAACGATTCATTTCCCCCTATTTTACTCTCTCACTCTCTTTCCTCCCCCCTCCGGCGCTCTCACTCTCTCCGGCGACTCTCCTCCCTCTCTGGTACATGACTCTTCCCCTCCCTCCTTCTCTCTCTCTCTCTCTTTGGCTATTTTGGTTGTTGGTGGTTGGGGGGGTGCAGGTGGCTCGAGGGGAGGGACAGGGAAGATGCCGGTGAGTGGTGGGTGGCTGGAGGGTGGGGCAGGGGGGACAAGGGCGGCTGGGGGAGGGGAGCAGTAGGGGTGGAGGCTGCTAGGGGAGGGGAGTAAGGGGGGTGGGGGCGGCTGTAGGATGGGAGCAGTGGGAGTGGGGGCTGCTGGGGGAGGGGAGCTGGGGGATGGGGGCGGCTGGGAGAGGGCAGCAGGGGGGTGGGGGCGGTTGGAGGAGGGGAGCAGTGGGGGTGGGGGCGGCTGGGGGAGGGGAGCAGGGGTGGTGGGGGCGGATGGGGGGGAGCAATGGAGGTGGGGGCGGCTGGGGGAGGGGAGCAGGGGGTGGGGAGGGTTAGGGTTCGGGTTAAGGTTAGGGGTGGTGTAGAGGAGGGAAGGGGGGCTTGGTCAGGGGTACCGATAGTGCCAAAAAATCTGATAATTTAGTAATAATTATTTGTTTTCCGACACCGAAAAATGTGATACTTCGATTTGAATGCACCAATCGTGTCAATATTTGTAACAAGTCATTTTGTTGGTTGGTTAATTGGTAACATGGTGATCGGGACATATACTTCCTGCAGCCATTCGACTGGCGAGGCAGAAACTATGGTACGACATGGTGATCAGGACATAGTCCCTGCAGCCATTCGACTGAAGAGGCAGAAACTATATAGCCGTAGATAAAGTTGACTGTCCTCCGACCCTCATCCCTCGGCAATGATGATATGACAACCTATCACTATATCTTATATAGTAGTAGATGATGTCTTAGTATTACATTATGTGAGTTCATCTTGATTCTGTTACATTCTTCAGATACTAGATACGATAAGAACATATACTACACCATATATACAGAACATAGATGATTCACACTAATGTATGCTAGATGAATTTTGGGTTGTGTTCTGAGCCATTCGTCCCCATACTTCACAATTAAGCATGTGAAATATATCGTTGAAGAACATAAAACTTATGGTCGTTACTGCAGAAAGTACAGACTGACATGAACTGACGCACAAAAAGGAGGAGATCAAAGCTGTAACAAGTAAAGTTGTGTTTTGGATGTTCTACTCTTGTAATCTCTTTGTTCTCAAAGCAAGATATAATGAATACAGAACAAGTATCGAGTTTATAACTCTTGTAAGCTCTATACTTGAGTTATGAACTCGATTCTTGTTCTGTATTCTTTATGTATAGCCTGCTTTGTGAACAAAGAGTTTACAAGAGTTCTTTTTCCAAAGCACAACTTTTTTTGTTCCAGCTTAGAGCTCCTTATTTTCGTGCGTCACTTCATGTCGGTCTTCACTTTCTGCAGTAACTTCCTCCAATTAACCTTCCTTTCTTGGCAATGATGATACAACAACCTATCTTGATTCTGTTATTATAGTAGATGATGTCTTAGTATTACATTATGTGGGTTCATCTTGATTCTGTTATATCCTTCAGATACTAGATTCGATAAGAATATATACTACACCATATGTACAGAACATAATGATCCACACTAATGTATGCTAGAATAAATTTTGGGTTGTGTTCTGAGCCATCCGTTCTCGCACATAAAACAGATATGAATTTGTACTGTGAGAGCGCTGGAGAGAGTGAGAGCGCCGAACGGGGAGGAGAGAGAGTGAAAGAATAAAATGGGGAAAAATGAATTGGTGGGGGGAATATAATTAGAATTTAGCGACGTTCATACTAACATCGCTAAATTAGTCGCTATTAGCGACGTTTTGCGATGACTAGCTCATGTAACTATGTAGCCGTAGATGAAGTTGACTGTCCTCCGACCCTCATCCCTCGGCAATGATGATATGATAACCTATCACTATATCTTATATAGTAGTAGATGATGTTTTAGTATTACATTATGTGAGTTCGTCTTGATTCTGTTATATTTTTCAAATACTAGATACTAGATTCGATAAGAACATATACTACACCATATGTACAGAACATAGATGATTCACACTAATGTATGCTAGAATGAATTTTGGGTTGTGTTCTGAGCCATCTGTTCTCACACTTAAAACACATATGAATTAGTACTGTGTGTCAATCTTTGTTTTTGTATTTTCGTCGAACCCAGGGTTTGGATTCTGTATTTTGTATTTTGGATTCTGTATTTTGGCTCCAGCTCCATTTGCAATAATCTACGGTACGACATGGTGATCAGGACATAGTCCCTGTAACCATTCGACTGGCGAGACAGAAACTATGTAGCCGTAGATAAAATTGACTGTCCTTCGACCATCATCCCTCGGCAATGATGATATGACAACCTATCACTATATCTTATATAGTTGTAGATGATGTCTTAGTATTACATTATGTGAGTTCATCTTGATTCTGTTACATTATTTAGATACTAGATACGATAAGAACATATACTACACCATATGTACAGAACATATATGATTCACACTAATATATGCTAGAATGAATTTTGGGTTGTGTTCTGAGCCATCCGTTCTCACACTTGGCAAAAATTCGATTTTTTTGTATTTTATCTGTTTTCGAAAATGTACTCAAACGAGATGGCACCCGTTCTCACAGATGGCACCTAAGACCCGAAGATCTCGCTTGAGGGAGGCACAGATGGCTGTGAAAGAGGAGGTGTGTCACGCCCCAGAACCAGAATACTGGAGAGCGGGTGCAGACATAGCCAGCTACGTATAATGAAATGGAATCCACGTCACTATACGGTCACGGCTGTCTAGATATATGAGGGTTTAACTACAATCCATCAGTCTCCTATGGTCAGGAACAAGCCTATTGTCTCAATCACAAGCAAGTAGTAACAGTCACAAGATATTAGAGCATCAATATACAATAGTAAGGCATCCCATACATTACATATTGGATGATCATGAAGCTAGTCGTACAAAATGTCAGGACTAGCAAGAGTTTTAGTCAATACATGATCAACGCTAGGATTTGTCAATCATGTTACAGCCCGTAGGTAGACAGTAAATCAGGTGCAATACGAGCTAATACGTGCTCGCCGGCTAAACGTCTCAAAAGAATAATTTTACAAGTAGAGTGGGAGGACAAAAAACTCACTCGTTGCCCTGGTTATGCCTGGTGGTCACCATCGGGCTGGAAGACAGGTAGATCCTCTGGTACTGCTCCGATATTTGGCCACACAAAACCAGCTGGATCAGACCCCAGAAAGAGCAAGTGCCACAAAGGAGGCTTCACTTAGGAACTAAAGCCAGCATATCACAATAGAATATTAAAGATAATAAATAAAGAACTGATAATAATAGAGATAACAACAGTAAACTGAGTACGAGAAAACTATTCAAGTAGCCAGGTCACAACCCTTAAACCAAACAAGGACCAGGGTTGCAGCCCTTTACCTGAATAGAAACCCGTCTCAAATACTATTGGTACAGTGAAGACAATAAACGAAGAGAGGACACAGAACTGCTCCGGGAGCCAGGTTACAACCCTTAAACCAAACAAGGACCGGGGTTGTAACCCTTCGCCTGAACAGAACTGGGCCCCTGATCTTTATTGCTAAGGCCAGCATGATTAATCATGGTATTGAAGTAAGGTCAAACATGACGAACATGACATAGAGTTGCAATAAGACAATAAACGAAGGGAGGACATAGAACTGCTCCGGGAGCAGGTTACAACCCTTAAACCAAACAAGGACCGGGGTTGTAACCCTTCGCCTGAACAGAACTGGACCCCCGATCGTTATTGCTAAGACAAGTATCAATAATCATGTCATGGTACGATCTTGCATAGGATCAGGATAAGACTAAGCTGGAATAAACTTCATCCAATCAATCACGGTCACTCAAGAGTACGACTTGATACTTTTAACTAACTAGGGTTATCACAGGCCTAGTTACTAGCAAGATGTAATGAGATTATCCCAACAGCCACAGGCCCTGCAGACCATCCGGTTATCCAGGTCGAACGTTTATGAAGAATGCAACTCGTGACTGTGTGCTGGAAATGTGCCCTACTCGTCGGTAGGCTACAAGTCCACTGAATGCGCCCAGATAACGAGATTGCCTGTAGCTAGGAATCTCTTCATGACTACTGAATCATTCTAGTTAATTAGCCTTAGTCAATTTCAGTAGGTGTCCCTGACCGTGGTACTCAGGGACCCCCATCCTAGACATGATGCAAGACAGTACCAGTTTATTTGTACAAACACAATCGCCCACGGTGTCCAGATCTTTCATACTTGTTATGTCAGGCTAGCTATCGTAACAGCATGCCGAGATATATCATGTCAGTTTACTTGTCAAGAGTGTACCACATCAGGCCACTATCGTGTTCTATTCGTACCTTATCATGAATGAGAGAAACTTGTATAAAACAACTAGTAACATATTCTTGAAGCCAATGAAAAGATCTATAACTTTTATGTTTTGAGTTTTTCGAGATTCTAGCTACAAAACAACTTAAACAGGCAAAAACAACAAAATAGGGCAATTTCGGCGCATGGGATTCCTGCACAATCGACGTATGAGATTCCTGCACAAATCGGCGCATGGGATTCCTACACAAATCGGCGCATGAGATTTCTGCACAAATCGGCGCATGAGATTTCTGCACAAATCGGCGCATGAGATTCCTGCACAAATCGGCGCATGAGATTTCTGTACAAATCGGCGCATGAGTTTTTTGCACAAATCGATGTATGAGATTTCTGCACAAATCGGCACATGAGTTTTCTGTACAAATCGGCGCATGAGATTTCTGCACAAATCGGCGCATGAGATTTCTGCACAATTGGCGCATGAGATTTTTGCACAAATCGGCGCATGAGATTTCTGCACAAATCGGCGCATGGCCTCCCGGAGCATGGGGTTCGTCGTCCCCAAACAGCAAGTTCAGCCATAAAAATTCTGAAAACTTGTCATGACCATAACTTTCTCATCCGGAGTCGAAATCAAGCAAAACAAAAGCCAAAACTGAAGGAAATTGAATTCTCTACAACATAGAACCATTAGTTTTTGGAAATACCATGTTTTTAGAGATCAAAACCAAGAAATACTAAACAAGAAGGAACTTAAAACTTAGATCTACAAAAATATAACCATAAAAATAGAAAATGCCAAGTTCTAAAGTATCTTAGAATCAAGTGAGGAAGAGAATGGATCAATAAAACTTGAGATCCATCATAAAGCAAGTTTGCACTTGCCTAAGCTCTCTCTCTCTCTTTCTGGTAGGTGTAGAAGTAAATGTGGAGAAGAAGAAGAGTAATGAAGAGAGAGAATGAAGGAATGGGTTAATAAAGGATGATGGAGGAGGTAGGTGGGGGTTCTCCCCTTGGTTCATGATGAACCAAGGCAACTCAAGCCTAGCCGAACCAACCCTAAATAAACTGAACCAAGCCAAAAGATATGCAATACAAGAGAAAATACGTACACGTATTCCAAGATACATAATACGAACTACAGGCATTACAACTCTACCTTCCTTAAAAGAATTCTGTCCTCGGAATTTAATCAAGAGGCTAGAATTGTAAGGACAAGCTATAATAATCGTAATCTGTAACAAGCAGTCTACCATGCAGTCATTTATTCAAGCAAGGAATTGAAAGCATAAGGCATAAGGAAGACATTATACCTTACGTGTCAAACAGGTCGGGATATCGCGATCGGATATCATCCTCACGCTCCCACGTTGACTCACCCAAAGAGTGATGACCCCAAGCAACTCGGACTAAACTAATAGTCTTGTTCTTGAGTATCTTCTCTCTCCGGTCCAATATAGACACGGGCCTCTCCTCATATGAAAGGTTGGTACCAACAACCAATTTCGAATGATCCAGGATATGGCTCGGGTCCGGGATATACCGTCGTAGTTGAGATACATGGAACACGTCATGCACCTCTCTTAGCGACGACGGAAGAGCGAGACGATAGGATACATCACCTACTCGCTCTAGAATATCGAACGGCCCTATATACCTAGGACTAAGCTTTTCCCGTACGCCGAAATGAATGACGCCACGGTTAGGCGAAATCCTCAGGAATACATGGTCGCCGACAGAAAACTCAAGAGGGCGCCGATGAGAATCGGCCCAATAACGCTGGCGATCTTGGGCAACTCGAAGATGATCTCTGACTCTTCTGACTACTTCAACAGTTTGAGCAATCATTTTCGGAGTAAGCATCTGCCTCTCTCCAACATCATCCCAGGCTAGCGGGGATCGATACTTCCTACCATACAGTACCTCAAACGGTGCCATCTGGATACTGGCCTGGAAACTGTTGTTGTACGAGAACTCCACCAGGTGCACGTGATCTTCCCACGAACCACCGAAGTCGAGTATACATGACCGCAACATATCTTCAAGAGTCTGGATCGTACGTTCTGACTGACCATCTGTCTGCGGATGATAAGCGGAGCTGAACTGGAGGCGAGTTCCCAAACTCTCTTACAAGCTACGCCAAAAGTGCGACGTAAATCTGGAATCTCTGTCCGAGGTGATACTGACTGGTACACCATGAAGTCTGACGATCTGTCGAAGATACATCTCCGCTAGCTGAGCCATCGACTGACCAACTCTGAACGGAAGAAAGTGAGCCACCTTCGTGAGCCTGTCTATGACAACCCAAATAGCGTCTCTGCCAGCCGGGGATCTGGGCAATCCCGTCACAAAGTCCATGGTTATATGCTCCCATTTTCACTCGGAAATCGGTAATGGTTGAAGTTGTTGGCCTATTGGTCATATGGTCAACCTGATTTTAATAATTGATCAAAACTCTGTCTGGATATACAAAGCTTGTTGGGACATCTCAGCTCCTTGGACATAAGCAAGATTGGATATTCACTTCGTTCAAGACTGAAGATCTGTTTGCCTACTTGAGTCTGTATTTCCTATGCAATGTAATTTTCATTTTATTTTGAGTCTAGGAATACGTTGTACACCGAGTCGTACTGGCAAATAGGCTATTCCCAAAACAGTTCAAAATGTTTTTTAAAATGACCTATCAAATTGTTTACAAAAAGGTTTTCAAAAAGGTTTTCAAAAATCACCAAAACCTACTTTAAAAACCCTAACCTAACCCTGACAGAACTCGGCCAGAGTTCGGCCAGAGTTCGGCCAGAGTTCGGTTGGTGGCCGTTTTGATTTTGAATTCTCTGGAACTTGGTCCTCCTGCAGTTGCGGATTTGACCGAGATTTGCTCATCGAGTTCTGCCCGAATTCTGCCCGAATTCTGACAGAGTTCTCCCTTTGGAAATCCTATAAATAGAGAAGTATTTCGATCATTTCAATTCACTCATTCACTTTCAATCTTTTCTCTATCTAAAAAGCTTTCTGCCTTCCAAAGAGTTTTCTAGAGCTTTCATTTTCAGATCCCAAGCCAGTTACAATCCTCTAGTCGATTTGCCAGTGCGATACGGTCTAGAAGTTTCTGAGAGATTGTAATCAGAAGGCTTGATTGAAGAATACCTCTTCACATTTGAAGTTGGACGAGTTCTTCGTATCAAAGCTCGCGTTGTAGAAGTTGCAAGGACTTCGTAAGAAAACTTGCGGTTTTTCCTATAGTGGATTCAAACTGGTATCAAGAGTTCTACCGACTGGATTAGTCCTCAACAGAGGGATACCAGTATACATCGCTGTCTTTGCGTTTGCTTTCTGAACTCTGCCTTTACTTTATTTTCATCTGTGATTATATACTGTGATTGTGTTGCTAACTTTTTAATTAGCATTATTCCGCTGCCAACTCTATTCACCCCCCCCCCCTCTAGAGTATTACGCTTTACTATATCGTTTCTACAATTGGTATCAGAGCGGGTGTTACAGGTAAAGCAAGGTAAAAGTGCTATTATTTATTCATTATTTATTAGATCACAGCACATCACATGGCTACTATGAAATTCACAAGTGAAGGTCAGGCCACAAATAGACCTCCTCTGTTTGATGGTACTAACTACACTTATTGGAAAACACGGATGAGTTTCTTCTTAAAGTCTCTTGATTTTGACTTATGGGCTATTGTTCTTGATGGCTATCAGAAGCCACCTCGTATAAATGTCGAGGGTGTTTTAGTTAAAAAACCCCAAAACAGTTATACAGAGGAAGAAAAGAAAAAGGCCAGTCTTGACGCACGTGCCATTAATGCTCTTTTTTGTGCCTTAGACAGAACAGAATTTAACAGGGTATCTACATGCACAACGGCAAATGGTGTATGGAAGCTTCTCGAAGTTACACATGAAGGCACGACTCAAGTCAAGGAGTCAAAAGTCAGCAGACTTACTCAAGAGTACGAGGCGTTCAAAATGAAGCCAAATAAAACAGTCACACAAATGTTCGAGAGGTTCTTGGATATTGTAAACCCTTTGTCCTCCTCAGGCAAAGAATACAATAACCACGAAAAGATTCGCAAACACCTGCGAGCTCTCACCAAGAACTGGATTCTGAAGGCTACAGCTATCATTGAAGGAAACGACCTCACCACAATGTCACTTGAAGTACTCATGGGTAAGCTACTCACTCATGAACTGGATCTATAAGATTTTGAAGAGCCTGCACCAAAGGAGAAGACTATCGCCCTCAAGGCTCAGCACAGAAAAGCTGCTGAAGATGACTCAGACAGCAGTGGATCTGACGCTGAAGATCAAGCTCTCCTAGCAAGGAAGTTCAAAAGATTCATGAGACATGAGAAGAGAGTCAAAGAGAACAACAGCAACAACTGGTACCAAGAAGATGCTGTCTGCTATGGCTGCAAGAAGAAGGGACATATGAAGAAGGACTGTCCCATCAACTCATCATCGAGCAAGAAGAACAACAGGTATGAAAAAGGCAACCTGAAGAGATCAACATCCCGGAAATATGCCAACACCAGCATATGGCATGAGAGTGAAGCTAGCGACTCAGAAGATGAACATTCAGAGGACACTACAAACATCTGCTTCATGGCAATCGATCAGGTACCTACTGAACCTGTAGAAATATATGATGACTTTACCTTTGAGCAATTAGGAGATGCCTTCAGTGACCTGATGCTTGACTACAGAAAACTGCGTAGTAAATATCAGACCGCTAAGAAGGTACTCAAAGAGTACAAAGGAGAAATAGGAAGACTTACCGACCTACTAGCTGAGGTTAGAACTAGTGTTAGTGAGTCTGGTGAGCTTTCCTCTATAAAGCTCTTATTACACGAGACTAAACAGTCATCCGAAGAGAAAGATAAGATTATAGACCAATTGAGAGAAGATCTTTCAAAAGAAAACAAAAGTCTTCAATCTGCACAAATCAGAATGGAATCACTCACCTCTGATTATACTAAGTTATATGACACTTCCAAAAGGTTGGAAATTAGGTTAGGAAAATAGCCTGAGCCTGCTGCTTCCTATCCTAACACGTGTCACTTACCGAAAATTCGGAACATTCCCAAGCCAAACACTGTCAAACCAAACCATATAAAACCTTTACCCCAAAAGGTTAAGCCCAAACATGATCATAGGTATGCATTCTTCTATACTAGAAAACCTAAACCTACCAACCATGCACATCACTCTGCTTTCAACACTCAACATGCACAATGTCATTATTGTGGCCTCATTGGTCATATTTCATCTGCATATAGAATGAGAAAGCTAGTTGATTTAAATGTTTATGCTTGGATACCTAAAGCTAACAATTCAGGACCCTACAAGAAATGGGTACCAAGAGTTTCATCTGCAAACAGTTTTGTAGGTGGAACACCCTTCACATGCTAGAAGCAAATGGATCCTCGACAGCGGTTGCTCACGGCATATGACCGGTGACGCTACCCTATTTGCAACACTGTCGAAGAAGAAGAAGGAAGGTTATGTTTCCTTCGGCAATAATTTAAAAGGGTATATTATTGGTATCGGTGATGTTGGTAAATCTCCCTATCCCGTGATTAAAGATGTCTGTCTGGTTACCGAGTTGAAACATAATCTGCTCAGCATAAGTCATCTAGCTGATCATGGTTATGGTATCAACTTTGGCAAAGACAAATGTACTATAGTTGATAGCTCAACTGGTAGTACTATCTTTGAAGGAATCAGGGAAGACAATATATATGTTTTCTATCTATTGGAAGAAGCTAACATTTCAGGTAGATGCTTAATGGCCAAAAGTGATGAGAGTCATTTATGGCATATGAGACTCGGTCATGCAAATATGGATACAATTTCAAGATTATCCACAAAGAAGTTAGTACGCAGTTTACCGGACATAACATTCAAGAAGGATTCGGTATGCAGCCAATGCGAAAAGAACAAGGCTACCAGATCCACATTCAAGTCTGTAAACGCAGTATGTACTACTAGACCCCTACAATTGCTACACATGGATTTATTCGGTCCTAGCAGAGTTGCTAGCCTCGGAGGTAAATTATATGCATTTATAATTGTAGATGATTTTTCTAGATATACGTGGGTATATTTCTTGACACGCAAGAATGACGCATTATCCGAATTTGTCGCCTTTTGCAAGAAAGTACAGAATGAAAAAGGTTACATGATCACTCGTATTAGAAGCGATCATGGAGGCGAATTCGAGAATGCTGATTTCGAGCAATTTTGTGACACACACGGTTTTATACATGAGTTCTCCTGCCCTAGAACTCTACAACAAAATGGAGTTGTGGAACGTAAGAACAGAACTCTAACCGAAATGGCCAGAGTAATGTTAAATCAATTTAGCCTACCCAAATACTTCTGGGCTGAAGCTGTCAATACAGCTTGCTTTGTGCTCAATAGAGTTCTAATTCGACCCAAATCGAAGAAGACTCCTTTTGAGTTATGGTTTGATAGAATTCCTTCAGTTTCATATTTTAAGATATTTGGCTGTAAGTGCTTTATTCTTAATACTAAAGATAATTTGGGAAAGTTTGACGAAAAGGCCGATGAAGGTATATTTTTAGGTTATGCGGCCAAGAGCAAAGGATACAGAGTCTTCAACAAACGTACCATGATCATCGAAGAGTCAATCAACGTCACTTTTGATGAAATGAACCAAATGACACTCGATGACAGTGATGAAGATCTGCCTACATCAAGCTCAACATCAGCTGAACCTGAACCAAGCTCTGCACTAGCTGAACCCCCTAGAGGAGATCTAGGAACCAGCTACCTACAGAGTCTACCGAAAAGGTTAAAATTCACAGCTGATCATCCACAAGATTTGGTAATTGGTGACATTACCAAAGGAGTAAGCACTCGATCATCCAGTAGAGATATTATTTCTAGTGTTGCATTTATTTCACAGCTAGAACCTAAATCTATTGATGAAGCATGTAGTGATAGTTTCTGGATAGATGCCATGCAAGAGGAATTGAACCAATTCGAACGGAATCAAGTTTGGGAACTTGTTCCCAAGCCTATTGATCATCCGGTCATTGGCACCCGTTGGGTATTCCGAAACAAACTGAATGAGGATGGTTTAGTAACTCGTAACAAGGCTCGACTCGTAGCTCAAGGATACAATCAAGAAGAGGGTATCGACTACGATGAGACTTATGCCCAAGTTGCGAGATTAGAATCCATTCGTATGTTATGTGCATTTGCATATTTTCATGATTTCAAACTTTTTCAAATGGATGTAAAAAGTGCTTTTCTAAATGGATTTATAAAAGAAGAAGTTTTTGTAGCACAACCTCCGGGTTTCACGGATTTCAAAAATCCTGACCATGTTTTCAAGTTGAAGAAAGCCTTATACGGTTTGAAACAAGCCCCTCGTGCTTGGTATGATCGTCTAAGCTCTTTTCTACTTGACAACGGTTTTTCAAAAGGAAAGGTTGACACTACACTTTTTATTAAATCTTTTAATGGCAAGCTGCTTTTAATTCAAATTTATGTTGATGATATCATATTTGGATCCACTGATGAATCTCTTTGTCAAGAATTCTCTAAGTGTATGCAGAATAAGTTTGAGATGAGCATGATGGGAGAGCTGAAATTCTTTTTCGGATTGCAAATCAAACAAACCAACAATGGGATGTTCATTAATCAAGCCAAGTACACAAAAGATTTGCTAAAGAAGTTTGATCTGGACAATGTCAAACCTATTGGCACTCCGATGGCAACTTTAACAAAGCTTGATTCTGACGAACAAGGCAAGCCAGTCGACATACGTAAGTATCGAGGTATGATTGGTAGTTTACTTTACTTAACTGCTAGTCGTCCAGATATAATGTTTAGTGTTTGCTTGTGTGCACGTTTTCAAGCTAACCCAAAGGAATCACATCTGTCCGCAGTTAAGCGTATCTTCCGATACCTTAAAGGCACTTCTTCTGTCGGCTTGTGGTATCCCAAATCCAAATCCTTTGACCTTATTGGTTATTCGGATACAGATTTTGCCGGATGCAAGGTTGATAGAAAAAGTACTAGCGGTACATGTCATTTCTTAGGCAAGGCTCTAGTCTCTTGGTTTAGTAAAAAGCAAAATTCTGTAGCCTTATCAACAACAGAGGCTGAGTACATCGCCGCAGGACGTTGTTGTGCTCAGATTTTATGGATGAAACAAACCTTAGAAGACTTTGATTTATTTTACACACATATTCCCATTTTCTGTGATAACACTAGCACCATTAATTTGACTAAGAATCCTGTATGTCACTCTCGTACTAAACATATCGAGATTCGGCATCATTTTCTTAGAGATCATCATCAAAATGGAGATATAAATCTTGTATACATAGATACTGATAATCAATTAGCTGACATCTTCACTAAACCTCTAGCGGAAGATCGCTTCAATTATTTACGTCGAGAATTAGGAATTTTGGACGTCAATAATATTAATTGATTTTATTTTATGTTTTTATATCATTATGCAAAAACTGTGTTAGAGACAAGCTAATAAAGAGTCTGTCTGTCACCACAACTACGGTTGAAGCGAAGCGGTATTTAAGAGTTCCCCGGTGAACCTCTGCCAGCTGGGACAGTACTCCTACAGCTAATCTGAGACAGCTGCTGTGTAAAGATATTTAACTCATAAAATATTATTAATTATGTTATTTGAAAGCTAAAATAACTAATCTTTGAATTAAATATTTGAAACGAGTCAATGAAAAAGAAGTAGCAAAATCAACTTGAAAGAACCCTAGGCGAATTCGGCCAGAACTCTGACCGAATTCGGCCCGAGTTCGGTTGAGGGTATCTGCGTATATATCTAGAACCCGAGAGCTCCTTCTCTTCCATTGCTTCCATATTTCCAAACAGCAGCTACAGCCGCCCGAAAACCCTCCAAACCCTAGGTATTCACCAACCCATTGCTCCCTATCTACTTGGTAAAATCCTTCCAAACTTTAGAATCGTGCGGGGATCATCCTTCTCTACAACATATCTAATCTTTGTGAGGTATAACTCTCTCCTTCTCCACTTTCAAATTTGTGCTTATTTATTTCAATGGCACCTAGATTTAATCCGTCTAAGAGGAAGAAGACTACTCCTAGTGAGGAAGGGTCCTCTTCGAATCCTCACACGGATTCTTTGTTTTCGCCAGTCCAAAAGAGCGACGGTGCTTTCGATGGGTTTTTCTTTCAAACCCTCGATCAAGCTTTATTATTGTACGGTGACTTTTCCACCCGATCCATATGCAGCGGCGCTCCGGTTAAATGGACGATTTTTCCTGACCATCGTCACTTATTTGAGGCATTAGGGTTACATTTGCTTGTTAAACTGTGCTTCCCAATTGCTACTAATGCCATTAGATTGTTCTATTGCAATCTCGTAGTTAACACTTTTGACGTGAGCACACGTGTTGGAGGCATAGATATTGAGTTCAATGATGTCCTCCTAGCGGAGATTCTTGGGATTCCCAATGAAGGTGAACCGCTAGTTGATATCACGGAATTCGAGTTCCCCGAAGGCACTACACTCACGAGTTTCAAAACGGAACTTTGTGCACCTGACAGAGTACGTTCTGGAAAGTTTAAGGCTAACAACCTTAACTTGTTCAACTACGAATTGCATCGCATCATCTACTCTACTCTACTTCCCAAATCCACTTCCAAGGATGATGTGACTTCGCTTGAGCTGTCCGCTATGTATCATCTTATCAAGGGGATTCTTTTTCCGTCCCCAAGACCATTATTCAGATGATGGGACGTTGTCGTGCAAGAGATCGAAATCTCTCTTACGCGATGATTCTCCCTCGTATCTTTCAGCGCTTCAACATCGATCTATCGACTTGTACTCAGGACTCTGAGCCCAAGTTACTCCAGCTTTCTCGTCGCAGCCAGACTGCTTCAGCTCCACCTCCTGCTCCTCCTACTGTACCATCTCCACCACATCAGCCGTATGCCATGACTTTTGAGGGCATACATCAGCACCTATCTGCTTTGTACGTCTCGATGACGGACATGGCTCGCGAGCGAGAGTTCCGCGATGTCACCCGTTACCAGGCGATGGCAAACTCCTTGGCCGATCTGCGTTTCGCACAGACTGGTCACTCTGCCGCTTCTATTCCTCGAGATCCAGCTTTTTCGGGTTACCGCTGTGAGGATGAGGCTGTCCATGCCTACTTCCAGCCCGGTAACGCCTATGATTGGTATCGTGCTCCTCGAGATTATGTTGGCGAGTTCTATGCTGGCGCCCCTACTCATCCTACTGGCGCTGGTACTTCTGGTGCTGGTACTTCCGGTCATGCTGGCCGTGCTGTTGATGATTTTGATGAGGATAGTGATGATGAGATCTGATC
Organism: Iris pallida; assembly: GCA_029216955.1. Lineage (NCBI taxonomy): Eukaryota > Viridiplantae > Streptophyta > Magnoliopsida > Asparagales > Iridaceae > Iris > Iris pallida. Next base: position 16,625,520 of record JANAVB010029620.1, read on the forward strand.
TGATTACTAGTGACATTCTACTGTATACTTGGAAATGCTCCGACATTCCAAGTTTTTTATCTTTTTGATTAGTACTTTGTAGTTTGCTATCAGTATTTCTTTTATCTTCATGGACATGTTTTTGATGTTTCATTTATGACATCTCAGTTTATTTCAGCATTTTGTTTAGCACAATCTCTTTTTACTGCTTCTTCATTGCAAACTGCCTGTGAAATAGCATGCCTGAGATTTCTTTTATGTTTTGATGCAAATACATGCCTGTGATGATAATTTGTAGCAACTTTACATGCCTGTGATAATAATCTCTAAATTCTTATACCATTTCTTTTATTTTCTCGCTATTTGTTACTTATGCATTCATTGCGGGGGAGTCTTCTGCATTTAATGCGGGGGAGTCTTTCTTTGTGCAATTATTTTGCTAAGTGACAAAGGGGGAGAAAATTAAAAATGATCTAACATTTTTTTTGAGGTATACAGGTTATGAACAATTTCTACTTTTTGATATTTTTTTTGCACACGCTTGAACTAGCTTCATGTTATATCATTCATAGTTTGTCAATTATCAAAATAGGGGAGATTGTTGGCCCATTGGTCATATGGTCAACCTGATTTTAATAATTGATCAAAACTCTGTCTGGATATACAAAGCTTGTTGGGACATCTCAGCTCCTTGGACATAAGCAAGATTGGATATTCACTTCGTTCAAGACTGAAGATCTGTTTGCCTACTTGAGTCTGTATTTCCTATGCAATGTAATTTTCATTTTATTTTGAGTCTAGGAATACGTTGTACACCGAGTCGTACTGGCAAATAGGCTATTCCCAAAACAGTTCAAAATGTTTTTTAAAATGACCTATCAAATTATTTACAAAAAGGTTTTCAAAAAGGTTTTCAAAAATCACCAAAACCTACTTTAAAAACCCTAACCTAACCCTGACAGAACTCGGCCAGAGTTCGGCCAGAGTTCGGCCAGAGTTCGGTTGGTGGCCGTTTTGATTTTGAATTCTCTGGAACTTGGTCCTCCTGCAGTTGCGGATTTGACCGAGATTTGCTCATCGAGTTCTGCCCGAATTCTGCCCGAATTCTGACAGAGTTCTCCCTTTGGAAATCCTATAAATAGAGAAGTATTTCGATCATTTCAATTCACTCATTCACTTTCAATCTTCTCTCTATCTAAAAAGCTTTCTGCCTTCCAAAGAGTTTTCTAGAGCTTTCATTTTCAGATCCCAAGCCAGTTACAATCCTCTAGTCGATTTGCCAGTGCGATATGGTCTAGAAGTTTCTGAGAGATTGTAATCAGAAGGCTTGATTGAAGAATACCTCTTCACATTTGAAGTTGGACGAGTTCTTCGTATCAAAGCTCGCGTTGTAGAAGTTGCAAGGACTTCGTAAGAAAACTTGCGGTTTTTTCTATAGTGGATTCAAACTGGTAGCAAGAGTTCTACCGACTGGATTAGTCCTCAACAGAGGGATACCAGTATACATCGCTGTCTTTGCGTTTGCTTTCTGAACTCTGCCTTTACTTTATTTTCATCTGTGATTATATACTGTGATTGTGTTGCTAACTTTTTAATTAGTATTATTCCGCTGCCAACTCTATTCACCCCCCCTCTAGAGTATTACGCTTTACTATATCGTTCCTACAGAAGTAGTCCAGCTGGTCTCTGATGTTCAGCCTTAACTTGTTGGCAGACTATACAACGAGAGACAAACCGGGCTATCTTCCTCTTCATGCCATTCTACCAAAAGTGCTGGCGGATATCACGGTACATCTTCGTGCCACCGGGATGAATGGAATACTGTAAACTGTAGGACTCTGCCATGATCTCCTGTCTGATATCTCCATTGGGTACACAAAGACGCTTACCATGTCAAAGTGTACCATCTTCATGAATGCATAACTCTGGTCTTCGTCCTGCCTCACACTCTGCTCTGAGTCGCTGAAGCTTTGAATCTACTGACTGCGCCATCCGGATTCTCTCGACTATAGTAGACTGAACTTGCATGCTGGCCATCAATGCCACACTGGAAGGAAGGACAACTTCTATATCCATCTTCTGAAGATCGGCTAACAGTTCTGGTTGCGCTGTCAGGAAATAAACTCCGGTTCTCCTGCTCAATGCATCTGCAACAACGTTAGCCTTCCCTGGGTGATACTGCAGGTTGACATCATAATCCACAAGCAGCTCTAGCCATCTCCTCTGACGCATGTTGAGATCCTTCTGGATGAAAACATACTTCAGGCTCTTGTGGTCGGTGAAAATTTCTACCCTATCTCCGTACAAGTAGTGCCTCCACAACTTAAGTGCAAACACTACTGCTGCCAACTCCAAGTCATGGGTTGGGTAATTCCTCTCATGATCACGAAGTTGTCGTGACGCATAAGCTATTACCTTCCCATGCTGTATCAGAACACATCCTAAACCTCTGTTCGAAGCATCACAATACACTGAGAATCCTCCAGTTCCATCTGGAAGCGTGAGAATAGGAGCTATCATCAAGCCTCGCTTCAACTTCTCAAAAAAATCCTGGCACTCTGCTGTCCAAGCAAACTGCACATCCTTGCGGGTCAACTGGATCAATGGCGCAGAAATTCGAGCAAAGTCTGAGACAAATCGTCGGTAGTAGCCGGCCAATCCAAGAAAACTGCAAACTTCTACAACCGTGCTAGGCACTGGCCATGTTTTAATGGCCATGATTTTCTGGGGATCCACTTCAACTCCTCCTCGGGTGATGATATGACCCAAGTACGAAATGCGATCGAGCCAGAACTCGTATTTACTGAACTTGGCAGACAACTGGTGCTCTCTGAGAATCTGGAGGACAACTCGGAGATGTTGCTCATGCTCCGCTTCACTCTTACTGTAGACCAGGATGTCGTCTAGGAATACAATCATGAACTGATCCAAATAAGGCATAAAGATACGATTCATGAGGTCCATGAATACAGTCGGCGCATTGGTTGCTCCAAATGGCATCACAAGGAACTCCCAATGTCCATACCTAGATCTGAAAGCTGTCTTCGGGATATCCTGCTCTCTGACTCTGATCTGGTGGTATCCTGACCGCAAGTCGATCTTCGAAAATATTGACGCCCCTCTGAGTTGATCAAACAAGTCATCTATCCTCAGGAGAGGGTATCTGTTCTTAATTGCCACCGAGTTTAAGGTACGATAATCTACACATAATCTGGACGTACCATCCTTCTTTTTTACAAGAAGCATCGGGGCTTCCCAAGACGATCCACTAGCACGAATGAATACCTTGGTTCTGAGTTCTTCAATCATCTTGTATAATATCTCCAGCTCTGATGGCGCCATCCTGTAGACTCTCTCTGACACTGGGGCTGTTCCGAGAATCAAGTCGATGGTGAACTCGATCTCCCGCTCTGGCGGCATCCCTGGAAGCTCTTCTGGGAAAATATCTGGAAACTCTTCGACTATCCGAGGTAACTGTACTACTGCTACTGCTATCCGCAACACTGGAAATGAAGGTTCAACTTCGCCTCTGGAGAAGGAAAACTCCGGCTCGCCTGGAATGCTAAAAATAACCCTGCCAATGTGGCAGTCTATCCTAGCATACTGGTCCCTCAACCAATCCATCCCTAAGACCACATCATAATCGGCCATCGAAAACTCTATCAATCTAGCGAGAAATTCTCTACCTCTAACTACGATCCGACACGAGGAAAATACTCTATCTACTCCCACAAGTTTGTTACCAGTAAGTATATTGAGCCTTACTGATAATGACTCGGGTTTCAGTCCTACCAGTGTCGCGAATCGTGCAGACATAAATGAATGTGAGGCACCAGAATCAAATAATACTGAAGCTGGAAAGGTGTTGACGAGAATAGTACCTGCCACTACCTCACCTGGTGCTATTCTTTCTTCTTCCATGGTCAAAGCCAGCACTTGACCATGTCCTCTGGGTGCGGGTCCCCTCTGCTAAAAATTCCTCTGCCTGCTCTGTATCAGGGCTTGGGCTTGGGCATACTGTTGCGGTCTCTGCTGCTGGAATGCCTGGGCCTGTTCGGCAATGGCCTAGGGAACGGGTACTGCAGCTGCTGCTGCTGCTGGACTGGTGCTGGTCCTCTAACTGAAGGGCTAGAGAAGGCTGATGAACTCCCCCTGTTCGGGCAATTCCCAATCCTGTGGTCCGGGGCACCACAAACCAAGCACAAACCCTGTGCTCTGTGACACTCTGATACCATATGTCCGGCCTTCCCGCAGTGTGAACATCCCACTGCGGAAGACTGCTTCTGCTTCTGCTGCTGAGGGTGCGTCGGGGTGGAATGCTGAACCGATGTCACTGAGGCCGCCTGCCTCGGAGCTCCAATGGTCAAAGCCCTGGCCGCCGGGGCTGGTGCTGAAGACTGATTCATCTGGCTGTGGGATCGCTTCCGACCTCCGGTCCTATCCACGATCCTCTGGAAGATATATTCATGCCTCCTGGCTGCCCTCAGTACTGCATCAAAATTCTGATGCTCAAACTGCTCCACCGCCAATAAAATCTCCAGATGAAGCCCCTGCTGGAATCGCTGGGCTCTATCGAACTCGGTCGTACCAAGGTGGGAGCAAACCGACTAAGTCTGGAGAACTCGGTCACATATCCATCGACCGTCCTGCCCATCTGCTTCAGATTGGTGAACCTCGTCTGTAGATCATACCGAGCTACACCATCAAAATACTTGGTCTGAAATCTCTCCCTGAATACTGTCCATAAAATAGGGGCCACTAATCCATCGGCCTGCGCTGTCCACCAGCTGCGGGCAAGATCTAGTAACTGCAGGCACACTACAGCCACCTTCTCGGCTTCTGGAGTCCTGGCTGCTTCTAGAATCACCTCTGTGTCCTGAAGCCATGCATTTGCAGCGATCGCATCTTCACTGCCGTCGAAGAAGGGAGGGTTCAAGCGCTTGAAGCTGTTGGCTGCGCTATTACCCTGATGACCTCCTCTGGTCAAAGCGTCTGCCACCGCCTGGTGCAAAGCATCTCCTCGACGATCCTGGGAGGCTAATAATGACCTGATGAGACCCACCAAAGTGCCATCCTCAGGTTCTGCTGGCTGGACGGGCTGAACTGGTGGCTCTTCTTTAGTAGGCATGACTCTGGAGGCTACTCCTGAATGCTGGGCTTGATCTCCAGGTTGCTGCTGGTCCACTGGAGGTGCACCGCCTTGCTGATCGGCAGGACCAGAAACAATGCCGCTGAAGAAGACGACATAGGGAACGATAAGGAAGGACCATGACAGATCAACGATACAAGCATATGATCAGGTCAAGATTCTCAGGGATTTGAAGATACGAGCAGAGATCAAGGGCGAATACTGATTGAGACATCTATTCGGTAAACCCTCATATATCTTGAATTACAAGACCTGCATGGGCCACCACTAAAACCATGTCATACCCCAGAACCAGAATACTGGAGAGTGGGGGCAGACATAGCCAGCTACATATAATGAAATGGAATCCACGTTACTATACGGTCACGGCTGTCTAGATATATGAGGGTTTAACTACAATCCATCAGTCTTCTATGGTCAGAAACAAGCCTATTGTCTCAATCACAAGCAAGTAGTAACAGTCACAAGATATTAGAGCATCAATATACAATAGTAAGGCGTCCCATACATTACATATTGGATGATCATGAAGCTAGTCGTACAAAATGTCAGGACTAGCAAGAGTTTTAGTCAATACATGATCAACCCTAGGATTTGTCAATCATGTTACAGCCCGTAGGCAGACAGTAAATCAGGTGCAATACGAGCTAACACGTGCTCGCCGGCTAAACGCCTCAAAAGAATAATTTTCCAAGTAGAGTGGGAGGACAAAAGAAACCCACTCGTTGCCCTGGTTACGCCTGGTGGTCACCATCGGGCTGGAAGACAGGTGGATCCTCTGGTGCTGCTCCGATATCTGGCCACACAAAACCAGCTGGGTCAGACCCCAGAAAGAGCAAGTGCCACAAAGGAGGCTTCACTTAGGAACTAAAGCCAGCATATCACAATAGAATATTAATGATAATAAATAAAGAACTGATAATAATAGAGATAACAACAGTAAACTGAGTACGAGGAAACTATTCAAGTAGCCAGGTCACAACCCTTAAACCAAATAAGGACCGGGGTTGCAACCCTTCACCTGAATAGAAATCCGTCTTAAATACTATTGGTACAGTGAAGACAATAAATGAAGAGAGGACACAGAACTGCTCCGGGAGCCAGGTTACAACCCTTAAACCAAACAAGGACCGGGGTTGTAATCCTTCGCCTGAACAGAACTGGACCCCTGATCTTTATTGCTAAGGCCAGCATGATTAATCATGGTATTGAAGTAAAGTCAAACATGACGAACATGACATGGAGTTGCAATAAGACAATAAACAAAGGGAGGACACAGAACTGCTCCGGGAGCCAGGTTACAACCCTTAAACCAAACAAGGACCGGGGTTGTAACCCTTCGCCTGAACAGAACTGGACCCCCGATCGTTATTGCTAAGACAAGTATCAATAATCATGTCATGTTACAATCTTACATAGGATCAGGATAAGACTAAGCTGGAATAAACTCCATCCAATCAATCACGACCAATCAAGAGTACGGCTTGATACTTTTAACTAACTAGGGTTATCACAGGCCTAGTTACTAGCAAGATGCAATAAGATTATCCCAACAGCCACAAGCCCTGCAGACCATCCGGTTATCCAGGTCGAACGTTTATGAAGAATGCAACACGTGACTGTGTACTGTAAATGTGCCCTACTCGTCGGTACGCTACAAGTCCACTGAATGCGCCGAGATAACGAGATTGCCTGTAGCTAGGAATCTCTTCATGACTACTGAATCATTCTAGTTAATTAGCCTTAGTCAATTTCAGTAGGTGTCCCTAACCGTGGTACTCAGGGACCCCCATCCTAGACATGATGCAAGACAGTACCAGTTTATTTGTACAAACACAATCGCCCACGGTGTCCAGATCTTTCATACTTGTCATGTCAGGTTAGCTATCGTAACAACATGCCGAGATATATCATGTCAGTTTGCTTGTCAAGAGTGCGCCACAGCAGGCCACTATCGTGTTCTATTCGTACCTTATCATGAATGAGAGAAACTTGCATAAAATAACTAGTGACATATTCTTGAAGCCAATGAAAAGATCTACAACTTTTATGTTTTGAGTTTTTCGAGATTCTAGCTACAAAATAACTTAAACAGGCAAAAATAGCGAAATAGGGCAATTCCGGCGCATGGGATTCCTGCACAATCGGCGCATGAGATTTCTGCACAAATCGGCGCATGGGATTCCTGCACAAATCGGCGCATGAGATTTCGGCACAAATCGGCGCATAAGTTTTCTGCACAAATCGGCGCATGAGATTTCTGCACAAATCGGCGCATGAGATTTCTGCACAAATCGGCGCATGAGTTTTCTGTACAAATCGGCGCATGAGATTTTTGCACAAATTGCCGCATGAGATTTCTGCACAATTGGCGTATGAGATTTCTGCACAAATCGGCACATGAGATTTCTGCACAAATCGGCGCATGGCCTCTCGGCGCATGGTCTCCCAGTGCATGGGGTTCGTCGTCCCCAAACAGCAAGTTCAGCCATGAAAATTCTAAAAACTTGCCATGACTATAACTTTCTCATCCGGAGTCGAAATCAAGCGAAACAAAAGCCAAAACTGAAGGAAATTGAATTCTCTACAACATAGAACTATTAGTTTTTGGAAATACCAAGTTTTTAGAGATCAAAACCAAGAAAAACTAAACAAGAAGGAACTTAAAACTTAGATCTACAAAAATATAACCATAAAAATGGAAAATGCTAAGTTCTAAAGTATCTTAGAATCAAGTGAGGAAGAGAATGGATCAATAAAACTTGAGATCCATCATGAAGCAAGTTTGCACTTGCCTAAGCTCTCTCTCTTCCTGGTAGGTGTAGAAGTAAATGTGGAGAAGAAGAAGAGTAATGAAGAGAGAGAATGAAGGAATGGGTTAATAAGGGATGATGGGAGAGGTAGGTGGGGGTTCTCCCCTTGGTTCATGATGAACCAAGGCAACTCAAGCCTAGCCGAACCAACCCAAAATAAACCGAGCCAAGCCAAAAGATATACAATACAAGAGAAAATATGTACACGTATTCTAAGATACATAATACGAACTACAGGCATTACAAGGTGGCTCCAGCTCCAGAGGGCAGTTCCACCGAGAGAGCTGCTCCAGAAGTAATTTCTAAAGCCGAGGGAGCTGTGAAAGAAGTGGTGGCACCACAGGGCAGTTCCGCCGGGAGTTCCAGTCATCCATCTCCTTTGGATATTGATCTGGCTGTCGCGGATCCTACTTATGCGTGCTGGCTGAGGGAGTTCTATCTGCCCCAGCATAGACGAAAGTAGATACATATATTGAGTGGATTTATTTTGATGGATATATCTCATCTGGATATTTTGATGGATATTTGTTTTGATGGATATATCTCCTTTTGTATATTTTGATGGATGTTTGTTTACGTATGTGTGAAGTATATTGGTATAGCTTGCTATGTGATGTATATTGTGATGTATATTTGTTTGTGTGATGTGTGATGCATATTGTGATATTCCGAGAGGCTTGAGGAGACGACCAATTATTTTCGGTCTATTCTAGATTGTATTGTACGGGCCGGTGTTGAGTGTTCCACCGAAGCGGTCGACGAACACAGGGATTAGATTCTGTATTTTGGATTGTACATTTGCATTCTGGATTCTTTTTTTTCAATTTAGCAACATTTTTAGCGACGTTTATATTCGTCGCTAAACTTTAGCGACGAATATAAAGGTCGCTAAAAACGTCGCTAAAGTGTTGACGTGGCAAGTAATCTCATGCCACCACATCGTCGCAAGAACGTCGCTAATGTGTCGCTAATCGGCGACCACTTGAAAACGTCGTAAATAACGTCCTAAACTAGCGACGTTATAAACGTCGCTAACTAACGTCACCCTAGCGACGTTTTACGACGTTTTCTCTATTAGCGATACACTTTTTTTGTCGTTTATTGAACGTCGCTGAAAACGTCGCTAATTTAGTTTAGCGACATTTTGGCCTAGTTTAGCGACGTTTTGGAACGTCGCTAATCTGACAAATTTTTGTAGTGGAAGGAGGGTATTGAACACTCCGCTCGCGGCACGTCAGACTCGACGGATGACGTTAATGGAACACCACAAAGAGCCTCCAAAATCCCCATCAACAAGAAGAAAAAACTAGAGCCCACGGCTATGACCACTCGGTCAGCCACTAAGCTTAATACCCACCCCCTCCATAAACAATCTAATGCATAACATCCTCTCGTGAAATGTTAGAGGGATGGCCAACAAACCTACCTTGAGGAGATTACTTAGCCTCAAGAAAATTTTCCAAATCGATCTTATGATCATCATTGAACCCAAAATCTCCTAAAGGAAACTCAAATCCATTCAACTCCAACTCGGTTTTGTGTCCACGGTTGCCGGATGCCATGAAATTTGGATCCTTTTCGCCGCCGAATGCAGAATCGGCATCGTGAATGACTCCAATCAGGCGCTTTCCTGCTGGGTAGAGCACACCCCCTTAAGTCCCGAGTACTTATCTCTCTTGTCCACGGCAGCTGCAACTACCCCGAGCACAAGAACCTCTGGATACCCTCATGGATACCCACCAACACCTAAACAATCTTCCATGGATCTGCCTTGGAGACTTCAACACGATCTCATATTGAGAGAAGAAATCGGAGGGGGGCCAGCTGGCGATGACCGACTTCAACACTTTCATCTTCAACGCCCACTTGTCCCCCTGCAGTTCTCCGGCAATGCTTTCACCTGGTGTAACATGCAAGAAGGCGCCCGTAGACAATATTCCGGTCTGGATCGCGTGCTGGTAGACAACCTGTGGGCCGACTTGGATCTCATCACTAACCTCTCTCACCTTAACACCACAGAATCAGACCATTCCCCTCTCCTGATGGAGATCAGCAGCAACTCCACCCAGATCAAAAAATATTTTTGCTTCCTGAACTTCTGGAGCCATCACCCTAATTTCAGGAACATCGTGGCCTCCATATGGAGGTCAACTAGCAACCCAGACCCCCTCATCCGCGTAGCAGTCAAGCTCAAATCCACCAAGGGTGCGTTATCGTCTTGGAGCAGACTCGCTTTTGGAAATATTTTCCAAGCTATCAAGACAGCAGAAGATGATGTCACTCGTGCTGAGATCCTGTTCGCTGCGAACAGCTCGTCGAAAGCCCGCATCGCCCTGAACCTTACGAAGGCGATACTCAAGTCCAGGCTGAAGGTCGAGACGGAATTCTGGAAGCAAAAAAGCCAGATTAACCTGTGATACCGAAGGTGACAGAAATTTTAGCTTCTTCCACTCATGTGTCAAGGGACGCAGAAATTAGCTCAATTTTCACCAAATTTCGGACGACAACGGCATCCTCCTCAAAGACCAGAAAAGCATTAACATGGCAGACGCCAACTTCTACACCAAACTTTTCTCCAAAACGAACGTCGTTAAAGATGAGGCTTTCCTGGCTAAGGTCCCCAGCATGATCAGTGAGCAGGAGAACATCATGTTGTTAACCACCCCCTCTCCGGAGGAAGTCAAGTCGGCTGTCTGGTCCCTAGACGAACAAAGCGCTCCCGGACCAGATGGTTTCTCCGAAGCATTCTTCTGTTCTTATTGGGAGATTATTGGGTCTGACTTTCACAATGCCGTGGTGGCATTTTTTGAAGGAGCGAGCTACCCCAAATCCATCTCCCGGGCCAACCTTATTATGATCCCTAAAAAAGATAACACGGTGACATTCAAAGACTTTAGACCGATCAGCTTATGCATCTTCACCAACAAAATTATTTCCAAGATCATCGCGACCCGTATGTCCACTCTTCTTCCCAAGATCATCTCCGAGGAGCAGAGCGGCTTCGTCCCCGGTCGGAACATCACCGATAACATCTTGCTCGCTCAAGAGTTGATCACTTGCATGAAATTCTTGTCCAGGAGGGAAAATGTCGTCATCAAACTCGACATGGAGAAAGCCTATGACCGTCTGGACTGGCAATTCATGATTTGGGCATTCAGAACCTTCGGGTTCTTAGAGACTTGGATCGACATCATATTCAAGTCCGTCAACAACTCTTGGTTCTCCACGGACATCAACGGGAAAACCAACGGTTTCTTCAGATCCAGCCGTGGGGTACGACAAGGTGATCCTTTATCCGCCACCATTTTCAACATCGCAGCCGAACCGCTCAGCAGAAACCTAAACAACATAGCGAATACCCCCAGATTCTGCCACTATCATACCACCACTGGCTGCCCTCTCATCATGCTTCTGGCTTATGCCGATGACATTCTCATCTTCTTTTTCGAGGATATTGGGTCGATGGAGGTGGTCTGCAGTACTCTAGAGAAATATACCAGATGCTCTGGCCAATATATCAACGCTGACAAAAGCGTCATCTACACCCACCACAATGCCGACCGGAATCACTCGTCCACCCTGACCAACCTAACCTCCTTCTTCACCGCATACCTATCATTATCCTACCTGGGATGCCCGTTGGTGTACGAAAAATCGAACTCTGGCATTTTCGAGGGTTTGGTGAACAAAATCAAAAGAAAAATCGAAGGTTAGCACAACGCGATCATTTCCCTGGGAGGCAAGATGATCCTCATCAAGCATGTCCTATCCTCCATCCCCATCTACACCCTGGCAGTATGCTCCCCATCCAAGAAATTTTTTTCCGAGATCGAGTCCCTTTTCGCCAACTTCTTTTGGGGCTACATCGACGGCAAGGACAAGCACCACTGGGCCAGCTGGGACACTATGGCCAAACCCACCGATGCGGAAGGACTTGGCTTTACTAGATTAGCGCACATCATCGACGCTTGTTCAATAAAGTTGTGGTAGAAGCTTCGTACGGACAACTCCATCTGGACTAGGTTCATGAAGGCCAGATATTTCTAACATTCTCATCTCGTGACTGCCGTCGCCAACAACCGATCCTCTGCATCCTGGCGTCGGATCCTTCATGGCCGCCACCTCGCTGAACCCTTTATCATCGAGAACACCGACACCCTACAGTGGTCCTCCACGCCCGATGGCACCTTCACGATAGCCTCTGCCAAGACGACGGCGAGAGGCACCGACTCGCCTGTACCGTTGATCGCTCCTTTTTGGCACTCCTGCATCCCCAACAAATGGTCGATCCTCATCTAGAGAGCATACCGCCAAAAGTTACCTACCGACGACTCCCTTACCTCCATCGGCTACAGCTTAGCGTCCAAGTGTCATTGATGCACCTCACACCAATCGAAAATAACTGAACACATCCTTCTCCATGGCAGCATCGCTTACCAGTTGTGGTCCAGTCTTTCACAGCGATGTGGCCAGGCCCCCCATACTGGGAGCTTCAGCGATCTCCTTGCTAGCTGGGGATCCTCTCATGGGCATCAGATCGTCGCAGCCGCCGACATTTGAGTGCTATGGAAGAACAGAAACAAATTTAGGTACGAAGGTCACCAATACATCCCTCAACAGATTTTCAAGAAAGTCCTCCGGCAGTGTCTCCGCATCAACAGAAGTTGCTCCCACACACCGGCATGTTTTTGGCAGGAGCTATACTAGTCCGACTGGCACTTTTTGTTATGCTCGGTCTATTTTGGTTTCAGTTTGTAGGTTTCCTTTCGCGCTTGGCGCACTTACTTGTATATGCTTCGTCATTTTGTGCCTAATACAAATATATATATATAGTAGCAGTGGCCACGGTAGCCGAGATAGGGGAACTCCAGCGTGGTTGCTGCGACGATGCTGCCCGTGGTCGGCCAGGAAGTCAAGGTTGGGATCTGGTCAGAGTTTGTCGAGGGTGGTGACAGGGAGATTGTTTGCCATGAAATATAAAAGAACAGAACAATTATCGGAGGACTGGACTTTTACTTCACAATACAAACTCGCTTGGACAAAGAAAGCCTAGGGACAAAAACCTAGGTACAGCAATCTAAGTACAATTGTTTATTTTAGATTCTGGGGGATGACGGTAGAAGCTCGGGAAAGCGACGGCAGCTCTGCCTTACTCCTTGGATGATCGGGTGCAGCTTTGACTCTGTAGAAGATCTGCTTGGCGTTGCTGAAGAAATGCTCTCTTTTCAGGCTCTGTATATTCTCTCTCCGGCTCTCTGGCTCTCTATGTCTCTCTCCTTTTCTCTCTGTATGTATCCGTCTCTGTCTGTATATATTTTTGCAAGGGAATGGCACCTTCCTATTTATAAAAGTGGGGGGCTCATTAGGGTTTGCAATGATTGCCCATTCTTTAAAAGTCGGCGGCTAAGGATCATTGGATCTGGGCCGTTCATCGAGATTTGAGCAATAAATGTGATTGCATTAAATCTTTTGTGGGTAATTAATGAAAATTGACATAAATCCTTCCGATTTGTCATGCCAACCTCGGATTTCTCGACACGTGTCATTAATTTGCTTATTTGCAAATGATCTGATTTGATCCCAATATTTTATTGGGATTTGTTGAGGGATTTCATTCAATTTGATGCCACGTGCCCTGCTATCATGCCACGCGTCGTAACCGCAAGCCATAGCAGAAATCTGAGCCGCAGGAAGGTTGCTCCTCATTGAGCCACATAAGGCTGGCCACGTGTCAAGGCTGCTTGAGAGTGGCCCCCTGAACATTTGGACCGCATGGTAATAATTTAAACCGCATGAGTGTGGATGACCGCATGATGGGGGCCTTCTTCGTGAACCGCATGAGGATAGTCTTCGTGAGCCGCATGAAGACAGTCTTCGTGAGCCGCATAGGGCTAGTCTTCGTGAGCCGCATGGGGCTAGTCTTCGTGAGTCGCATGAAGATAGTCTTCGTGAGCCGCATGGGGCTAGTCTTCATGAGCCGCATGGGGAAGCCTCTGCTTGGGCCGTATGGGATGGTCTCTACTTGAGCCGCATGCAACTGTCCACGTGTCAAGGCCGTATGACAGTTTTTGGATCTTGAGGATTGTGTCAGAGATTTTCTTCGTTTCCCTAGGAGTCTGTCATTATGACAGAGTCATGATTGTAGGGCTGTCATGTGTCAGAGCTGTCAGTCATCGAAGCATTTAATACAGTAAAGGACAAAATGGAAGAGCTGTTTGCGGGCCACGTGGCTCCTCTCCGAGCCGCATAGAACTTGTTTTGAGCCGCATAGATCCTTGATCCGCATAGATCTTTGAGCCGCATGAACTCTCTGAGCCGCATGGGACTTTCTGGCCTCATGGATCTTTCTTTATTCTTTTCCATGCTCCTACAAGACCCACTTCAAAGTTTTCAATTTGTAAAATTGAAATACTTTGAATAAGAAGCATGGCCATGTATAAATTCTTCTGGCCGCATATGATGTCCAAGCCGCATGGATGTCTTGGCCGTATGGATGTCTCGACCGCATGGATGTTTCGGCCGCATGGATGTCTCGGCCGCATGGATGTCTCGGCCGCATTGAGTCAATCAGCCGCAGGGACTTTCGGGCCGCATAGCTCCTCGCCACGTGTGCGCGTCATTAATTGCCTCAAATTCATTTTAGTGCCGCCTTTTGGAGAAATCCTAAGGGTCGGCTTATTAAATCTTTGGATTTTATGCCCTGGGTGAATCTCCTTTATGAGAGGGGACAAAATCCGAGGAGTCGATTTCGTCTTTTCCGAGGTGGTTATTAGTCTACGTGTCCCCTCCCTCTCTCGTCCTCCTATAAATAAGAGGAGTTTAAGAAAGAGAACTTCTTTACTTTCTCTTTTACTTTGAACTTTTCATACCCATTGTCATCTTCTTCTTCAATCACCAATGGCTCCCAAGAAGACCGTTGCGGCAAAGGACAAGAAGGTGGCATCTTCGTCGTCTGCGACGGTGAGGGTCAAGACAACTGCCTCTACTTCGACCGCAACTGCTCCTCCGCCGACCGTCGTGCCCACAGCTCACCCTGATGTTCATCCCCCTATTGCTGGTAAGAACTTTATGTGGGTTTAAAGAACCCTAACTGCTATGGCTACGTCGCATGCTTTATGCACGAGCCTTAATTTTCATATGAGCCGCATGTTCGTCTTATGGCCGAGCCGCGAGCCGCATAAGAATAGCCACTGTGGCCGCATACGCGCTTCGCCAACGAAGCCGCATAAGCTACACTGAGCCGTATAGATCCGCACGCGTTTGTCTGTCATGTGGTCCGTACGAACTTATTCGATCCCTGGGGGCCCAATGTAAGCACTGCCGCACGACCCTTCACTAAATGGAGCCGCATGAATATTCTTCTGAGCTTTGGCCGCATGCGGCTTCAGTAAGTAAGAGCCGCATAAGTGTTCTCCTGAGCCGCATGAGGCTTCGTTAAGTTGGAACCACATACGCTCGAAAGCACCCATTAGTTCCTTTTTTTGTCCATCTTTTTAACTTATCTTTTTCTGTCTCCTTCTCAGTGAATTTATCGGTTAATGCTGTTGGAGAGCTCCTGGTAGGCAGTGTCCAAGCTGCTCTGGGCTATAGGTACGACCATATAGTTCAGCATATGGTGGACCAGTTTCCGAGTGATGAGCCTCCGGCGAGATTGAATGCTCTCAAGAACCAGCCTTTCTATTTTCTTAACGCTATGATGAACTCGGGGAAATTAGAAGGGGAATACTTGAAGCCCGCATTCTTCTTTGGAGACGCCTTGGCTGTGAAGAACAGTCAGATTCTGGAGGTGTCAGAGAACTGGAGTTTTGTTTCTAACGGGATGGCGATCTGCATCCCCATGAAGCGTTACTTTCCTTTATCTTGGTTCAATATGCTCCCGCTGGACCGGAAGATGGAAGATTCTTTAACTCCTACCCGAAGTGAGATGTTTGTGGGAGACATCCATTATAACAACAGCCTGAAGTCCGTGTGTGCGGGCAAGGTGCACACCAGCCGTTCTGTAATGGGGTTAGCCCCGGGTACTTTCCTGAATGTGCCGGGTCCCAATTTCATATTTTCTACAGCCGACACTTTTATGAACCAACTCGATCGAAAGGGCTCCTATTCCATTGGTCGGTTGATGCTCCCTAGTTGGATATATCCCATTCCCTCGTGGGCCAATCTGTCCATGTGGATTTTGCGAAAGTATGAGGCCTTTCTGTGTGAGATTGGTCTTTACCATGCTATTCGAGACACCAGCCATGGCTTGTCTATAAATAAGAGATTGTTTATATCTCTGCTGGAGCTGTATAATCGCCGTACGGGAACCTTCTATACGCCCGTAGGGGAAATGGGGCTTGCGCTCCACGAAATGCATGCGATCTCTAAGCTTCCTTGGGGGGACGAAGCTTTTGAGGCGTATACTCCCACGAATGAGGAGTTCGAAGAGTTGGAAAGATGGTATCCAGGCTTCGTGGCTCTTTATCAAGAGATATTGTGCTATTATAGCACATGTCATCAAATAGAAAAGAAGGAGAGCAGTTCGGAAGGGAACGCCCCTCATACCAAGGACTGGGTGCGCTATCTCTTCACGACGGATGCCTCAGGTCAAGTTACTCCCCGCCGTCCTCAATCTCGGGAGGCGGTGAAAGCCTAAGTGTCGTCAGCTAAAAGGGTGGCCACCTCTAGTGACAGATTCGGGAGTCAGACCGACTCTTTTGGTTATTTTTATCAGAATACCCAAGAGTTGTCGGAGAAGGCGCTCCTGGCAGGATTCTTGATGATATTGCCGTAAAACTGTGTAGTCTCGGGCGGAGCAGGTTCCATCGAGAGGATCAATCGCAATTTTATCCTTCCGGCTGTAAAGTTAGTTTTGCGAGTCCGGCTAGCTCTCCTCTCGGCCATGGTGTGCAGCATACACCGTGGACTTCACTATTTCACATCCAAGGTTATTGCCCGCGATGTGACAAAAGATTTTGAACTGACTGAGCTGCCCTATCATTATTTGATGGGGTGGCTGTTGATACATTATCCGTCTTTAATGAGACCGGGCTCTGAAGATGACGTAACTGATGACGACGCTTTTATCTTCCGCTATCGTAATGAGTCTTGGGAATTCAAGACCATGCGTGCTTGTCGGATGGCACTGACGAGGGCATACATATACAGCATTTTCGTATCTGTCCCTCGTTTTACTGATGATGAAATAGCGGCTGTCCATCTTGACGGTATTGGGCCCCCTCAACTTCTGGACGGCCAGATGCTTCTGTGGTTGCGAAATATCCGTCCCTCTCATCTGGTGTATCGCAACCGTAACACTGTCTTTCTGGAGCCTTTTCTGCCTAGCAGGTTCGCCCGATAATTTGGATATAGTCAGCTTTTTCTAGACAGTCCCAACTCTTGTCTGGGCTTTGACGGTAGCCTTCTTGACGGCATCCGGGCCCGGCATTACTATGACACATTCCATACCCATACCGTTTTCTCAGTTCCTGCTATCAAGGCGTCGGTAGAGATCTTGTATATGGCGGCTCTGTACCACCTCATGGCGAACAAGCCCTCCGTTGATTTTAACCCGGATGTCAGTTTCATCGTTGGTACAGGCCTGGATGGGGGTTCCCAAGGGGCCAAGACAAGAAATCGGAAGAACAGAGTCGAAGTGCCGGATTCGGACTCCGCTGCTGCAGATGACGAAGGCAACGAGCATGATGGAGATGTCACTTCCCTTCCAGCGGCAGATGTAGGGGCAGATCAGCCGCCTGTTTTGCCAGATGAGATGGTGGTAGATCAGTGTCACGACCCGCACCCACTGTGAGGGTACGAGAGCGTAACAACGCCCAGCCTACGCCGCAGTGTCGGCGGTAGAACGTTGTTCTAGGTCATAAACTATAACTAACATAATATGAATACTCTCCATAAAGAGGCCAACACAGAGGTACAGCTCAATCACAATCTAAGGTAGAGTGTAGCAGGATGGAAATAGATAAGAAATCCTCAACTGAGGTACAGCAGAAAGAAATAACAAGTCTCATCATCTCTAAAATATACAACTCTGAAAATAAAGACAACAGCTAAGCATGAAAAGAAGGAACAGTCTAAGCTATCTACACTATACAAGGTATCATCATGAGCAGCTGCCTGAACCTCCCCAGGGGTCCAGGTCGCGAGTGTCAACTAGGCAAGCTCCAAGTAAGGGTGCAGGGTTCCTCATCATCCTCTGTAAAATTTTCAACAGGTCCAGTCAGGACGGGAGCGAGCACAAAACATCTCACGCAGTTCATATCATGTTAGGAAATATAAAGCATGCAATAGAGTAAGGTACATGAAACGCTGAAAGAAAGAAGTATATGAAAAATAGTAGAGATTTGATAACAGGAAATATTTAAATATGATAAGTAAGAACTGTAAGCCTACTGTGATTTAGAGTACAATATGGTTATATAAACGGTCTAGAAAAATGCAATGGTAACTCCATTGTATGTGGGTGTACAATAGACATATACAATAGTTATACAATCTTGTACAATAGGATTTGATTACATAACCAATTCTACTCCCTCTTCCAAATCAATACACAAGGATCCACTCTAGTTACGTTATCTTGCACAATAGTGTACAATGTTATACAATGGATGTACAATATTATACAATAGATGTACAATGATATACAATAGTTGTACAATGTTATACAATAGTGTACAATGGTCTATCTCTGGGACTCATGTGATACTGAGAGTACAATATGCACAAGGAGTATACAAGGATATGGGTATTCAATAAATACAATATGTAAGTGAAACGCACATCACAATATGTATCTAGTGAATACAAGGGGATAACATCTCAAAAGAAGATCCGTATAGTACCAATCCGTGATAACAATCGTGTCAACATCAAGTACAGTAATCTAGAGCAAGAATATAAATCCAGACAAGTATGAAACGGTCAGAGAATGTACTCGCCTCGTATCTGAATGTCTGAAGTAAATGTACCATCCGAGATGAGGTACCTGACTCCTATTTAGAGCAACACAAGTCAAGATGTATACAAGAGATGATAAATGTAATCTACAATGCATCTGCATGTTGTCTAGGTCAAACTAGACCAAAGTCAACTCTCGGTCGACTCTAGTCAACTAGACTGGTCAAAGTAGGACAAGCCTAATCCAAACAAGTCTAACAAGTCTCACTAGGCCTAACCAAGCCTAGTCTAGCAATCACACACCAATCACAAGTCATACTAGACTATCAACACACAACATTGGTGTATTCATATCATAAACATAGGCCCTATGCCCTATAGTCCACATCACACATATTTCACATATCATATACATAACAATATATATATCTAAAATATAATACACCCACATATTATAATATATAGGATACCTATATATTCATCTCACATATATACACACATGTCCATAAATGTATCTAATATAATATAGTGCACTCATATATTTGTAGGATACATTAAAAATGTGAGTCTAACATACATACATATATATATATATATATATATATATATATATATATATATATATATATATATGTATATATATATAAAATATATATATATATATATATATATATATATATATATATATATATGTACACATATCCATAGGGAAAAAGGAGAATGAAAGTGCATGTGTTCAAGTGTATGTGTGTGTGTGTCATGTGACATGAGAGTGTCACTTGAGGGTGTGAAACCTGTGTGTGTGTGTACATGAAAAGACAAATCAACACTAGTTATGAGTTTACACTACACATGGCACAAAGCTAACCCATCTACATTACACATGTATTATACTTAACATGCATGGCTACAAGTATACATCTATATACATTAGAGTAGAGACTATTTAAGTTATAACTAACATGCATCTATACTTTACATAAATCTATATATTATAGCAATCATTTAGAGAAGGGTTACATGGCATGGTGGTTGACATAGAGTGGGGTGTCCTTGTGCAGAGGGTGAAGTTCATTCTCAGTTTAGTTCCATATTTACATATAAAATAAAGTGAGCTATCTTATAAACTGGTGTAACTAACCACATAAAATGAACCATGTTATCTGAAATATGCCATTAAGCCAACATCCCATATGCATACAGCTCATGCATTGTCTAATACTGAAATTAACTAACATTTCGAATTAAGGGGTTGAAGGTTAACATTACATTCATAGACATTACACTATATTGAAAACTAAAATTGTCTTGGCAATAGGAAAAGGAAGGTATATATGCTTACATGGACAGTTCAGTGTTCGAACAACCTAAAATGAACTAACATTCAATCTAAATATCAGCTATGCATTGGTTCTATGTCTACATATGAAATCTGATATTGCATTTATAAAATTTATACATTATGCATTCATATCTATCATTACATATATACCTTGCATTTATATCTAGCATTCATTATATACTTTCATGCATGCATTGTATATCATTCTTTCATTCATGCATTTATGCATTGCTTACATATATTGCATTAATCGCATTCCTACGTGCTTGCATTCAACCATATATATACATTAATGTAAAGAGGATATATATCATATATATATCATTTCAATCATCTAACATATCATGCATTACATACTCTATATTCATTTAATATCCATACAACATAGGCTCATAGGTTACACAAAATGTATATATCGTATAGTCACTCTTTTACTTAAAATCAATACTGTACCAATTGGGCATTCACTAAATTCTAGGATTAAAGTATGTTGTATTACTTCATGTTAGCTTTCCGAAACTTCCAACGGATCGCATTTTCGTGTCCGGAAGCTCCCGAAATCACAAAAATATCGAAACGCGTTCGTCTTTCGTACAGCTGACACTCAAATAATTCTACAGAAAGTTACAGAAATAATTTGGCTTATTAAATATATATTTGGAAAGCTAACTTCGATACGGTTCTCTAAAAAATAACGGAAGATAAATCGGAGTTTTAAGCTAAAAGTTATAACATTTCTAAGTTGCTATTGCTACTAAAAATGTGGATAAATATTATGACGAATTTGGGTAGTTTGTGACAAAAGAACACAAGTATATAACATAATATAGCAAGAACTCACTCTCTACACTAATATATATATATGCGACACTATAGAACACATCTCTAATACTAAAATATGAGATTAAACATGTAATAATTCATTCATACATAACAACAACACATAGTGTGTCCAAATTTGGGGTTTTCCCACATGGACACAACCACAACACAATGGACACTCCTATGACCTCCAAATGGACACGAAATGGACACAAATAGAGATACAACCGTGGGGATCATTCCTATGGATTCAAAATAGACCTATATGTATGAGAAAATGAAAAGAAGAAGGGATTTATACCTCCCGGTAGATCGAATCGAAGAAAAGCCTTTCCGGAGCGACACCGACACGTAGAGATTCCAAAAGGACACGAACGAGCTCCGAATCCTCCCAAACTTGGGTAACTTCCTCCTTGGCTAGAATGGAGAAGGAAAGAAGAAGCTTTGGTGGCGAAATGGAAGGATTTGGTGAAAAATTGCTAGGGATTGCTCTCTAGGAATTTGGAGAAGAACAAGAGAGAGAGAGTGGATGAGAATAATGAAATGAACTTGAGCCTATCCTCTCCCAAAGTGGCTGGCCATATGGGGCTATTTGTCCAATTATGGTAAGGTGCAAAATGCCCCCACTAACCTATTCTATTAGTGTTAGGAAAGGGCTAATTGGTTGGGGCTAAATTAGTCATTCTAAAGTCTCTAATCACACTAACCTTATCCATAATAATTAGTCTAACCTCTAACTAAAATATTTCTATCATGTGGGCCATGGCTAACTAATATGTGGGTCCACTAAAGTCAACACTACCTCCGGGTCCCCGTTTCAAGTCGGATTGAGCTGAAATTCGAACCCGACTCAAATAACCCCAAAACAATATCATAAATAATAAAATAAATTTCAAAAATACAAAATGATAAAAATATCCCTGTTCCAGAAAATTGGGGATGACAAATTCCTCGAAATTAAAACCAAACAATAGTAAAATGTCAAAATCACAAGTCATAATTTTAAATAGTTTAAAAATGATTAAAAATCATCAAAAATCATAATATGAAATAATTATCAATAAATAATAATTATAATTACAAAATTTTAAAATTACCCTCATCTGGAAAACTGGGTGTTACAATCCTACCTACCTTATAAAAATTTCGTCCTCGAAATTAAGATAATCGCACCCCCTTCTAGGTCAAACATAGTCAAGGGTCAATCACTAGTCAATTTCTCAACATCCAAGTACTTGGTCATCAACTGGTCAACTTCTTAGGATTTTATCTATGCTAGCTATTTAGGTATTGGCAACTAGAATTTAGCAAAAGAGAAACTCTATAATAGACTAGCTCTTAACTTCCCAATCCTATCAAGTCACCTATAACTAAATACCTACAAGCTAAGCACATGAATACCAAATACCACATATATATATATATATATATATATATATATA
Organism: Iris pallida; assembly: GCA_029216955.1. Lineage (NCBI taxonomy): Eukaryota > Viridiplantae > Streptophyta > Magnoliopsida > Asparagales > Iridaceae > Iris > Iris pallida. Next base: position 16,647,963 of record JANAVB010029620.1, read on the forward strand.
TATATATATATATATATATATATATATATATATATATATATATATATATATATATACAACAACCCATCACATATATCCTAAGTATATCATCTATATATATACATGACTGATCAACCAAGGGTTAAGGCAGACTAAACTTATAAGGGTCTGAAACAATGCTTAGAACTAGGCTAAGGATGAATGGTATGAATCAAGGGGACATGGTATCTAGTGAAGGGTCTGCACACTGCCTATAAAGGTAATCAACACAAAGGAACTCAACACGAAGGGAACTTAACTAAAATGGAAAACTGAACCAAGTATAGGCTAAACAACATGTTTATAACCCTATACAACAATGGCCTATAGATACCAACTAACATATATTCCATATGCCAATATCATCTGCAATCTATCTATGCAAATAGACCTCTCGGTCTTAGGTGAAACTACAACTATACTCAAAGGAAGGCTCTGGTCATGGGTGCCTCACTGGAAAAGGTAAGGGAAAGTAGTAATAATCATCAAGGATGTAAGGCATACTAACATCCTATGTGTAACTGGTTGGCATTATAGATAACAGGAGAATTATTTACAATGGGTTACTATTCTAACACCAATGCTAACTATCACCTCTAGGGTACAGACACTCTACAAGTCATCATACCATTATACTATGAAGGAACTACCTATGAATAAGCTCTACAAAACTAAATATCCCTACTCATAAGTCATTTATAACAATCAAAAGGGTATGATGTTTAGACCTTCTTAAGATACAATCTGTTAATCATATGCGTCTGTCCAAAATCATGTTGTCCAGAGTCTTCATCATGCTAGTGAGCAAGGCTACGATAATCACAGAGTTCTTGACTAAGGTACGTACCTCTAGGTTCATGGTATTTAAAATTTTCGTACTGTCGCATGCAACGGCAAAAATCTTAAATTCCCACACCCGAGAATACATCCAAAATCTGACTACATGTCCTCACTATGCCAACTAACACGACTATCGAGGATTCTAGATTTCATGATTTAGGCGACCTAGCCCATATGATTTTTTCAGAAGAAAAAAACAAACACAACAAAAGAGTAACATGGCAAAATTAATCAATCAACAAGGAACAGATAGAATTGAATTTCAAGGTAATTATAAAAGACAATTGCGGGAATGGAATTGAGAAGAACGGAACTTGTAACAAGATCTCCAATGGTCTGCGCATCCGTGACTATCCTGACGATAGCTCGCCCTGCTAGTTTTTCTCTGGTCTGCTGCTGATGCTGCATGAATCACCGCTGCTGAGAGAAATCAGAAATGACGGGAGAAAATCTCTGTACAGATAGAGGTGCACCTCCAATAGAGCAGAAATGCCAACCTGAGTCGGCACAACAGAAAATACGGTCTCGAGGCCCTGATGAACAGGACGAGAGGTGGCCAGTCTCTCGATAGTATCCTCTGAACCGAAGCGATGAGATCGTGTCTTCATAACCATTATGAAAACAGATCAAAATAAGAAGCAATTTCTGAGAATGAAACAAAAATTTAAAGGAGGACAGTTTATATTCAAAGGGAAGTCAATAAGTAACAATTTTAGACAAAAGGAATCTGATTAAGAGTTTTTTTCCTAATGTGATTGAGTACCTCCAAAATAATCCTAATCCTACTGCAGGCTGTAGTGATACTCTAGTTCGAATACCACTACATAAACTCGACCTGTATGGGCCACCACTAAAAACGTATCATGACCCGCACCCACTGTGAGGGTACGAGAGCGTAACAACGCCCAGCCTACGCCGCAGTGTCGGCGGTAGAACGCTGTTCTAGGTCATGAACTATAACTAACATAATATGAATACTCCCCATAAGGAGGCCAACACAGAGGTACAGCTCAATCACAATCTAAGGTAGAGTGTAGCAGGATGGAAATAGATAAGAAATCCTCAACTGAGGTACAGCAGAAAGAAATAACAAGTCTCATCATCTCTAAAATATACAACTCTGAAAATAAAGACAACAACTAAGCATGAAAATAAGGAACAGTCTAAGCTATCTACACTATCCAAGGTATCATCCTGAGCAGCTGCCTAAACCTCCCCAGGGGTCCAGGTCGCGAGTGTCAACTAGGCAAGCTCCAAGTAAGGGTGCAGGGTTCCTCATCATCCTCTGTAAAATTTTCAACATGTCCAGTCAGGACGGGAGCGAGCACAAAATACCTCACGCAGTTCATATCATGTTAGAAAATATAAAGCATGCAATAGAGTAAGGTACATAAAACGCTGAAAGAAAGAAGTATATGAAAAATAGTAGAGATTTGATAACAGGAAATATCTAAATATGATAAGTAAGAACTGTAAGCCTACTGTGATTTAGAGTACAATATGGTTATGTAAACGGTCTAGAAAAATGCAATGGTAACTCCATTGTACATGGGTGTACAATAGACATATACAATAGTTATACAATCTTGTACAATAGGATTTGATTACATAACCAATTCTACTCCTCCTCCCCAATCAATACACAAGGATCCACTCTAGTTACGTTATCTTGCACAATAGTGTACAATATTATACAATAGATGTACAATATTATACAATAGATATACAATGATATACAATAGTTGTACAATATTATACAATAGTGTACAATGGTCTATCCCTGGGACTCATGTGATACTGAGAGTACAATATGCACAAGGAGTATACAAGGATATGGGTATTCAATAAATACAATATGTAAGTGAAACGCACATCACAATATGTATCTAGTGAATACAAGGGGATAACATCTCAAAAGAAGATCCGTATAGTACCAATCCGTGATAACAATCGTGTCAGCATCAAGTACAGTAATCTAGAGCAAGAATGTAAATCCAGACAAGTATGAAACGGTCAGAGAATGTACTCGTCTCGTATCTGAATGTCTGAAGTAAATGTACCGTCCGAGATGAGGTACCTGACTCCTATCAAGAGCAACACAAGTCAAGATGTATACAAGAGATGATAAATGTAATCTACAATGCATCTGCATGCTGCCTAGGTCAAACTAAACCAAAGTCAACTCTCGGTCAACTCTAGTCAACTAGACTGGTCAAAGTAGGTCAAGCCTAAGCCAAACAAGTCTAACAAGTCTCACTAGGCCTAACCAAGCCTAGTCTAGCAATCACACACCAATCACAAGTCATACTAGACTATCAACACACAACATTGGTGTATTCATATCATACACATAGGCCCTATGCCCTATAGTCCACATCACACATATTTCACATATCATATACATAACAATATATATATAATATAATACACCCACATATTATAATATATAGGATACCTATATATTCATCTCACATATATACACACATGTCCATAAATGTATCTAATATAATATAGTGCACTCATATATTTGTAGGATACATTAAAAATGTGAGTCTAACATGCACATATGTATATATATATATATGTGTGTACACATATCCATAGGTAAAAAGAAGAATGAAAGTGCATGTGTTCAAGTGTATGTGTGTGTATGTCATGTGACATGAGAGTGTCACTTGAGGGTGTAAAACCTGTGTGTGTGTGTACATGAAAAGAGAAATCAATACTAGTTATGAGTTTATACTACACATGGCACAAAGCTAACCCATCTACATTACACATGTATTATACTTAACATGCATGGCTACAAGTATACATCTATATACATTAGAGTAGAGACTATTTAAGTTATAACTAACATGCATCGATACTTTACATAAATCTATATATATTATAGCAATCATTTAGAGAATGGTTACATGGCATGGTGGTTGATATAGAGTGGGGTGTCCTTGTGCAAAGGGTGAAGTTCATTCTCAGTTTAGTTCCACATTTACATATAAAATAAAGTGAGCTATCCCATAAACTGGTGTAACTAACCACATAAAATGAACCATGTTATCTGAAATCTGCTATTAAGCCAACATCCCATATGCATACAGCTCATGCATTGTCTAATACTGAAATTAACTAACATTTCGAATTAAGGGGTTGAAGGTTAACATTACATTCAAAGACATTCCACTATATTGAAAACTAAAATTGGCTTGGCAATAGGAAAAGGAAGGTATATATGCTTACATGGACAGTTCAGTGTTCGAACAACCTAAAATGAACTAACATTCAATCTAAATATCAGCTATGCATTGGTTCTATGTCTATATATAAAATCTGATATTGCATTTACAATATTTATACATTATGCATTCATATCTATTATTACATATATACCTTGCATTTATATCTAGCATTCATTATATACTTTCATGCATGCATTGTATATTATTCTTTCATTCATGCATTTATGCATTGCTTACATATATTGCATTAATTGAATTCCTACGTGCTTGCATTCAACCATATATACATTAATGTAAAGAGGATATATATCATATGTATATCATTTCATTCATCTAACATATCATGCATTACATACTCTATATTCATTTAATATCCATACTACATAGGCTCATAGGTTACACAAAATGCATATATCGTATAGTCACTCTTTTACTTAAAACCAATACTGTACCAATAGGGCATTCACTAAATTCTAGGATTAAAGCATGTTGTATTACTTCATGTTAGCTTTCCGAAATTTTAAACGGATCGCATTTTCGTGTCCAGAAGCTCCCAAAATCGCGAAAATACCAAAACACGTTCGTCTTTCGTACAGCTGACACTCAAATAATTCTACAGAAAGTTACAGAAAGAATTTGGATTGTTAAAATATATATTTGGAAAGCTAACTTAGATACAGTTCTTTTTAAAAAAATGGAGAATAAATCGGAGTTTTAAGCTAAAAGTTATGACATTTCTAAGTTGCTATTTCTACTAAAAAACGTGGATAAAAATTATGACGAATTTGGGTAGTTTGAGACAAAAGAACACAAGTATATAACATACTATAGCAAGAACTCACTCTCTACACTAATATATATATATATGAGACACTATAGAACACATCTCCAATACAAAAATATGAGATTAAACATGTAATAATTCATTCATACATAACAACAACACATAGTGTGTCCAAATTTGGGGTTTTCCCACATGGACACAACCACAACACAAAGGACACTCCTATGACCTCCAAATGGACACGAAATGGACACAAATGGAGATACAACCATGGGGGTTATTCCTATGGATTCAAAATAGACCTATATGCATGAGAAAATAAAAAGGAGAAGGGATTTATACCTTCCGGTAGATCGAATCGAAGAAAAGCCTTCCCGGAGCGACACCGACACGTAGAGATTCCAAAAGGACACGAACAAGCTCCGAATCCTCCCAAACTTGGGTAGCTTCCTCCTTGGCTAGAATGGAGAAGGAAAGAAGAAGATTTGGTGGCAAAATGAAAGGATTTGGTGGAGAAATTGCTAGGGATTGCTCTCTAGGAATTTGGGGAAGAACAAGAGAGAGAGTGTGGATGAGAATAATGAAATGAACTTGAGCCTATCCTCTCCCAAAGTGGCTGGCCATATGGGGCTATTTGTCCTATTATGGTAAGGTCCAAAATGCCCCCACTAACCTATTCTATTAGTATTAGGAAAGGGCTAATTGGTTGGGGCTAAATTAGTCATTCTAAAGTCTCTAATCACACTAACTTATCCATAATAATTAGTCTAACCTCTAACTAAAATATTTCTATCATGTGGGCCATGGCTAACTAATGTTTGGGTCCACTAAAGTCAACACTACCCCCGGGTCCCCGTTTCAAGTCGGATTGAGCTGAAATTCGAACCCGACTCAAATAATCCCAAAACAATATCATAAATAATAAAATAAATTTCAAAAATATTTCAAAAATAAAAATGATAAAAATATCCCTGTTCCTGAAAACTGGGGTGACAAATTCCTCGAAATTAAAACCAAACAATAGTAAAATGTCAAAATCACAAGTCATAATTTTAAATAGTTTAAAAATGATTAAAAATCACCAAAAATTATAATATGAAATAATTATCAATAAATAATAATTATAATTACAAAATTTCAAAATTACCCTCATCTGGAAAACTGGGTGTTACAATCAGCCATCCGTTGCACCCGGCCCTACACGAAAGCGTAGCAGGCAACTTTCTCCTGTCGGTAGTATTCCTCGCTCTCAGAAATTGGCTGTGTCCAGACACCGCGGGCTAGCTATAAAGGAAAGAGGCAAAGAAATTGACCCCACATCAGAGGTAAATAAGTTACTACCGGTCCTTCCTTTCTTCTAGCTTTGATTTTAATCATCTTCTTTCCCTCTTGTAGGTGTCAGAAGAAGCGGACTCTCAAGATGCCGAGATCGTGACCCGGGATGATGGGGACTCCGGTGAGCCTGCCTTGAAATTGCTGAATTCTGTCAAGATGATGCTGATCGAGTTGCCTCTTCCTCCGAGGTGGCTGGGTCAGAGGAGCTGGCCAAATTTAATTTGGAGATCGCGGGTGAGGAGACCCTGCCAGCTGCGAATGAGCTGCAGCCTCCATTCTCCTCTCCCGGTAAGATAAGCCGAATCTTAACTTGCGAGGAGGCCTATCTGCTCTATGATCACATCCTTCGGGTCATGTCGATTGATCATTGTCATGGACATGCAGGTCCTGCCTCTCCATTGCCGAGGATGGACATCGTTGAGACAGACTCTGCTGAAGGGGCACTGACAGAGAGGAGCATACCTCCTCCCCTTCTGGCTTATCATGATAGGCCTCCTGCGGGCTCGAGTTCGGCAAGTCCGGTGATGGAGAAACTGGGGCAGGGGACGATGGTCCTTGTGTCTTCCTCTGTTCGGGCGGCTCCGAGAGTCGACCTCTCCGCCCTGCCAAGTGTTCAGGCTCTTAGGGTGGCAGAGAAAGAATTAGCCGCCATCCGTGCATCGTTATGCTCGGAGGTTACCCCCGGGTGGTAAGTTCTAGCACAACTCCTTCGATGCTGCCGGCCACGCTTTCTCTGATGTCGTCCTCCATAGAGGTCCTGGACGAATCGTTACAGGACGTAGTCGACAGCTTTTATCGTCACATAAAAAGGGGGATAGAAGCTGCTGTGGAGAGAGGAACCTCTTTCGTCTTAGCCCGACAATGCACCCAGGGTCAAATTGATATCCTCAAGGCCCTTCCTGGTGGGGCAGGGGTGGCTGCACTTCTGGAAACGAAATTGCTGGAGACTGATCAACTGGTGGCCCAGCTTCAGGCACTGCGACAGGTTGATCTGTCTACTGCTATTGATCAGGAGCATGGCTCCCTCACAGCTGCTATAGAGAAGGCGAAGGCCGCTCAGGATAAAACTAGGCCAACCATACTGAAGGATCTCCACACTCTATCTGATCGATATGATCAATTGAGCCATGAGAGTGAAGATATTACGGCTCGGGAAGCAACCGCCTCTCGCGGGATTACTGACATGCAGGGGCAGATCCTTGAGCTTCAGAGGAAGTTAACTTTCTTTGAGTCTGAGCTTGAGGCTGCCCGGATCGATAGAGGGCTGATTATCGAGGACGCTGAGAAAAGTCAATAAAGCTTCGGCTGACTTTGAAGTGGCTCTGAAGAGGTTGGACGACGACTGGCGGACACTCATGGACCTGGATAATGGGGAGTCTTTGTCCCAGGAGGCTGAGCGCAGGGCTAGACAGAGGCTTGAGCGGGGTACTGCCTCGGTGAGAAACCACCTCTTGGAGTTGTGTAATGCCAAACTATAGTCGGCCCTTTTCTTGTTTCTGTTTTACTCTTCTTTTCTTTTTGAAAGGGACATGGTCCCCACCATATGTAATGCTTTTTTTTGTCAATCAAATAAAAGAGTACTTTCCATTCTACCCTTCATTTGTATTTGTTTGTTTGTGCTTGTGGTATTGTGGTGAAGTGTGCCCCGCATGGAGGGCTTTTTTGTGGACCTGTTACCCCTGGCATACCTTAGTTTTTAGGAACGGATAACAAGTTTGATTGGGGATACCTAGAATAGTTCACGGTAATGGTGTCGTGGACGTTCCGAGTATCGAAAGAAGGAATGCCATGGAGCAGCTGGGCTCCCGGGGCATGATGAGGAATGGTGGGCCTGTACTAAGAGACTTAGCAAAGGACATTTGTGGGCCTATTATCCTTGGCGTACCCCGACTTAGGATACGAATAATAGGATGAAGGAGAATCAACATACTTACTCAGAGGTAATGAGGACAAGGCAAGTATGAGGGTTTTACCGTGGAGTCTTCCTACTCAGAGGTGATGAGGACATGGCAGGGGTGGACTCAACGTAGGATATTTGTGGTCAACAGAGGACATTTGTGGGCCTATTACCCTTGGCGTACCCTGGTTCAGGGTACGGATAATAAGACGAGAGAGAACCAACATACTTACTCAGAGGTAATAAGGACATGACAAGTACAGAGGTTTTACCGTGTAGTCTTCCTACTCAGAGGTAATGAGGACATGTCAGGAGTTGACTCAGCGAAGAATATTTGTGGACCTATTATCCTTGGCGTACTCCAGTTTTGGGTACGGATAATAAATCGAAAGGGAATCATCATACTTACTCAGAGGTAATGAGGACATGGCAAGCATGAAGGTTTCTTCGACGGAGCCTTCCCACTCAAAGGTAATGAGGATATGGCAGGAGTGGGCTCAATGAAGGAGGGTACGTAGAACGACTCAGAGGTAATGAGGACATGGAAGTTCTATGTAAATGGGTGATTTGTTTTTGGCGGAAGTGAAACGACTCAGAGGTAATGAGGACATGGCCGTTTTGGAAATTCGTGGATTTGTTACCCTTTTTATGCACTGGGAGTGCGGGTAGTGGATCATGAGGGAAGATCTCTTCCAGGAAGAAAGTTCAAAGGTATGGTCATACATGACTTACTATCTGAAAGAGTGACCAGAATGTGAGTTCAGAGGCACCTGCGGGTACATGACTCGATAATCTAGAATTTGGAAATATGAGTTCAGCGGTACCAGCGGGTACATGACTCGATAATCTAGAATGTTATGGATATGAGTTTAGCGGCACCAGCAGGTACATGACTCAATAATCTAGAATATTGTGAAAGTGATTTCAGCGGTACCAGCGGGTACATAACTCGATCATCTGGAATGTTGTGGATGTGAGTTCAGCGGTACCAGCAGGTATATGACTCAATAATCTGAAAAATGTCGTTTAGACATAATATTTCTTCAGGAACTTGCCGTTGACGGGCAACATGAGCAAGTCTCCATTTTGTTTTGCGAGGCGGTAAGCACCGTTGGAGAATACAGCCTCAATGATGAATGGACCTTCCTATTTTGGCTGGAACTTGCCGGCGGTCTTGTGAGTCATGACCATTGGCCTCCGGACTGCCAGGACGAGATCGCCCACCTGGAATGTTCTGATTTTAACCTTCTTGTTGAAGGCTCCAGAGATGCGTGCTTGGTATAGTTCGATCCGTTGCTGAGCCAAGAGACGCTTTTCATCTAAGGCCTCTAACTCTTCTAGTCGGCTACGGTAGTTATCATCCGTCGTTAATTGATAAGTGAGGGCGACACGGAGCGAGGATATTTGAGTCTCCAATGGGAGAACTGTCTCACTCCCGTATACTAGGAAGAATGGTGTGTTCCCTGTGGCCGTTCGGACTGTGGTACGGTATGCCCATAGGCATTCACCAAGCTTCTCGTTCCAGTCGTATTTGTTGGACGATACAAACTTCTTGAGTAACTTGATGGTGGTTTTGTTGAATGCTTCTGCCAACCCATTCGTTGCTGGATTGTATGGCGTCGAAGTAACATTCTGGATGCGGTGCTTGTCGTAGAACCGCTAGAAGGCATGGCTCGTAAATTGCGGACCATTATCATGGATGATCCTTCGGGGCAGTCCAAAGCGGTAGATTACGTGATGCTTGAGGAAGCTGATCACGTTCGAAGTTTTGACTTCGGCAAGCGGGACAGCTTCCGCCCATTTGGAGAAGTAATCCGTGATCGCGAGTATGAAGCGATGTTCTCGGGAGGAGGGTGGAGTAATTGGACCGATGATATCCATTCCCATGCTTCGAACGGCCAGGACGCTATCGTCGGATGTAGAAATTCGGATGGTTGGTGGATGAAGTCCGCGTGGACTTGGCAAGCTTTGCACTTTCTAGCATAGTCTATCGCATCTGCTACCATCGTGGGCCAGTAGTAGCCCATTCGGCGAAGACGATCTTGCAATTTAGGGCCAGGCTGATGGGCCCCACAGACACCGTCGTGAGCTTCGCGTACGTCTTCTTTGGCTTCTGCGTTTGACAGACATCGAAGCAATAATCCATCATAGGATCGGCGATACAGCGTCTTCGTCTCTGTGTCGTAGAAGAATCGAAGAGAACGCCTTTTGATGGAAGTGGCTTCCTTTGGGTTCTCGGGTAGGATATCGTAGACTACGAAGTCAATGAATGGTTGTCTCCAGTCCGGGGCTTCGTCAATCGTCTGGGCGGAATAATTTGCCACGAATTGTACATTGTTCTTGGGACAGACCAGTTCATGGCCTATCACATCCACTGATTTGCGAGCATAGTTCAGAACTGCTAGGAAAGCGGCAAGGCTAGCTAGGACATCGGCTTCGATATTTTGGAGTCTGGGGACATGTTCGATGAAGAACCCCTCGAATAATGAGATGATGTCGATCTCTATTTGGTGATAGGGGATCATGTCTTCGTGGTGGACTTCGTATGAGCCCCGGATCTAATTGACGATTAACTACGAATCGTCGTATGCTTCAAAATATTCTACCCCCAGCTCTCTTTGCTAGTTGGAGGCCAATGACCAAAGCGTTGTACTCGGCCACATTGTTAGAGCAGGGTTCTGTGAGAGAGTAAGCGCGATTGATCACCAATCCGGAAGGAGAAACCAGCACCACTCTGACTCCGACGACGATGTTGCCCTTGGATCCAGTTCTCGAAGCAACATCGAACAATATTCGCCATATATCATCGTGAGAGGTTGCATACGAGTTGGCGACCTCATCTGAGATTTTTTTTCATATATTCTGGACGACTCCGAGCCTGGGTGGGCTGCTAAAATGTCTGCCAGAGCTTGACCTTTAACAGCCTTCTGCAGGACGATCATATGATAGGAAGACAGCAATATTGCCCATGTAGCGAGGCGAGAGATGAGTGTCCCTGGTTTCGTCATGAGGACCCTGAGGGGGTTGACTCGTGAGATCACATGTATGGTTTGTCCTATGACATAGTGTCGCGTCTTTTGAATGACGAACACTAGGGCGAGGTATTCTTTCTCCACGTTGGTATATCGGTGCTCTGGCCCGATCATCATTTGGCTGAGGTAGTATATGGCTTATTCATGGCCTGTATCATTATTTTTTGCTAGCAGGGCGCCATGGGAATGCTCCATTGCGCGTACATAGAGCAGGAATGGTTTTTCAACGACCGGGGCCACCAGGACTGGAGGGTTCGACAAATATTCTTTGATGCTGTCGAAGGCACGCTGATATTCTTCGTCCCATATGAATGAGACGCCTTTCTTTATGAGATGGGTGAATGGCCGACATCGCCCGGAGAGGTTAGAAATGAACCTCCTGATGTAAGCTAGCCTCCCTTGAAGGCCTCTGAGTTCGCGGAGATTTCTCGGGGGACCCATCTCCATAATTGCCTTTGTCTTCACAGGGTCTACATGGATACCCTGGGCGGTGATGATGAAACCCAAGAACTTCCTGCTGGATACGCCCAGGAAGGACTTCGTAGGGTTCATTTTCAAATTGTGGACTCGTATTAGGTCGAATACCGTCCTCAGATCCTGCAGATGGTCTCCCTTACAGCGACTCTTGACGGTGATGTCATCAATATAGCACTCAACCGTCTTGCGTAAGTGGTCTCTAAAGATAATACTCATGGCTCTTTGATATGTGGCGCCGGCATTCTTCAAACCGAAAGACATGACTGTGTAGCAGTATGTGCCAATTGGTGTTCGGAATGATGTATGCTTTTCGTCGTCATGAGACATCTTGATTTGGTTGTACCCCAAGAAGCCATCCATGAATGACATACGTTCGAAGCCGCAGGTGTTGTCAATCATGATGTCTGTGATAGGAAAGGAGAATTCATCTTTGGGACATGCCTCATTCAGATTGCGGAAGTCGATGCAGATTCGAATCTTCCTACTCTTCTTGAGTACAGGTACTATGTTGGCGACCCAGTCCGGATATTATTCCTCACGAATGAAGTCGCTGGCTATTATTTTGTTGACTTCGGCTTCGATCGCATCCATGATGCCCTGGCGGAAGCATCATTGTTGTTGTTTGACCGACTTTGCATCTGGCCGAATGTTGAGCTTGTGAAGGGCAACCTCGGGGTTTAGTCCTGGCATGTGTTCATAGCTCCAGGCAAATACATCAATATATTCTTTGACAAGTTCCAGTATCGATTTTCGCTCTTCGTCTGTTAGGCTTTTACTGACGAAGATTGGTTTTGGAGAGGATTCGTTGCCGAGGTCGACCTGTATAACCTCATCTTCAGTAGGAGGTTCCCTCTGTTCGAACCGCTTTTCCCATTGTGCATCCAACTATTGGGCCTATGGCTCTAGCTCGAGGATTTCCGAAATGTCTTCATCTTCTTTATACGCGTCGACGAATGCCATGTTGACTGACAGGACTTGCCTGAATACGGCTCCGATGCTGGTATCCGAGTCAGAAGTTGGTGACCCGGTTGAATGTGAATGCTAGTCGCATTCCTCATCTGAACTTTCAGGGGTCGTTGTGGGCATAACATACCCTAATCCACATCGAGTCTTGTTATAGTAGTCCCGTGGTTTGCCAGCCGGGACCCGTGGCTTTAGAGGTAATCGTCGCCCGGTGCCATAGTTCAAGCCTGGCGTAGTCTCCAGATCATACCCCTGTTTTTGTATGAGATATTTGGATTGGGGGCTATAAAGATACAGAGACAGTCTCCAGGCATCTGATTCAAGGTCGACTTCTTCTATGGTGAAGGGCTGCAGATCGTCCTTCCGGCCGAAGATGATTGGATGGTCCCCTCCCTCGATTATACGGTAGGCGCCTTCCACTGGAGTAAGCTGGTTTATGGTGTACACATTTGTCACCTGTGTGTGTAGGTGAGTACCTATACCGTGTTCCATAGCATACATTGTACAAAGCTTATTAAGCAAGAGGTAGTTCAAAGATAGCCCTTTATTGATGAAGTAAGGTATCTTTTCTAGCAGGATTATATCATCTGCGGAGGGAACATCAGTGTGGACAGCCACATACTTGGCTAGCTTCGGTTCCTTTTCGGCCACCCCCTGTATGAACGAAGACTGAGAGGATGACCTGGACAGCTTGATCGTCAGAGGTTCAGCTGGTGGAGCCGAGCGTGGGGTTGTTGGTAGACTAACGACCCCCAGTTTGATACTCGATGCTGGACGAGGAGTGGTTGGTTCGCTAGAGGTCCCAGACCTTGCATCGGGATGACGACTCTTCTTGGAAAGGCGTATCGTCATTGGCTTGTCGGAGGGATTGAGCATCTCCGTTAGCGGCTGGCCGACTCTCAGCAGCCTGATTGTCAGTAGCTCCGTTGTGGGTCTTGGCACTTAGCCGGACCTTGGCAGCCGGATTATTATTTGCTCTTCTTGTGCCGAAAGGCTGATTGCGTCCTTACGCAGAGTGGCTGTAAGGGGTGCGGACTTGCCAGGTTTGCGAGCTTGGAGGTGGATCGTCAGATGTTCTTCTGATCCTGTGGTTGTCTCGGTACAAGCTTGTACATCTCCTTCACCAAGGTGCCTCTTCGACTTTTCGTATAGGCAGGAGTCTGAGTAGTAGGCCTCGACCCCTTTGAAGGGATCGATGTCGGCAAATTCTGTCCTCATGAAGTCGTATTTGTCGACATATTTGAAGCATTAGTGCAGCGTGGAAGGCACGATCATATAATCGTGTATCCAAGGGCGCCCCAAGAGGATGTTGTAAGAAGTATCTGCATCTATGACGTAACAGGTGACTTCCAACTGGAGATCGCCAATTTGACACTTCAGATGAATCTTCCCAATTGGATAGCTCCTGTTCGAATTAAAACCGTTGATGGCGGTACTTGTAGGCGTCAGGCGATGCATAGGGATGTGGAGATGATGTAACAGACCCTTCGGGATGATGCTTATGGAAGAGCCAAGATCAATATGCATCTGATCCACCTTTACGTCGCCGATGTATCCAGTGTAATATAACGGGCGATCGTACAGGTTGGTTTTGATGAGCATATCCTGCAGAGTGAATACGATATTGGGCATCGCTCCCGTGCAAGCGCTGTCTTGGAGATCTGCAGGCGGGCTCTCTCCCGTGAGGTTGACCTGAGCCAGGTAGGCGTCGGCATTCTGGAGTGCATCGCTCAAAGCCGTACGAACATCCTTCGAGAGTCTCAGGAGTTCATATAATGACAGTTTGGCCGGTGTGTTGGCCAATTGTGCCAAGATGTCGAAGTTGTAGGGCCTCTCCAGCCCATACGGTGCCTTCTTTCGGAGGGATTTGTCAAAGCGAGTCTCCTTCGGCCTAAGCTTGTCGGTCGTCGGAGGCTGAACAGGTCCCGGCACGTCAGTAGTAGTGGGCTGATGATCTTCAGCTGAGTTATCAGCCACGGGTTGGGATTGTGCCCCAGACCGCGGGACGACGGCTGTAGCTTCTTTGATATCTGTCGAGATTGTACGGCAGGACCTGACTTTTTCACTCTTCTTCTTGCAAATGGAAGATGGAGTGGGCTGAGTCACCTCTGATACCAAGTCTGGATGGACCCACATGACCTCTCCTTGTGATGTGGTGAGGGGCACTAGACCTGCAGCCTGATCTCGGGAAGGTAGAAGATTAGCAATCTCCATTGTCGCAAGAGGGATGGGTACCACACCGTCTTGAGCTTCTGTTGGAAGGAAGCTGCCAAATTGTACTGATACCATATTGGCTGCCACGGTTACCTCTTCGAAATCGATGGCCAGAGCATTCAAATCGATGAGATTTTGGATGTAATATTTTAGCTGGTAGCAGTCGTCTGTAGCATGATGGACGTAGCGGTGGTAATGGCAGTACTTTGGATTCTCCATTTCTGCCGGCCGAGGTTCCCGTCTTGGTGGAGGAAGCCGAATTCTGTCTCCTTGTATGAGCATGTCCAAGATGGGCTTGACGTGACCGTCTTCGAAGGAGTAAATGATTTGCGGCCATTATTTGTCTGTCGATTTTGACTCAGGTTTCTGGGCTGTGTCGGCCACCATAGCCTGCTTGCCCTTGTTATCCCGATTGTTGGAGGAGCTACCCCCATTGTTGGTGTTGGCGTTGGGACGCCTGCTCTTGTCCTCTCCCTCTGAGATGTGCAGTCCCAGTTGGCGAGCCTTCTTCAATCGTTCTTCGGCGCTTGTGGCACTGATGATAAACGTCTTCCAGTCCATGAATTGACTTTCGCCCATCCAGAGACTAATTGTTGGGAGCAATCTCTTTTGGCAAATTTCGATCAAGGAGGAATCTGGATTTTTACACGGCAACTTCATTGCGGTTTGGCGGAACCGCTCGATATAGTTCCTCGTCAGCTCTTTCTCTCCTTGGACGACGTCCATGAGGGTGGACATTGTGATGTCCTGCCCTACTTCATAGAATCTCTCCAAGAACATGCGTTTGAAGCCGGCGAAGAAGTGGATGCAGTTGTCTGGCAGGTTGCGATACCAATCGAAGGCGACTCCTTCCAATGCCCCAATGAATAATCGTGTGAGGATGGCATCGTCATGGGACAGATGGTCGGTGGTGACCTTGAAGTAAGTGATGTATCGACTTGCGGAGGTCTTGCCATCATACGGGTTGATGTTGAACGGCTTATATCTTGGCGGGAATGGAACATCCCTCCAGGCAGCAGGGTATGGTTACCGTATTCTGAGGTCTTGAGAGTTTTCTCGAGCGTGAAACATGGCTCGAAGCTCCTGGACCTCTCTTCTTGCTTCTCGGGCCTCATCCACGGTGGTGGGGGCCGTCACTTCAGGAGGATTGTTGCCCGGGTTCGGTGCCACCGAGTTCGAGTCCGCATTGACCGCGGGACCCGCACTTGTTTGGCCAGGCGTCCCTCCCTGGAGAGTTGGAAGGGCCGCTTTAATCTCGTCTACAGACTTGACCAAGGCATGCAGTATGGCCTCTAGAGTGTCGATGCGTTAGCGATCACTGGAACCACCTTGGTTGCTGTCCGTCATGAACACCGTCTTTACATGAGGAGAGATGGAAGGAACGGTGGAGGACGAGCCCTCCGAATCATACCCCTGTAGTGAGAAGTCATCGGGGTATGTGGGAATGTTCTCCTCTGGTTCGGACTCAGAAGGAACAGTACCCCCAGTTTCCGAGTTCGCCTCGTCTTGGGAATTGTGGACGTCCTCAGGGACATCGGGGTTTGCTGCATCTGATGGGGGAGTTGTTTCCCCCGGCTCGTCTTCTTGGAACATCGAATTGTCGTGGAGGTTTGGAGGAGTGCTACCCCCAGTCCCAGCAACCCCCAGTATTGCGGACGATGAATCTCCCATTGTAGCAGATTTCGTCTTTAAACGGGTACCTTGGAAAGCTCCGGTGGTGGGCACCGGTTTAGATGATAGTCTCTTAGTCATAGCGGTTAAAATCTTCAGGCTGGGAACATTTGTCTTCTTCCCGCTCCCATCGGCAGGGACTTTCTGAGCAGAGTTGCAGGAGACGACGGGAAGTACCACGTTTTCTGAAGACGGCTGTTACAGTCTTTGAAAGACGGCTGCCGGTCTTTTTGCACCATCGCGTTGTTGCAACAGCAGTTGACGATGACTTGGGTGCAGTGACGTCCGTGAGAGGACTCTTTGCACCCCGAGGCACCTTCTCTTTCCTTGTGTTTGTGGAGGATGGCTTCACGCAAGTCAGATGGGTCTGGATCGACCATGTTTGCTCCCTGGGTTTTGGAAGACTTTCGGGAACCTCTCTGTCCGTTTGCCGCCGGGGGCTGGACTCGAGTGGTTCTGTACAACTTTCCATCTGAGGCCCGCATAACAGTATGCGGGACGCTCGAATGGTCAGAGATCGGATCAGCGGATCGAGCTTGCCAAGCTCGCGCTGCCCTAGACTTCTTCGCTCTAGTACGTAAGGGTACATAGTAGGAAGAGTCTAAGTGATGCTAGAGAGAGTCAGACATATCTTCTTGAGAGCACAGGAGATCAGGACCATAGGAGAGGCGGTCGAAGACAGAGCCGCGTGGAGTAGGCGTCATACGGCTGTCATCAATAATCTTTATACGGCTGGCAGGCGTAGCCGCATAGACTTTCTTCATGCGGCTGGAAGTCTCGGCCGCAGGAGTTTTCTTCATGCGGCTGGATGATCTGGCTGCGTAGACCTTCTTCATGCGGCTGGCAGATTCAGCCGCATGAGCGTCCTGCATGTGGTTGGCAGGCTTGGCCACATGAGTGTTCGGCTTCATCTTGGGGCGCATAGAACCACTCTTTGTTCCTGCAAGTCTAGTATTGTAATGTTTTCCTATGTCGGACTTGGGGATGGCAGAGTCCACTATGGCTTGAAGTGGGGCCGAACGAGAGTCGCCTTCGCCGTCTTGGGCAGCAGAGAGTACTCCGTCCAGAGCTTGGAGAGGAGCAAATAACTTTGGCCTCCACTCGCTGCGAGCTTTCTATGTGCGGGTTCGCTTCTGGACCGGGCCAGCGCTTCCCTCGGAGAGCATTTCTTCAAATGCCTGTTGGTCGAAGCGGACGACCATCTTCTGTTGCGTGGAGCCAAGTTTGGCTGCATCCGATTGCGTCACCAACTCCTCAGCCGTGGAGAAGTTTGTCTCCAGCAGAGTCGCCATCGTGTTTGTCATAAAATATAAAAGAACAGAACAATTATCGGAGGACTGGACTTTTACTTCACAATACAAACTCGCTTGTACAAAGAAAGCCTAGGGACGAAAACCTAGGTACAGCAATCTAAGTACAATTGTTTATTTTAGATTCTGGGGGGTGACGGTAGAGGCTCGGAAAATTGACGGCAGCTCTGCCTTACTCCTTGGACGATCGGGTGCAGCCTTGACTCTGTAGAAGATCTGGCATTGCTGAAGAAATGCTCTCTTTTCAGGCTCTGTATATTCTCTCTCCGGCTCTCTGGCTCTCTATGTCTCTCTCCTTTTCTCTCTGTATGTATCCGTCTCTGTCTGTATATATTTTTGCAAGGGAATGGCACCTTACTATTTATAAGAGTGGGGGGCCTCATTAGGGTTTGCAATGATTGCCCATTCTTTAAAAGTCAGCGGCTAAGGATCATTGGATCTGGGCCGTTCATCGAGATTTGAGTAATAAATGTGATTGCATCAAATCTTTTGTGGGTAATGAATGAAGATTGACATAAATCCTCCCGATTTGTCATGCCAACCTCGGATTTCTCGACACGTGTCATTAATTTGCTTATTTGCAAATGATCTGATTTGATCCTAATATTTTATTAGGATTTGTTGAGGGATTTTGCTCAATTCGATACCACGTGCCCTGCTATCATGCCACGCGTCGTAACCGTAAGCCACAGCAGAAATCTGAGCCGCAGGAAGGTTGCTCCTCATTGAGTCGCATAAGGCTGGCCACGTGTCAAAGTTGCTTGAGAGTGGCCCCCTGAACATTTGGACCGCATGGTAATGATTTGAACCGCATGAGCGTGGATGACAGTATGATGGGGGCCTTCTTCGTGAACCGCATGAGGATAGTCTTCGTGAGCCGCATGAAGACAGCCTTCATGAGCCGCATGGGGCTAGTCTTCGTGAGCTGCATGGGGCTAGTCTTCATGAGCCGCATGGGGAAGCCTCCGCTTGGGCCGCATGGGATGGTCTCTACTTGAGCCGCATGCAACTGTCCACGTGTCAAGGCTGCATGACAGTTTCTGGATCTCGGGGGATTGTGTCAGAGATTTTCTTCGTTTCCCTAGGAGTCTGTCATTATGACAGAGTCATGATTGTAGGGCTGTCATGTATCAGAGCTGTCAGTCATCGAAGCATTTAATACAGTAAAGGATAAAATGGAAGAGCTGTTTGCAGGCCACGTGGCTCCTCTCCGAGCCGCATAGAACTTGTTTTAAGCCGCATAGATCCTTGATCCGCATAGATCTTTGAGCCGCATGAACTCTCTGAGCCGCATGGGGCTTCCTGGCCGCATGGATCTTTCTTTATTCTTTTCCATGATTCTACAGAGATGTGGGCTGCATTGATGTTGATGAAGGTGGTATCCGGTAGTGGGGGCCACTAGTCGAGGTTTGCCGGGGCGAAGACACGGCACACGAGGGTTTGAGGACGGCTGTGGTGAAGGAGATGAGGGCGGTGCAGCTGAGGTAGATGGGAGAGGCGACTCAGGTGGCCTTGGTGGCAGTCCATTAGAAGCCCGATCCAGAGGCGGTGGGGCTTGGCCAGAGACGAGGAGTGGTGCGGAGAGTAGGCACCGACAACCAGGGTGATGGCTAAGCGAGGGTCTATCGGTCTAGAATCGTGCGCAGCCGCGGTTGTGCTACTTTTGACGGCACGGATGCAGGTGGCAGTCGCCGGAACAAGCAGAGGCCACGATTAGGTTTAGGTGACTGTGTAGTGGCCGGGGTGTCGGACACGACAGGGGAAAATTTGGATTCGTGTCCACTATTGCGGGCAAGAAGATGATGTAATTGTAATGAAAAATAGTGAAAAGATACCGGGGTGGGACCCGAGGCCAACACGGCTGACACGAAGCAAACCTCCTTAAATAGTTGGAGGAAATTTCTAGTTAGATAGGAATAGGAATCCTAAAATCCCAATAAATAAATCCCACCATTTCTTTAAATCGAATGTAATTTAAATCAATGCAATCTTAATCAAATATGATTACAATACCAATTTAAATTGATAGTTAATATTATCAAAATAATTTAAATAATATTTGATACTTGTCATAAAAATTTAAATCAAATGAATTTTTAAAACTAGATAAATATAATCTCAATATAGTAATTGATCATACAAAAAAAAATTTAAAATAATTCAAATAGTATTCGATGTTATCCAAATAAATTGAAATATATTTACATAATCCAAATCTTATTTAAAATACTTGGCAAAACATTTATACTAAAAAATATTATGACTTCCTTTTTGTTAAAATAAAAGTTATTCTTGAAGGACAATATTTAAAATGTATTAAATAAAATTGAAAACACCCAAAATATTAATTAAAATTTTGGTGGGGTTTACAGGTACCTCGAAGACTGCAGGGAGGGCTCTGTTGGCTAACACAAATGTCTGTATCAAAGCCATCAAATTGGAGGAGTTTCTCGCAGAGGGTTTGGAGGAGCAGAGGAGAGTTTCTTGTGGGAGGGCAAAGGGAACCGATTGGTTGGATAGATTATTTTTTTCTTTCACAATCTTCGATTAAGATTTAATCCAGACTGTTAATTTAATTTGATTCAACGAATAAGATAGGGATGAGAATAGGAGGACAAATTGGGATGTGTGTGTGTGTGTGTGTGTGTGTGTGTGTGTGTGTGTGTGTGTGTGTGTGTGTGTGTGTGTGTGTTGAGAAACCCTATTTTAGATCATAGAAAAACTAAAAAATTGTCCAACATCAATCTTGAACGTCTAAATCTGATAACAATACAGATTTAATATAGATATGGGACCCATAGTAATGTTGTCCACCGACAGCGATCCAAACCGAATTCGGTTGGGCTAGGCCCAATTATTCTGTTAGGCAGTATCTGGACCGAATTCGGCTAGACTAAATTCGGACCAAAGTCGGTCAGTTCCCAAAAGAACTCCTCCTATATCGGGACTTGGGACTGTCCTCCAGTACCTTGAAATGTATATATATATATATATATATATATATATATATATATATATATATATATATGTATATATATATATATATATAAAAAAAAAAAAAAATATATATATATATATATATATATATATATATAAAGAAATACTCCAAAATCAGTCGGTTGGTTTTGTATAATAGAACCATCCTATATTTTATGGGTTCGATTAAAATTTAGTGGTTGAGATTAAAAGATGTAGACCCCACCTCCTTTTTAAGCCATTTAATCTCAACCATGCAATTTCAATCCAACGTGTATAACATAGGTCGGTTTTATAATACAAAACCAGCCGGTTGGTTCTAGACCACTCCTATATAAACTGTTTTGTATTATATATATATATATATATATATATATATATATATATATATATATATATATATATGATCTCTAGTCTAGTGGTTAAGAAAGATGCATGCGGCCCAAGTGGTCAGGAGTTCGAGCCCAGTGGAGGCGAGTTCGCCACAATTACCCATTGCTTATATATATATATATATATATATATATAATATATATATATATAAATATATATATATATATATATATATATATATATATATATATATATATAAACATACAACACACACACATGCACATTGATGCTGTGGGGTTGTTTTTTGAACTGCTTTTCTAGGACTTAAGAAGATCCACCTCTTTTTGAAAGTAAAATGGATCGTGATATAATGACGGCTTAGACGGCTCACTTTTGAGCCGTTTTAAAGCCTAGTTATATAGTGCAAGATGTAATGAATTAGAATTCGTTCGGATGACTAAAGCTGACATATATTATGTAAGATTTGTGTTTGGCTCTTATTTAGCAAATCTGTGATTTTTTTAAATTGTTTTATGAATTTCAGGGTGGAAGCTTTCACATCTGCTTGGCCGCAGTTTCTGGATGCCAACTATCTTTAGTATATAACTAAACAGAAAATGACTTAGGAGAGCATCTCCAACCCTATTGTGAGTTTATAAAAAATGGTTGCCACATAGGAATGACAAACTTTCATTCCAAAAATTCTTCTCCAATGCAAATGTAGAGTAAAACATGAAGTTGACATGACAATGACATGGCAAGGAGAATGTGAAGTTGGTTGTCGAGATCTAGACAATGCACTTCACAATGACTTTATCTCCACATCATCAATTATGAATAGAAATATTTATAAAAAAGTTGAAGAAGTGGAGGAGTTGCCTTGGAAGTTGGAAAAAATATTTTATATTGTCTTCTCAATACTTTTGCATTGGAGAGAGTTTTTCTATCTCATTGTCTTTTGAGATATAATTTTGCCACATAAATAAGACATTGTCTTGTGACTCATGCCATATAGGAGCCACCTAAGACTCACAACACTTAACAAGACAATAGGTTTGGAGATGCTCTTAGGAGGGTAAAAAAAAAATTTATTGTAAAAATTCTGCTCGTCTTAAGAGAACATGATTAAAAAGATTATAATTAGATTAGGAATATACGCTCAAGATAGGGAAGTTTTTTTTTCTACGTCCATAAAAAGGACATAAAATTTCTTTTGTTTTCTTTTTGATGATGGAGTTTCTAAAAGGACTAGGGAAAGTGAAAATAATACAAACCGTGGACCTTGTGGAAATAATTGACAAAGAAGAATTCATATATGGATGGCCACAGATTGGTTCATATTTGTTGGAGTTTGGCTTTTTTATTGAAAAGTTTAGTCCCACATCGACTAGGCTAAAAGAGTTGTATCTCTATATAATAGTTATACTTGTATAGAGATGCACATGTGGTGTTGAGGTGCACATGGATGTGCCATGTAGGGGTATTTTTTTTAATGAAAAAAAAGCTAAATCAACAATGAAAGCATTCAGCTTGGGAAATTAATTTTCATTGGAACTAAGTCCCGTAGGGGCTTAGCGACTCGGACTCGGACTCATGAGGCATAGTGTGACGTTTTGTTGGCGCACTTCTGCTAACTGAGCAGTTACAGCGCAGGCTTATATAAGGCTCTCTTCTCTCTCACAGTGAAAAATAGAATACGAGTACAAGTTCAGAATTCACATAAGGTCGAAGTGTTTTTTAGCACAATTCCTTACGTGTTTCCACAGAGTTTGAGAGAGAAGCAGTGCACCATCGTCACTTAGCGCAGGAGTCTGTATGCCATCCGAGGAGTCAGAAGAGCGGAGTGTTCCAGAGTTTTCCGTCGAACTTGCTGGTTCCTGGAACCTATTCGTGTGGGGCGAATTAAGCTTTGAGCAACGGTGATCATTCACCCCAGCAGGCCACCATCTTCCATCTATCGTTTGTCATCTTTGTTGCTATCTTTATCAATTCGTTTAGTACCTTCTTTTAGAAGTGCTACTGTCGTTTACTACTGTTACGAAATCTTTTTAGATTATCGTAACCCAGAATCCTCCTAGGATCTCTGTTGTGCACCTTCTTTGAAGTGTTGCTAGAAACATTATTTTTACAATAGTTTTATTTTCTCAGTTTTCCATCAAAAATTGCATTCCGGGACTAACAATCTCAAAGCTTAATTAACGAGATGGAAAACTTGAATGCTGTACTCATTAATCCTAACTTCACATAGTTAGAACAGTTTGATGGAGAGCATTATCAAGTCTGGAAGAGGAAGGTTACTCTCACTATTCAACTCAAAGAAGTTGATCACGTGTTGTTTGAAGAGGAACCTACTATTCCAGAGACTGGATCTGCAGCAGCAATCTCTGCGGCTACTAAGAACCAGGCCAAATGGAGAAGGAACAATAGCATTTGTAGGCTTATGATCCTAAATGCTATGGAAGACTCCATTGCTGAATCATATTCGAAGAAGACTGTTGCCAGAGAGATTTGGGAGTCTCTGGAGAAACTGTACGAGGATGATAAGAACCGTAGTAAGATATTTTTTGTTAAGAAATATCACAAGTGGTTCTTTGAGGACGAGAAGCCAATGCTGCCGCAGGTAAAGGAGTTCCTGAAACTGTGACAGAAGTTGGAAGACAAGGTAATACCCCTCCCCGACAAGTTTGCTGTTGGAGGGATCGTTTCGAAGCTCCCTTCTGGTTGAAGCAAGTTCTAGGCAAACATGCATAGGAAAAAGTTGGAGATCACTTTCAACGATCACTTGCAGGAAATCTACGTTGAGGACCAGATGAGGGCTCAACTAAAGGTGGACGCACTATCCAAGCAATTGGCTAACGCCAATCTGGTTTATACCAGGAAATCAAGGAGAAAGCATACGGCTTCCCACAGCAAGAAGAATGACCCTAACAATCTGAACGTGATGGGGACTTCCTTCAAGCAAAAGAAGGCAAAGTCTTAGATGTCTTATTTCAACTATGGCAAGAAGGGCCACTTCAAGAATGAATGCAAAGCAAAGACCAAGCAATTAGAGCAAGGAGAGCCTAGCAACGTATCTATGATCACTGACGTTGTTGCTATGATTGTGCAGGTCGACGTGGTGGGGGCTGACTATGACTGGTGGGTAGACACTGGAGCCACCTGTCATGTCTGCTCCAACAAGGAGTGGTTCACCACCTATACACCAACTTATGAAGAGGTTATAGTGGCAAACTAGGCACAAGCTGAAGTGCTCGAGATCGGGACGGTGGTTTTGTAGCTGACTTCGGAGAAGTCTCTGACGCTTCAAGGTGTGAAGCATGTACCTGCTATCGCAATGAACCTAATCTCGGGAGGCCTACTCTGCAAAGCAGGCCTCAGGATGGACATCAATGATGGCCAGATGGTGATGTCTATAAAGGAAACATATTTCGGGAAAGCTTCTTGTACCGAAGGAATGTTCAAAATACAGGTTGTTAATCAGTCCAATGTAATTAATGCAATCACTCCTTTTGCTTATACTTTTGAGTTGTGGCATAATAGGATAGGACATATTTATTGTAAATGAACAAACAGAATGTCTAGTCTAGGACTTATCTCCAAATGAGGGGTAAGGTGTCACAACCCGCACCCTAGAGTAAGGGCACGAGAAGTGGGTACGTCCAGCCTACGCCGCAAGTGTCGGCATTAGAACGCTGTCCTAGGTCAAACATCTAACAATATAAAAGTACCCGTACAGTAAATACTCTCCGAATGGAGGTGACATAACAGAAAACAATCTCAATCACATCTAGGGTAGAAGAATGAAAAATAGATAGATAGACAGTAACTCAACAAGAACAGTAGCATAGATAAAATAAGTCCAAGTGTCTAGGACAACATAACATCCAGAATGTCAACCCAAAATACAATATAAGTCTAAGAGTCTATACATCTCAACATCTCAAAATACAACTCAAAATGTGAGACAAAATGATAATATGAAAAAGACTGACTAGCTAAACTAGCCTAGACTACTGGGGCAACATCCTCAGCTGCAGGTGGATCCTGCTGAGGGTCCACAACATAAGTGTCATCTAGTCCTGCTCTATAATAGGTAGACACCAGGGCCTCATCCTCATCCTCTGTAATATTTTCAACAGGTCCAGTCAGGACAGGAACGAGCACAATACATCTCACGTAGTTCATAGTATGATAGAAAATATAAAGCATACAATAGAGTAAAATACAGGAACTGCTGAAAGAAGATACATGTAGTAAAAGAGATAACTGTAATGAAATATCTACTATAATAGAGAACTAACAGTGACTAGTGAGTCAGAGTAAAATATAGACATGTGAATGGCATAGGAGATTCATGACTACAGCTAAGAGTGATTCATGACTACAGCTACTAGGGTAATATCCACATGACTATTTCCACTCCCCCATCCCCAATCAATACACAAGGATCCGTTCAAGTTATATTAAGATTCGTGATAAGCCCATAAATGGGTGATTCATGAGAGGCTCTGTGAACATGAGATCAGTACATGAGTCACAAGCGATTCGTGAATCTATGGAAGCATAGAGATACATGATGATTCGTGAAATGCATAAACATGCTATATCTGATGCTCTCGAGGGGGACAATATCTCATGAAAAGATCCATATAGTACCAATTCGTGATAACCATCGTGTCAGCATCAAGTAAAGTAATCTAGAGCAAGAATATAAATCCTGGCAAGTATAAAACGGTCAGAGAATGTACTCGCCTGATAACTGAATGTCTGAAGAGGATATACTGCCTGAGGAGAGATGTATGGCTCCTAATCAGAGCAATACAAGTCACAATGTATCCACAATGGTAAAAATAAAGTATACAATGCATACTACATAATTCTAGGTCAATATGGTCAAAAGTCAACTCTTGGTCAACTCAACAGTCAAACTAGGTCACAGGAAGTCATACTAGGTCACAGGAAATCAAACTAAGTCAATAAAGTCAAACAAGGTCAAACAAGTCAAGGTTAGTCAAATCTAGGTTAAAGTCAACCCTTGGTCAACATTCTAGTCAAACTAGTCAAGTTATCTAGGGTTTTGGTCAACAATGGTCAGACTAGTCAAATACTAGTCAACATGATCAATCTAGGTCAAGTCTAGGTCAAACTTAGACTAACTAAGGTTTTGGACAAACAAGACTAGTCAACAAGGTAATTAGGTCAAACAAAGACTAGTAAATAAGGTAATTAGGTCAGTGGTCAACTACCTAAGTCAATACTCCATAAGACTAACTCAAACCATGACACAACCTCTAAGTATACCACTTAACCCTATACATATCTTAAATTGCATAGGACTATCCTCATAACCATATGGTCAAACATAAATCAATTAGTTAGGGTTTAGTCAAACTTTAGTCAACTAGTCCTTCTATGTTCATCCAAGCCATTTCTAGGTCAATTAGGTCATGGTTGATCAATAGTTGACTTTGGTCAACAATGGTCAATTATCTAGTCAAACTAGGTCTACTAGTCAAGTTAGGTCAACCAATGTCAAACTAGTCATTCTAGGTTAATTCAAATTTAATCTAGGTCAACTAGGTCAAGTTGGACCTAAGGTTGACTTTGGTCAATTCTAGTCAAACAAGGGTCATTAGGGTACCTAGGTCAAGGGGTTACTTAGACAAATTAGGGTCAACCCCTAACTTGGCCATAGGCTAGTATCTAGGTTCCATAGGCTAATACCATATAGGTATCTATCTCTATACAATATATATATATATATATATATATATATATATATATATATATATATATATATATATATATATATATATATATATATATACACACACACATATATATATATATATATATATATATATATATATATATATATATATATTATATATATATATATATATATATATATATATATGTAAAAAAAAAAAATATATATATATATATATATATATATATATATATATATATATATATATATATATAATATATATATATATATATATATATATATATATGTAAAGTTATATATATATATATATATATATATATATATATATATATATATATATATATATATATATATATATATATATATAAAACTTTACATATATATATATATATATATATAATATATATATATATATATATATATATATATATATATATATATATATATATACAACATTACTACATAGGCCTATAGCCTATGTAATACTCATATATCATATAGGTATCTATATATATAGATACAATATATAATCTAATACGATATATATATAACATATATATATATATATATATATATATATATATATATATATATATATATATATATATATATATATATATATATATATATATACAAAACTTATATAATACATATATAGAGAGAGAGAGGAAAATGAGAGAGAGTGAATTAGAGTGAAAGAGAGATAGAGAGTGAACATGAGAGAGAGAGAGATATGGGAGTGTGTGTGTGGAGAGACTGAACAGTGGGGGGGGTTCTCAGTTCTCAGGAAACTGAGAACTGAAAGCACACACACACACACAATACACATATATACACCTATGTATATATACACACATATCTACACAAATACCCATGTAAATACACCCAAATTCCCACCTACACACACATACATATATACATATATATACAGTATATACACACATAAATATACATATATATATATATATATATATATACATTAAAAATCAATTTGAAACTCAAAATAAATACTAAAAACAATACCAAGTCACTGTTCATTACTGAACATATAGGGGTAACCCCAAATTCGAGTCAAAAATGACCTAAGGCCCGAAACCCAAGGTTGGTAATCGTGTCCCCATACGTGTAGGTGTCGTGTGTGTCCATGGGAGTCTACCACGACATGACACGACGTGTCCAGTGGTCAAAAATGCAAATCGGATAAACTACAGTGTCGCAGCGTCGTGCACGCATGCACCTAGCTCTAGGACACGACACACGTGTCTAGGAGTCTCGTGCTCGTGTCCCTAGGTTCGCCTAGGGTCAGGCTAGGTGTCTAGCTACCTGAGTCGTGTCCACGTGTCACCATGTGTCGACACGAGCCCCGTATCAGTCGAGTTTTCTCGACTGATATACGTTGTTTATACTGCGTCGTACAGCGGTGCACGTGTCTCGTGGACACGACACGAGCCACGTGGGGCCTCGTGGTCATGTCCACGTGTAGCCCACATGTTGGGCTACACACTCGTGTCACCACGAGGTGTCCATGACTCGTGTCCGTGCGACACGAGTCGCGTGTCAGTAAGGAAAATATGCGCGTGCAGTGCAGTGCGTGTCCCGTACGAGTGAGATTTCTCACTCGACACGACACGACGTGACACAAAACCTTGGGGGCATGTTCGCAAATATTGCCCCCGTATCCATGTCAAATTTTACGTGTCCTAGTGCTCTGTGCAGTGAGCACGAGCAGTGTGGTAGCAGGGCACTGTTCGTGTGCATCGTACAGTGAGTTCGTGTCCATTTTGGATACGAACACAGCACAGAAACGTGCTCAGTCATAGGGTTTCGTGATCAGCATGCCAAAGGCTACCCAAATATATAATTCGTTTTGGAAAACAATAACTTTTATTCCTAAGTGGCATTTCACCAAACATTGTAATTTAAGCACAGATACGTGTCCGATACGGACACCAAACCAAATCTATTTCCTACCAAACTTGACCTACAGTTAGGGTATACCTATATGCATGCATTTATGAAGAAAAATTACAATATTACTAGGTTTGAGGGTGTTTACCTATGAGTGCAAAACTTAATGGAAAGCCTAGAATAGGGGGGTGTCCACTTCTCTTGGTGATGCCAATATGATGATCAACCTTGCTAGCTAGCCTCCCTTAGTATCCTCAATAGTAGGGGGGTTCCAATGCAAGAAATTTGGCTCAATTTGGAGCTAAATTGATTGAATTGTGAGGGTGTGAAGTTGTAGAAAAAACTAGGGTTTTTGTGAAAGAAAGAGGCTTGAATGAAGGGGGGTGTGTATATGGGATAGGGGCATGGGTTGGCTGCCATGGGGGGGTAGGGGGTAGATATTTAGGATCCCCTCCACCTTGCTAACTTAGCCCTTAAGGCTTTGACTAAGGGAATAGATATTTCTAGGTTTCTAAAATATCTAAAAGTAAAATATTTAGATATTTTCTAACTAGATATTTACACATAAAGCTAACATCTAATATTAGTCTTCTAGGTTAGTGGCTAACCTCTAGATTAGTGCTAAACTAGGTTAGGGACTAACATGACACTAATCAATAATTAAATAATAA
This sequence comes from Iris pallida, assembly GCA_029216955.1. NCBI lineage: Eukaryota > Viridiplantae > Streptophyta > Magnoliopsida > Asparagales > Iridaceae > Iris > Iris pallida. Next base: position 16,677,362 of record JANAVB010029620.1, read on the forward strand.
TAAAAACACATAAATACAAATAATTCTAAATAAATCATAGAAAATTACCAAAATACCCTTTAGGCTGAAAAGTGCTAAAATGGTATCCTAATCACTTGGTTAGGCTTACATGGTCATGGTAGTCTCTAGGTTATGAAATCTTTAGGGTTTACACTAGGGTTATACTAGTAAAATCACAAAGTCATAAGTCATGACTTAGAAAATAGTTTTAAATAACTAAAAATCACCAAAAAATCATATCATGACTAAAATACCATTAATAAATAATAAAAATAATAAATTTTCAAAAAATACCCTAATTTTAGAAAACTGGGTGTTACAAGTCTACCCTCCTTAAAATAATTTCGTCCTCGAAATTTAGATGGTCGTACTCCTCCTAGGTCGAACCTCCAACAATCAGGGTCGAAGCTACTACCTAGCAATATACAAGGTCAACAAGTAAAATATGGGTGGTAGACTATACTGGGTCATGTCCAAAATTGGCTGGCAGTTTTAGGTCATAATGTGTCCTTAATTCAAATCGAAATCAAAAGTAACTCCATGGGGTAAATCAGGATCACTACCAAAATCTATCGTTTTAGCGACGGCCACATCCGTCGCTAAACCGACAGTAATCACTATTTGCGACCGATAACCGACGGATTTTGGCCAAAAAAATCTTTAGGCAATCAGCTCGTCGCTAATAACGGTCCGTCGCTAAGTTGTCGTCACATGACGGAATAGCGACGGATTTTCGACATCACAATACGAAGCATTAGCGACGCATTTCCGACGGACTGTCGTCCATTTCAACTATTAAGTACTGAACTGTGTAGACAATAGCGACGTAACATTCCGTCGGTAACCCGTCGTAACAGCGTATCAGATTGTATCTTTTCGTCGTTAATCCGTCGGTATACGTGTAACTAACGACAGATTGGCGACGGCGTTCTGACGGACTATCCGTCGATCAGGTTCTGGAAATGCTTGGCATTTCCAGCACCATGGCGACGGAAGAGTAGTCGCTAATCTGTCGATATATGTCGACCGAATAGCGACGGATTAACCGTCAACCTTGTTCTAGAAATTCTTGTTATTTCCAGAACACGGGCGACGGATAGGTCGTCGCTATTCCGTCGAACAATATACCATGCCGACGGATAATCCGTCGATCATCCGTCGCTACCTGGGAAAATTTTCAAATATCCAGTTAGCGATGGAATAACCGTCGAAAAGTAGTCGGAAACTGGTGATGACCGTCGCAAAACGGTCACAAGTCCGTTGCTAACTGAGAATATTTTGGAAAAAAATTACAGCACTTTTCCTGTTCGCAAAAAATTTGCATAAACCAAACCAATATATAATGCACACCAATTATCCAACAATCATATAGACCAAATATATTATGCACACCAATTATCCAAGAATCACATAGACCAAATATGCACATACGAATTTAATGCACACCAATTATCCAAGAATCATATAGACCAAACCAAATTAATATAAAATAGACATCAATTATCCGGAAGAGTAACCCAATATCCATCGTTATAATCCGATCATTGCACAAATATACCAAATTTTTCACAAATATTCCAAAACATATAGGAAAGAGTTGGCCAGTTACAGTAACCTAATATCCATCGCTGGCGACCGATCATAGCACAAATATTCCAAAATTTTCACAAATATTCCGAAACACATAGGAAAATCAACTTTGGCCTCAACAAAGACCACAAGTCAGACGATGAATCCTCACAGCCAGGGACGATAGTTGCGTTGAGGCATGTACCATTCTATCAGCCACTTTGCATACGAAGGCTCAATCTGGTTGAGGTCTTCTGTAGGGACAGGAGGGTCGGTCCCGATGCTACTACTCTCTGACGGTGGCTCCTCCTTAGCTTCAAGCTTGGGAGCAATCTCTTCCCTGATGGTCATCGGTTCTTCCTTGACCTCGACCTTTGGTAACACCTTCTCCTTAACAGTCACCGGCTCTTGTTTGACGACGGAGACTTCCTCCGTGTCGACCTCCAAGGGTTTCTTGCCTCGACGCCTTCCTCGACTAGCAGCACCACCTCGACGAGTCCTAGGAGCCATCTTTCTGACAACAGAAATTTATCGTATAGGGTAAAGAAATTTATCGTTTTATAAAAGTTGTGACGTTGGTTTTTTGCGTTCATCATCATTAGAGGGAGCAGCACTGGAAAAGTTGTGACGTTGGTAGCATGAGAGAGTAAAAATTTGTATCACAAGACTAACATAATTACTATATAATCATGTACTCACCAATAACCGGATGTAACTGGAGTCGTTGGGCCTATCGTGCAGTAATTTGTGGATCCGCTGGTATAGGCCAGATGTACTTAGTATCTAGTGTATCATATTAGTATCGGTCTATCGGTTTGGTATAGGACGTATCATATTGGTATTGGCCTTAACAAATTGGTATCGTCCTATATCCGATATGTACATGTATCGGCCGAATAGCTAGGATTCATATTGGTCTTATCGATTTGGTATCGGTCATATCCGATAGGTATCGGCCGTGTTGGATTAGTATAGACTATTTCGGATTAGTATCGTGGAAGGTTTAGTAACAACTGTACTTGGATTTCTCTTTTCTCGAGCTAGAATACCATTGCAAGAGAATCACCAGATCGTGATTGGCCAGTTACAGTAACATACATACTTCCTTTTCCATCAGGAAAAGCGAGATTGAAAAGGAAGTATGTATGTTCTGTAACTGGCCATCTACGCTCTCGTGACTCTCTTGTAATGGTAATCTAGCTCTAGAAGAGAGAAATCCAAGTACAGTTGTTACTAAACCTTCTACGATACTAATCCGAAATGGTATATAATAATCCAACACGGCCGATACCTATCGGATATGACCGATACCAAATCGATAAGGCCAATATGACTTAATGGCTATACGGCCGATACATATCGGATAGGACGATACCAATTCGCTAAGACCAATACCAACCGATACGGTCCATACCAAAACGATAGATCGATACTAATCCGACACGGTCAATACTTATAAGTACCTACGGTCCAGGAGGTTGATCCGCTAGTACATCCATGTACGAACAACGAAGTAACGATCCATTTCAATTTGGATGTAAAAATCTGTATCATAAGACAAACTAAACATAATTAATTCTATTTCACATGCTTAATTGCCAAGTATGGGAACGAATGGCTCAGAACACAACCCAAAATTCATTCTAGCATACATTAGTGTGAATCATCTACGTTCTATACATATAGTGTAGTATATGTTCTTATCGTATCTAGTATCTGAAAGATGTAACAGAATCAAGATGAACTCACATAATGTTTTCAGTCTTGGTCTCAACTGTCTTCGATTCTATGATCCCATGTCTTAGGTTAAATAAATCACTAACCTCATCACGGTGAGTCTTGGTGTAGCACTCAAATGTGGGGCACCCGTAAATTCGTCGAGGTTTTAAATCATCGATATTGAGTTTTAAACCCTCACGTAGCCTTTCTGCTTCACTTCTAGGGTCGAGCAGCATCTTCTTGCAAGCTTCGGTCTCCAGATAATTAGTGTCAAGATTCTGGACGCTTTCGTAGAGCATGTCAACGCATCCTAGCGTCAATTTCCTCGGCATCATTACCAAGGGATGAGGGTCGGAGGACAGGCAACTTTATCTACGGCAACATAGTTTCTGTCTCGCCACTCGAATGGCTGCAGGGACTATGTCCTGATCACCATGTCGTACCGTAGATTAATGCAATTAATGGAGCTGGAAATATCCGTCGCTAACCGGTAACTAGTCCGTCGCTAACTGAGATTATCACATACATATATGTATATCACAGCTAGATGTATAGATATACACATCTATACAGAAGCACACAACTGATAGAACTTGCATTGTCCATGAGACAGTGAACATATACACCATGAATCCAAACCCCATATATATTCACATTTACTAATCCAAACACCACCAAACTAATGGAACACCCAATATGGATAACACATTATTTAGCCAATATATAAACTCAGATGAATTTGAGAAGCAAAGCCACCCGCCGCCCCCGACCAAAGCTCGCCGCCCCAAGCCCGCCGCCCAGTAGTTCGGTTGCATATATATATGAAGAGTGCTTATGGGTGTGCGTCGGTTGCAAATAGCCCCGACGCACCCGTCCCAAGCCAGCCGCCCAGCCCCCGACGCTGCCGCCCCAAGCCCACCGCCCAGCCCCCGACCCAAACCAGCCGCCTAGCCCCCGACGCCCCCGTCCCAAGCCAGCCGCCCAGCCCCCGACGCCGCCGCCCCAAGCCCACCGCCCAGCCCCCGACCCAAGCCAGCCGCCCAGCCCCAGACGTTCCAACCCCAAGCCCGCCTCCCAGACCCCGACGCCCCCGTCCCAAGCCCACCGCCCAGACCCCGACCCAAGCAAGCCGCCCAGCCCCCGACGCCCCAACCCCAAGCCCGCCTCCCAGACCCCGACGCCCCCGCCCCAAACCCACCGCCCAGACCCGGATCCAAGCCAGCCGCCCAGCCCCCGACGCCCCAACCCCAAGCCCGCCTCCCAGACCCCGACGCCCCCGTCCAGCACCCGACACCCCAACCCCAAGCCCGTCGTCCAGCCCCCGACGCCCCCGCCCCAAGCCCACCGCCCAGCCCCCGACCCAAGCCAGCCGCCAAGCCCCGGACGGCCCAGCCCCAAGTGCGCCGTCCAGCCCCTATACGACACCACGAGAGAGAGAGAGATCGAGAGAGAGAAAGAGGGGCTTACCTTCGGGAGAGAGAGAGGAGAGGACGCCGACGTCGACGACGACACCGACGTCGACGACGACACCGACGTCGATCACCGAAGCCGACACCGACGAGAGAGAGAGAGGAGAGAGAGTAAATTTGGGGGGAATACGAAAAGTTCCCCCCGCCATTTCATTTAAAGTCTGGTACGTTTATATAGCGACGGACGCACGACTGGTAAAAAACCGTCGCCCAACAGTCGCCTTTTTTGATAAGTGCCGACTAAATATCCGTCGCTAAGTCGTCGAAAATATGTCCCGCCAATTTTCTACACAATTCTCGCTAAATAATCGACTGTGTAGCGACGACAAAAAATCTGTCGCTATAACACTGACAGTCTAGCGACGGATGTGCGACCTTTCCTCCCCCTAAAATTAAAATAAAAATGGCAAAGGCGTGTAGTCGGTAATCCGTCGCTGAGTGGCCACGAAACCGTCGCTAATACCGACGAAAAATTTTTGTCGCTAAAAAATCATCGCTAAATGAGTGTATTTTGGTAGTGGATGGAGCCTCGGGTCAGGAAAATCGTACTAAGCAAATGAAGCACACGATGGTATGCCTGAGTGGGACACTAAGGTCATGGGTGTAGAGTGTCATGTCTAGGTCATGTATGTAAAGTCAGTTTTAAGAAAACAACTAATCTTGTGCTCCTAATTTAAAAGTCACGGTAATGTGCCTACGATGATCATAATTTAGAGTGGGAAAGGTCTATGGCCTAAATTGAACCAAAAATCGTGATGAATAGTAGTATAAGGGGCAGGTTAAGTGGGACAGTCCTAGTCATGGGTATAGACTAGAAAGATAAGAAAACAATAAATCACAGGGCTAAAAGGGTTACTATTCTATGGTCAGAGCTACTCTATCAATTCTAAGTCAAAAGGCATAATACATAAATTAATTCATTTAAGAAAAAAAAATTCTTAACAAAAGAAGTTATTCAAGAATTATATTAATAGCTAAAGCTACTCCTACTCCTACTCCTAAGTAAGAGATGAAGAAATAAACAAACAATCGACAAAAATCAAAAGAACTACCTGGTCAAAACTTATTGATAATAAAGAAACAGGTAGGAGCAGATGCAATTGGATTTCAAGATAGATATAATAAAACAAGGTGGAAATAGAATTTAGAAGAACAGAACCTGCAAGCACATCGCCAACTGCCTGGGCATCCTCAACTGTCATGGCGTAAGCTCGCCCCTGCTGGCCTCTTCCAGCCTGTTGCTGAAACTGCATAAATCTCTGCTGCTGTGGCTGTAACGGTCCCCTCTGCTGACCTACCGGAGCCTTGGCTCCTGCTCCTGGTGCTGCTTCTTGTGCTACTCTGCCTATGTACTGGAAACACTCCCTCAGCTGGTGGTCCGCTGCCCCACATAGTAGGCACCAGCCCAACCTCTTCCTGCACTCTCCCCATCCATATCCCGGCTTCTTACAGTAGGGACAACTGGTAGTCTGCTGTCTCGGGGCCTGTTACTGCTGCCTCGGCTGCTGATACTGCTGTGGCTGCCTCTGCTGATGCTGATAGTGAGGCCTCTTGGCCTGACCTCCACTGCTGCCGACTCCCTGTGTATCACGGCCCCTCTTGAGCTTCAGCTCATGATCATCCTCAGCTGCCATCGCTCCTGCCAGAATCGCCTCAAAAGTGGCATTCCTGTCACTCTTGGTCAAGGACTTGACCTCCTTGACCAAGCCCTTCCTGAACCTCCTCGCCTTCGCTGTCTCGCTAAGGCCCTCCACAAATCTGCTCAACCGGCAAAACTCATAGGAATACTCCTCTACAGTCTGGTTCCTCTGAACCAGGTTCTCGAACTGGGTCTCCAAGGCAACGACTGCCTGATCCGGAAAAAACTTCCCCTTGAAGAGCTCCTTGAAAGCTCCCCATATTTGCCCTGGAGTGCCTACTCTCGGGTCCGTCTGATACCATGTCTGTCCTGGAGTACCTGTACAATATATACTCTTCGAATGGAGGTGACATAACAGAAAACAATCTCAATCACATCTAGGGTAGAAGAATGAAAGATAGATAGATAGACAGTAACTCAAAGAGAACAGTAGCATAGATGAAATAAGTCCAAGTGTCTAGGATAACATAACATCCAGAATGTCAACCCAAAATACAATATAAGTCTAAGAGTCTATACATCTCAACATCTCAAAATACAACTCAAAATGTGAAACAAAATGATAATATGAAAAAGACTGACTAGCTAAACTAGCCTAGACTACTGGGGCAACATCCTCAGCTGCAGGTGGATCCTGCTGAGGGTCCACAACATAAGTGTCATCTAGTCCTGCTCCATAATAGGTAGACACCAGGGCCTCATCCTCATCCTCTGTAATATTTTCAACAGGTCCAGTCAGGACAGGAACGAGCACAATACATCTCACGCAGTTCATAGTATGATAGGAAATATAAAGCATACAATGGAGTAAAATACAGGAACTGCTGAAAGAAGATACATGTAGTAAAAGAAATAACTGTAATGAAATATCTACTATAATAGAGAACTAGCAGTGACTAGTGAGTCAGAGTAAAATATAGACATGTGAATGGCATAGGAGATTCATGACTACAGCTAAGAGTGATTCATGACTACAGCTACTGGGGTAATATCCACATGACTATTTCCACTCCCCCATCCCCAATCAATACACAAGGATCCGTTCAAGTTATGTTAAGATTCGTGATAAGCCCATAAATGGGTGATTCATGAGAGGCTCTGTGAACATGAGAGTACATGAGTCACAAGCGATTCGTGAATCTATAGAAGCATAGAGATACATGATTCGTAAAACGCACAAACATGCTGTATCTGATGCTCCCGAGGGGGATAACATCTCATGAAAAGATCCATATAGTACCAATCCGTAATAACTATCGTGTCAGCATCAAGTAAAGTAATCTAGAGCAAGAATATAAATCTTGGCAAGTATGAAACGGTCAGAGAATGTACTCGCCTGATAACTGAATGTCTGAAGAGGATATACTTCCTGAGGAGAGATGTATGGCTCCTAATCAGAGCAATACAAGTCACAATGTATCCACAATGGTAAAAATAAAGTATACAATGCATACTACATGATTCTAGGTCAATATGGTCAAAAGTCAACTCTTGGTCAACTCTTGGTCAACTCAACAGTCAAACTAGGTCACAGGAAGTCATACTAGGTCACAGGAAATCAAACTAAGTCAATAAAGTCAAACAAGGTCAAACAAATCAAGGTTAGTCAAATCCAGGTTAAAGTCAACCCTTGGTCAACATTCTAGTCAAACTAGTCAAGTTATCTAGGGTTTTGGTCAACAATGGTCAGACTAGTCAAATACTAGTCAACATGATCAATCTAGGTCAAGTCTAGGTCAAACTTAGACTAACTAAGGTTTTGGTCAAACAAGACTAGTCAACAAGGTAATTAGGTCAAACAAAGACTAGTAAATAAGGTAATTAGGTCAGTGGTCAACTACCTAAGTCAATACTCCATAAGACTAACTCAAACCATGACACAACCTCTAAGTATACCACTTAACCCCATACATATCTTAAATTACATAGGACTATCCTCATAACCATATGGTCAAACATAAATCAATTAGTTAGGGTTTAGTCAAACTTTAGTCAACTAGTCCTTCTATGTTCATCCAAGCCATTTCTAGGTCAATTAGGTCATGGTTGATCAATAGTTGACTTTGGTCAACAATGGTCAATTATCTAGTCAAACTAGGTCTACTAGTCAAGTTAGGTCAACCAATGTCAAACTAGTCATTCTAGGTTAATTCAAGTTCAATCTAGGTCAACTAGGTCAAGTTGGACCTAAGGTTGACTTTGGTCAATTCTAGTCAAACAAGGGTCATTAGGGTACCTAGGTCAAGGGGTTACTTAGACAAATTAGGGTCAACCCCTAACTTGGCCATAGGCTAGTAACTAGGTTCCATAGGCTAATAGCATATAGGTATCTATATATATATATATATATATATATATATATATATATATATATATATATATATATATATATATATATATATATATATATACATATAGGTATCTATCTCTATACAATATATATATATATATATATATATATATATATACATATATATATATATATATATATATATTTAAAAAAAAAAATATATATATATATACACACACACACACACACACACACACACACACACGCACACACACACACACACACACACACATATATATATATATATATAAATATATATATATATATATATATATATATATATATATATATATATATATATATATATATATAACATTACTACATAGGCCTATAGTCTATGTAATACTCATATATCATATAGGTATCTATATATATATATACAATATATAATCTAATAAGATATATATATAACATATATATATATTTATATATATATATATATATATATATATATATACAAAACTTATATAATACATATATATAGAGAGAAGAAAACGAGAGAGAGTGAATTAGAGTGAAAGAGAAAGAGAGAGAGAGAGAGAGATGTGAACAAGAGAGAAAGAGAGAGATATGGGAGTGTGTGTGTGGAGAGACTGAACAGTGGGGGGGGTTCTCAGTTCTCAGGAAACTGAGAACTGAAACCACACACACACACACACACAATACACATATATACACCTATGTATATATACACACATATCTACATAAATACCCATGTAAATACACCCAAATTTCCACCTACACACACACATACATATATACATATATATACAGTATATACACACATAAATATACATATATATATATATATATATATATATATATATATATATATATATATATATATACATTAAAAATCAATTTGAAACTCAAAATAAATACTGAAAACAATACCAAGTCACTGTTCATTACTGAACATATAGGGGTAACCCCAAATTCGAGTCAAAAATGACCTAAGGCCCGAAACCCAAGGTTGGTAATCGTGTCCCCATACGTGTAGGTGTCGTGTGTGTCCATAGGAGTCCACCACGACATGATACGGCGTGTCCATGGTCAAAAATGCAAATCGGGTAAACTGCAGTGTTGCAGCGTCGTGCACGCGTGCACCTAGCTCTAGGACACGACACACGTGTCTAGGAGTCTCGTGCTCGTGTCCCTAGGTTCGCCTAGGGTCAGGCTAGGTGTCTAGCTACCTGAGTCGTGTCCACGTGTCACCATGTGTCGACACGAGCCCCGTATCAGTCGAGTTTCATCGACTGATATATGCTGTTTACACTACATCGTGCAGCGGTGCACGTGTCTCGTGGACACGACACGAGCCACGTGGGGCCTCGTGGACATGTCCACTTGTAGCCTACGTGTTGGGCTATACACTCGTATCACCACGAGGTGTCCACGACTCGTGTCCGTGCGACACGAGTCGCGTGTCAGTGAAGAAAATGTGCGCGTGTAGTACAGTGCGTGTCCCGTGCGAGTGAGATTTCTCACTCGACACAACACGGCGTGACACGAAACCTTGGGGGCATGTTCGCAGACATTGCCCCCGTGTCCATGTCAAATTTTACGTGTCCTAGTGCTCTGTGCAGTGAGCACGAGCAGTGTGGTAGCAGGGCACTGTTCGTGTACATCGTACAGTGAGTTCGTGTCCATTTTGGACACGGATACAGCACAGAAACGTGCTCAGTCATAGGGTTTCATGATCAGCATGCCAAGGGCTACCCAAATATGTAATTCATTTTGGAAAACAACAACTTTTATTCCTAAGTGGCATTTCATCAAACACTGTAATTTAAGCACAGATACGTGTCCGATACGGACACCAAACCAAATCTATTTCCTACCAAAATTGACCTACAGTTAGGGTATACCTATATGCATGCATTTATGAAGAAAAATTACAATATTACTAGGTTTGAGGGTGTTTACCTATGAGTGCAAAACTCAATGGAAAGCCTAGAATAGGGGGGTGTCAACTTCTCTTGGTGATGCCAATATGATGATCAACCTTGCTAGCTAGCCTCCCTTAGTATCCTCAATAGTAGGGGGGTTCCAATTCAAGAAATTTGGCTCAATTTGGAGCTATATTGATTGAATTGTGAGGGTGTGAAGTTGTAGGAAAAACTAGGGTTTTTGCGAAAGAAAGAGGCTTGAATGAAGGGGGGGTGTGTATATAGGATGGGGGCATGGGTTGGCTGCCAGGGGGGTAGGGGGTAGATATTTAGGGTCCCCTCCACCTTGCTAACTTAGCCCTTAAGGCTTTGACTAAGGGAATAGATATTTCTAGGTTTCTAAAATATCTAAAAGTAAAATATCTGGATATTTTCTAACTAAATATTTACACATAAAGCTAACATCTAACATTAGTCTTCTAGGTTAGTGGCTAACCTCTAGATTAGTGCTAAACTAGGTTAGGGACTAACATGACACTAATCAATAATTAAATAATAATAAAAACACATAAATACAAATAATTCCAAATAAATCCTAGAAAATTACCAAAATACCCTTTAGGCTGAAAAGTGCTAAAATGGTACCCTAATCACTTGGTTAGGCTTACATGGTCATGGTAGTCTCTAGGTTATGAAATCTCTAGGGTTTATACTAGGGTTATACTAGTAAAATCACAAAGTCATAAGTCATGACTTAGAAAATAGTTTTAAATAACTAAAAATCACCAAAAATTATATCATGACTAAAATACCATTAATAAATAATAAAAATAATAAATTTTCAAAAAATATCCCAATTTTAAAAAACTGGGTGTTACATACGGTAGAGAAATGTGAAGTTTGTGCTCAAACGAATATCACAAGGAAACCCTTTCCTCGGGTTAATCGAAGTACAGATCTTCTGGAGTTGTTACACTCTAATATCTGTGATATCAAACAATTCTCTACAATGGTCGGGATGAAGTATTTCATAACCTTCATCGATGACTTCTCAAAATATGTGTTCGTCTACTTGCTGAAGGCTAAAGACGAAGCATTCGAAAAGTTCAAGGAGTTCAGGGCCGAAGCTGAGCGGCAGACTGGACAACAACTCAAATGAATAAAAAGTGATCGAAGTGGAGAGTACAAGTCTCATGAATTCGTATCGTTCTGTAAAGTACATGGAATTTTCAATGAGACTACGGCTCCGTACTCTCCTCAATCAAATGGAGTAGCTGAGAGGAAGAATAGAACGTTAACAGAAATGATTAACTCAATGCTGTTGACTGCGGGTCTTTCTAAGTGCTACTGGAGAGAAGCTGCATTGACGACACTTTTATTCTAAATAGGGTGCCTCAAGAAACTTCAGACATTACTCCTCATGAACTCTGATTCAAGGTCAGACCTAACTTGAATGTCATTCGAGTGTGGAGGTGTCTGGCTTATGTCAATCTTCCAGATCTTAAGATTCAGAAGCTTGGGACAAGGACTACAAAGAAGATCTTCTTGGATTATGCCGAGAAGAGTGATGCTCAAAGATTTCTTGATATTGAGTCAAATCATATCATTGAATCTCGTGACACAGAATATTTTGAAGACAAATTTGTAAGGCACAAGAACATTGTTTTGCAGATATTTCGGAGAACAATGAGGGTGCACAGAAAACTGAAGTCTTCAATGAAGATGTAGTCCAAGAAGATGTTGTTGAAACAACGGTTGAACCAGAACTATATGAGCTGTCAGCTAAGCGTGTGAGTAGGCCGAAGGACTTCGGAAGTGACTTTGTCACCTATCATGTAGAAGCAGATCCGCTTACCTACGATGAGACGATGAAGACCAGAGATGCAGTTTTCTGAAAGGAGGCGATTGACAATAAAATTAATTCCATCACCACAAATAACACTTGGGTGTTGGTTGATCTTCCTGAAGGAGCAAAATCCATCGGATGCAAATGGATCTTCAAGAAAATATGAAAGCAAACGAAATTATTGAAAAGTTCAAGGCTAGGTTGGTAGCCAAGGAGTTTTATCAGAAGCAGGGATCGACTACTTTGACACATATGCTCCAGTAGCCCGTATAACCACCATCAGAATGTTGATTGCTCTCACAGCGATACATAAAATGGTGATACATCAGATAGATATGAAAACGGATTTCCTAAATGGCGAGCTGACCGAAGAGATTTACATGCAACAGCCAGAGGGATTTGTCGTCAAGGGTCTTGAAGAAAAAGTCTGCAAGTTGGTAAAATCCTTGTACGGTCTTAAACCGGCTCCCAAGATGTGGCATGAGAAATTTGACAAGGTTATAAGATCAAATGACTATATGGTCAGCGAGACGGACAAGTGTGTTTACACAAAGTTCGTTAATGGAAGAGGTGTAATCGTTTATCGTACGTGGACGACATGCTGATCCTAGGTACGGATATGGGCTGCGTCACGGAGACAAAGAAGTTCATCTCGAGCAAGTTCAGTATGATGGACTTGGAAGAAGCTGATGTGATCTTAGGGATTAAGATCATCCAGACAGACACTTGACTAGCGCTGTCACAGTCTCATTATATTGAGAAGATGATCACTCATTACGGGTATCTGGATCTTCCAGGGATCGATACGCCGTACAGGTGTGATCTGAAGCTGAAGTCTAATTCGAGGGAAAGCGTCAAGCAGCTGGAGTATGCAAGCGTAATTGGAAGCTTGATGTATGCTACTACTGCCACAAGGCCTAACATAGCTTTTACCGTGGAAATGTTGAGTCGTTTCACGAGCAACCCATGCATTGAGCACTAGAAAGCTGTAAAACGGGTTATGAGATATCTCAAGAAGACTCAGACATATGCACTGCACTACAGCGGAGATCCGTCGGTAGTGGAAGGCTTTAGTGATGCCAGCTGGTGCTCAGAGGTGGAGAGCGAGAGGTCCACAGGTAGATTTTTTTACTATGGATGGAGCTGCTATATCATAGAAGTCGAAGAAGCAGACTATGCTTTCGCGGTCATCTATGGAATCTAAGTTATTTGTACTTGATACCGCAACGAAGGAAACAGATTGTCTTCGGGAGCTGTATGATCTTCCAGTGGTTGGGGCACAAATATCGACAATACCGATATACTGCGACAACCAGGCGACTGCGACGGTGGCATCAAATGACCTCTTCAACGGGAAGAAGAGGATTGTGCAGTTAAAACACAGGACAGTACATGATCTCATCAAGAGAGGTGTTATTGCAGTAATTGATGTTCGAAGTCAGGAGAACCTAATGGATCCGTTCACCAAGGGCCTCAAGCGCCAGCTAGTCGATGACACAGCATGTAAAATTGGCTTGAAGGCATTCTGATATTGTATTATTGCATTCTTACCATAAAGTTTTATGTTATTAGTTCAAAGAAAAATCTACTAGGCATCTAGCTTTTGGTTCAAGGAAGGACCATTAATCGAAAGAATATCAGGAATGGTGGGTACATGTCCTATTGGGCATGGAGAGGTTACGGACCTACAACCACTATTGTCTACGGTTGTTTTCTGCAGAAAATGGATCATGTGGGAAGGTTAGCTTAAACGCATTAATGAGTTCTCAAGCAGAGTGAATGCTTGGTATGCTTTATAGGAAGCACGGTAGCGCAGCACTACAAGGAGTGAAACTACATGCTACTGTGGGGTGACTCCACCATGAGGTTCCCGAAAGGGTTAATGCCTCGGCTTTACAAGCCAAGTCATAGCGGCGTAGCACCACAAATAGGCAGGTAGCCTAATGTTGTATACTGAAATAAAGAGGGGTGTAGTCAGCACTACAAAGGGAAGGAGTTCCTCATGTTATAGTGGCACGACACAACGATGAGGTACCCGGTTAGGGATAAAGTCTCGGCCTTACAAGCCATGTCATTCCGGCGTAACACCACAAGGGAGCCTAAGGCTTCATGCTGGGTAGTATGGCACTACAAAGAGGCAGTGACCTCATGCTACAGTAGTATGACACTATGGTGAGGTTCCCGATAGGGTAATACCTCGACTTTAGGCCATGTCATAGCAGCGTAGCACCGCAAGGAAAGCGTAAAGCGCTTCATGCCATGTCTCTTTAACAAAGAACTAACCTATAGTGTATGGACAAAGACATATCAAGCCGTCTCTTGAGGGTAAACTTGTAGACGCCCAAAATTATACACTGAAACCAGGCTGGCACAGGACCTTTAATGTGCAGCCAGAAGCACATGCAACTACATTATGTGAGTGGAAAGAATTCAGCTGTGGTGCAGAATTCAAGGCTTAGTCCATTCATGTATTATAGTCTGTTGTTTGACCTATGCGGGAAGATTCAAATCGTCGGCGACATCTCTCCTAATGAATGATGGACAATTACTGTAGGGAACACTCAAACCCATATATATATATATATATAGGGAACACTCAAACCCATATATATATATATATATATATATATTACTGTAGGGAACACTCAAACCCATATATATATATATATATATATATATATATGTGTGTGTGTGTGGGGGGGGGGGGATTGATGGAGTTTTGGCCTTTTTATTAGAAAGTTTAGTCCCACATTGGCTAGGCCAAAGGAGTTATATCTCTATATAATAGCTATGCTTGTTTAGAGATGCACATGTGGTGTGGAGGTGCACATGGGTGTGCCATGTGGGGATATTTTCTAATGAAAAAAAGGCTAAATCAACAATGAAAGCATTCATGCTTTTTGCTCTTGGAAAATTAATTTTCATTGGAGCTAAGCCCCGTAGGGGCTTAGCGACTCGGGCTCGGACTCGGACTCGTGGGCCCATGAGGCGTAATGTGGTATTTTGTTGGCGCACTTTGAACTTACCACATCAGCATCGTCGCTAGGCGCATAGTGCACTTAAGTTACACTCATTATGCGAGCCTCTTGCACAGCCGATTGTGCGCGTTGTGCGGTTTGCGCAGGGTGCGCGCGGTGCGCAAGTGGCGCAGTATGTGCATTGCGCGGATTGTGCAGGTTGCGCGCAGTGCGTGTGGCACAAGTGGTGCTGTGCGCACAGTGTACAAGTTGCGCAGGTGGTGCAAGTTGCGCGCGCTGTGCGCAAGTTGACTCAGATCGTGTCTGTGCTCGATTTGAACGGTTACAGCACGTTCGGGGCAATTTTTTCTACGTTCCGATCGTTCTGCTAACTTAGCAGTTACAGCATGGGCTTATGTAAGGCTCTCTTCTCTCTTACAGTGAAAAATAGAATACAAATACAAGTTCAGAATTCACATAAGGCAGAAATATTTTTTAGCACAATTCCTTACGTGTTTCCACAGAGTTTGAGAGAGAAGTGAAGCAGTGCACCAGCGCCACTTAGCGCAGGAGTCCGTGTGCCATCCGAGGAGTCAGAAGAGCGGAGTGTTCCAGAGTTCTTCGTCGAACTTGCTGGTTCCAGGAAGCTATTCGTGTGGGACGAATTAAGCTTTGAGCAACAATGATCATTCACCCCAGCAGGCCACCATCTTCCATCTATCGCCTGTCATCTTTGCTGCTATCTTTAGCAATTCGTTTAGTACATTCTTTTTAAAAGTGCTACTGTCGTTGCTACTGTTACGAAATCTTTTTAGATTATCGTAACCCATAATCCTCTTAGGATCTCTGTTGTGCACCTTCTTTGAAGTGTTGTTAGAAACATTATTTTTACAATCGTTTTATTTTCTAAGTTTTTCATCAAAAATTGTGCTCCGGGACTAACAATATTTGTAGGCGGCCATTCCTTGGTTTGCATCACTCTTTATTGGTTAGGTGCTTACCTTTTTTAATTATCAAAGTCAAGGGAAAGAAGGAATTTTAAGTCCTTATGCGCGTCTCTTTTTTAAAAAAAAGTTCCTTATGGACGTGGAAAAAAATACGCGCCTATCATAACGTATATTCCTAACATAAACTTCACAAATGAATTTTATGCTCATAAATTAGACATAACGGATCCCAGTTTATAAATTTACAAAATTTTGTTTTTATTATAGAATACTGTCAAATCTTTGTGTTTCTGATACAATTTTCTGATAACTAAATCTACTGGCACAAAGTACTTCTGCTTCTAGACATATACGGGGATATTAGACTAGAGATTCAGCGTATAGGAATAGCTAATTAATTCATAGATGCATAGACAGACACTGGTACATGTTGATACTGTACTTAGAAGACCAAGGATGAGATGGATGGAACTATTAAAGAATAAAGGGATAAGAGAACCCAAGAAGAAAACGACGATCTAGGGACTCGACGTCCAGACAAAGAGCTGAGTTTGGACCTATATCACTTCCACACAGCACCAACTCAGCTTATGGACCAACCTCCATGTTACCCATGAATTGACACTGACGTCTTTGTTTATATGCTTTTGACAAAGTTTTGACATGGGTGCATGGTTGGAACATACTTTAGGATCCGGCCCAAGGCCAATTGAGGTTCGATCAGAGTTTATAAGTTCCTACAAGCTATAGAATCTTGCAATAATTTAGGTATAGAACATTATTTTCCTCTTTTTTTTATAGATGACTAGAAGTTTCTTGTAAAACCTTGGAGATCCTATAAACATGGTGGATGTCTCATTAGTTCTCCATGACTCAAGAAGTTATAAGCTTTTTCTAATATATGTAATAGAAATCTTCAACATCCCAATCTCTCTCAATCTTTTGCTCCGCATTTCCAATTCTCACCTTAGTGATCTAGTTAAGCTTTTGGACAAGCCTTGCACGAGTCTTCGAGTATGAAGTCCGTGCTCCGCATGGGTCGAAGTATAGGAAAAAAAATACTATGTTCGTGACAAGTGGTATCAGAGCGAAGGTTGGTTGGTGTCATGTCGACTTCCGAGAAGGTCCATGAGAGTCTCACGTTACCTAAGTAGAGGGACGCCAAGACCAACAAGAGGGGCAAGAGCAAAGAACCTAGGATGGAACTTACCCCTGTTGATCTTACGCAACGCCTCGAGACCTTGGAGACAGATTCGAGGGACATAGGAATATTAATGCGCATGGACTCCGTGAAACAAAGATACATGAGACTAGAGGAATTCTACAATGGGCTGGAGAATAACATCGCTTCGTCCAGGGTAATATCCATGAGAAACTCTAAGAGATCCAATCAACACCAGAGTAGGAGCTCAAGTCACATCGTGCGCAAATTAATGACATTGCGAAAAGGGCCAAGGCTATGAGGAGCTGAAGATCGTAGTCGAGAGTTGTTACGAACTCAAGACCGAAGTTGCCATTTTTAAGAATGCCATTATGAACGGTAGACCTTTGAGTAGGGAGGCACTGAGAAGGAAGATTCTCGAGCCAAAATACTTCAATGGAGTGTGAGATACCAAAGAAGTAGATAACTTCTTGTGGAATATAGAGCGATACTTCAAGACGTTGCA
Organism: Iris pallida; assembly: GCA_029216955.1. NCBI lineage: Eukaryota > Viridiplantae > Streptophyta > Magnoliopsida > Asparagales > Iridaceae > Iris > Iris pallida. The sequence continues at coordinate 16,695,414 of JANAVB010029620.1, forward strand.
CATCGAGGATGAAGCCGAGAAGGTAAATATTACTTCGTTCTACTTTAACGGTGATGCTATGTTGTGGTAGCGTCATCGATGCATAGAAAAAGAAAAGAGTTTTTTCTTGATCGAGACTTGGGAGAATCTTGTCACCCCCATTTTCCAGAAACAGGAGTATTTTTGTCATTTTTTTTCATTTTTATTATTTTAAAATTATTTATTTATTTATTGTAATATTTTGGGGTTATTTGAGTCGGGTTCGAATTTTATCTCAATCCGACTTGAAACGGGGACCCGGGGTAGTGTTGACCCTAGTGGACCCACACACTAGTTAGCCATGGCCCACATGTCATTTATTTTAGTTAGTGACTAGGCTAAATTATTTGGATTAGGATTTATTTGATTAGTGTGTTAGAATGACCAAACTAGCCCCTGACTTAAACCCTTTTCCTAATACTAATAGAATAGGCTAGAGGGGGGTATTTTAGGCATTGCAAAAGTTCCCATAGCAGCCCATAGTGGCCGACCATGACATATGGATAGGCTCCTCCATCATTTCATTATTTCCTTTTTCCACTCTCTCTCTTGTTCTTCCCCAAATTGATTTGAGAGCAAACCCTAATCAAATCATCCCCAAATCCTTCCATTTCTTCACCAAACCTTCATCCTTCCTTCTCCATTCTATCCAAGAAAGGAAGCTCCTCAAGTTTGGAAGGATTCGGAGCTCGTTTGTGTCCATTTGGAATCTCTACGTGTCGGTGTCGCTCCGGAAAGGTTTTTCTTCGATTCGATCTACCGGAAGGTATAAATCCCTTCTCCTTTTCATTTCCTCATGCATATAGGTCTATTTTGAACCCATAGAAATAACCCCCATGGTTTTGTGTCCATTTGAGTCCATTTCGTGTCCATTTGGGCACTTGTAGAGGTGTCTTATGTGTAGAGTTGTGTCCATGTGGGAAAACCCCTATTTGGACACATGGGGATTTATTAATATATTAATTTAGTGTTGTTCTAACCTTTATTCCAGATTTTCTAGGTGTTTAGGAATGAGTGTTACTATGTATCATATTGTATCATACTGATAATATCTATAAATATATATATGGGGTGATATGTATATTAATCTCTCTATATATATATGTGTTTGTATATATATAATATGGTTTATATATATGTGAATATATTATGGTGTCCTTGTATGTGTTTAGGAGATTTGGGATTTCGGGAAAATAGAGGAGTAGAGTGGTGGTGGACTTGATTTGGTTTGGTGTGTAGGTATATGTTAGAATAGAAGGGGACTAGAGTGTATAGAAGTGGTGTTTGAGTGAATGCTAGAGAGAGTAAGAGATTGAGAGATTTGAGGGAGGGACCAGCTGTGCTACACCACAGCTAGATGAGTATCAGTCCCCACACAGGGGACTGATCTCAGAAATCCTGAACAGTCCCCAAAGGGGGACTGTTATTAGCAGCAGGGCATTGGCATTATTGTACTGCTAAGAAGCAGTTTAGGAGGGGAGCAGGGGATCACCATGTCACCAGTTAAGCAGTCCAATTTCAGCCTTGGTAAGCTCTACAAATCACCACCATAGCAGCCACTTAGTTGGCCCTCTAGCAGTCAATGGTACAGCCAACATTTGGTCCACTCATTCACCCATTTAACAGTCCTTATAGACCCCACATCAGTCCTAATTCCTATCCATTTACCTATCCCAAACCACCTTTTGGTGCCCCACATGTTGCAGTCCATACACTGTCCTAATTTGCACATAAATTAGTCTCAACCTTGCCCCTACATACTCCCATTAACCTGCCCCCTTCACACTCCTGTACAGCAGTCCCAAATTGCAACCAAATCAGTCCCCACACAGGGGACTATTATTAGTAGCAGCAGTAGCAGGGACAAACCAGTCCCCTTGGTCCTATCCTAACACCCCCATAACCCAGTACAAAGCAGCCCCTTAAACCCAAATGGTTAGCTTAAATCAGTCCCATACTTGCCCCCTAAACCTGCATATGTTTAGCCCCATGTACCTGTCCATAAACACACCAAATATCAGTCCTAAACTAAGCCAAGTGACAGCCCTGTTTTACACCCAGGTATATGTCCACTGATACCCCATCTAAACAGTCATAACCTGTCTCATTGACACTCTAAATTCCAACCAATACCTCAAGCCATATGACAGCCATTGATGGCCACAAAAATTAGTCCAACACTTCCCTCAAACCAGTCCACATATGGACCACAGTAGCAGTCCCTATAGGGCTGCCACTTTGCCCATTTTCAATCCTTATCTACCCATGTAACTGTCCTAAAACACCATCTATTGGTACCCCAAATGGCAGCCCATGTATAGCCCTTGTTCACCCAATGTTCAGTCCATATCAGTTAGTGACTTCCCCCATTTGACAGCCATGGCAGCCCTCCAAATCAGCTATGTGTTGTGTGTGTATGTGAGTTATGGGTGTGAGTCTATAGGAGTTAGTTAGGAGCCTATAGGTGTAAGTATATATATGTATTTGTGTGAACCTAAGGAAGCCTATTAGAGTGTGATATTGTGAGAGTGTTGTGTGAGTGAGCTAGTTTGAGTGAGTGAGTGAGGTATCATGAGTGTCATGTGAGATGGTGCAAGGGTAAAGGTAAGGAAAAAAGGGTAAATGGCCAACATGTACCATAAGATGACTTAGATGACCTAGATACTAGGATTTCTTGGTAGGTAATATTAATATAGGATAGTATCTAACTACCCTAGGAAGCCTAGGCTAGTATTCCTAGGTTAGAGTAGTTTTGTACAAGGTATTGGTAGTTACCTTGGTAAGGTAATATCGGCAATGTCTAGAAATAGGGTATTTGAGTTTGGAGTCTAAGATAGAATTAGAACTTGGTTCCCTTGGTTGGTAATGATCAAATATAGCGCTCATAGACTAGTTTTGACGTCGGTTGACCATTTTGACCAAAAGTCAACAAAAGTCAACCGAGAGTCAAACTTAGCCTTTAAGCGACCAGATTTGACCAAAACCAAACCAGAGTTGACCAGTTGACTGAAAGTCAACAGTTGGTCAACATGTGACTTGTTTGATCCAGGGTTGATTCAGTGTTGACCAGAGTTGACCAGAGTTGACTTTTTGACCAAAAGTCAACTGTAAGTCAACCTTTGACCCCGATTGACCTAGATCGACTTGGATTGATTTCCTATGACCTTGTTTGACCTTGATTGTCCTAGTATGACTCAGTATGACCTAGTTTAGCTTGGTGTGACTTAGATTGACTTAGATTTGACCTAGATTGACCTAGATTCATTTAGAATGCATTGTAATGCATCTTATTATCATTTTTGGACTCATAGTGACTTGTACTGTTCTATAGGAGATAGACACCACCCCTCGGACAGTATATTCTCTTAAAACACTCAGGTTATCAGGCAAGTACATTCTCTGACCATTTTATACTTGTCACGACCCGTACCCTGTATAGGGGCACGAGAAGTGGGTACGTCCAGCCTACGCCGCAGTATCGGCGGTAGAACGCTGTCCTAGGTCAATCATCTAACAATATAAAAGTACCTGTACAGTTTATACTCTCCGAATGGAGGTGACAAACAGAATACAATCTCAATCACATCTAGGTAGAAGAATGAAAGATAGATAGATAGACAGTAACTCAAGAGAACAGTAGAATAGATGAAATAAGTCCAAGTGTCTAGGATAACATAACATCAGAATGTCAACTCATAATACAATAAGTCTAAGAGTCTATATATCTCAACATCTCAAAATACAACTCAGATGTGAGGCAAAAAGATAATATGAAAAAGACTACCTAGCTAAGCTAGCCTAGAATACTGGGGCAACATCCTCGGCTGCAGGTGGATCCTGCTGAGGGTCCACAACATAAGTATCATCTAGTCCTGCTCCATAATAGGTAGACACCAGGGCCTCATCCTCATCCTCTGTAATATTTTCAACAGGTCCAGTCAGGACAGGAACGAGCACAATACATCTCACGCAGTTCATATCAGGTTAGGAAATACGATACAGGCAATAGAGTAAGATACAGAAAATGCTGAAAGGAAATATACGCTGTAAAAGAGATAGCTTGTAAAGGAAATATCTACTGTATATAGAGAACTGTAAGTGGCTAGTGATGTAGAGTACAAGATAAGCATGTGAATGGCTAGAATTTATACATGATTACACTACTGAGTTTGTACATGATTACACTACTTTGGAATTATTCACATGTCTACTTCTACTTCCCCGTTTCTCCAATCAATACACAAGGATCTAGACAAGTTACGTTATTATACATGATTACTTCACATGAGGCTCATAAATGAGTATACGTAAAGTTATACATGAGGGCTCAGTAAACATGAGAGTACATGATCACATGAGTATACATGCATGATGGAAGCACAGGAGTACATGACGAAAGTGAAACACACGTAACATGAAGTACCCGATGCTCCCGAGGGGGATAACATCTCATGTAAAGATCCATATAGTACCAATCCGTGTTACCAACGTGACAACATCAAGTAAAGTAATCTAGAGCGAGAAGTAAAGCCTGAACAAGTATAAAACGGTCAGAGAATATACTCGCCTGATAACTGAATGTCTGAAGAGGATATACTGCCTGAGGAGAGGTGTATGGCTCCTAATCAGAGCAATACAAGTCACAATGTATCCATAATGATAAAAAAAAATAGAGTATACAATGCATAGTACATGATTTTAGGTCAATCTGGTCAAAAGTCAACTCTTGGTCAACTTAATAGTCAAACTAGGTCACAGGAAGTCATACTAGGTCACAGGGAATCAAACTAAGTCAAATAAAGTCAAACAAGGTCAAACAAGTCAAGATTAGTCAAATCTAGGTTAAAGTCAACTCCTGGTCAACATTCTAGCCAAACTAGTCAAATATTAGTCAACATGATCAATCTGGGTCAAGTCTAGGTCAAACTTAGACCAACTAAGGTATTGGTCAAACAAAGACTAGTCAGTAAGGTAATTAGGTCAAACAAAGACTAGTCAATAAGGTAATTAGGTCAAACATAGTCAGACTAGTTAAACTAGTCATTTTTAGGTCAATTAGGTCATGGTTTGACCAATAGTTGACTTTAGTCAACCATGGTCAACAAAGGTCAACTAGTAGGTGTTTTGGGCCATTAGGTCAATTTGAGTTAGCCCCAAGCCATAGGCTAGTCACTTAGGTTCCATATAACCTATATTTAGAAGTCATATATATATATATATATATATATATATATATATATATATATATATATATATATATATATATATATATATATATATATACATATCTATATATATAGATATACCCATGTCTATTTACTACCTTTATATATATATATATCAATATAGGCATAACTATATACAATACCAAAACCCACATATGTATATAATGACACTATATGTAATTCTAATACTATATATATATATATATATATATATATATATATATATATATATATATATATCAATATATGTGAATACACTATATATAATACCAAACCCACATATGTACATATATATAGATAGCTATCATATATACATATATATACATTTTCATATATATATAAACCCATATATACCCTCAACTATAAATACCATATATAACCAATATATAAAATACTATATATATACTCACTATATATAACATATATATATATATACATATATATTTACATATAACATATATATATATATATATATATATATATATATATATATATATATATATATATATATATATATATATATAGAGAGAGAGAGAGAGAGAGAGAGAGAGAGATGTGAACAAGGGAGAAAGGGATAGAGAGTGAAAGAGAGAGAGAGAGAGAGCTGGACAGTGAGAGAGAGAGAGGCTCTGGATACTCACAGGAAAGGGGAGGGGGCTATTCTCAGATTTCTTGAGAACAGAAAATCAGCCCCCAAATAATGCACAAGAGTGCACACACATACCTACCTATATACATACATGTATACACACATGTATATACAAGTATACATCCTAAAATCCCACCTACACACTCACATACACATATACTACATATACATACATTGAAATACACATATACATGCATATATCATAATCAAAATAGATTTGAAATTCATTTGAAAAACTGGAAAATAATCCCAGAAATTGGGATACTGTGCATGTATCAGAAATTTGGGGAAAACCCGATTTCAAATCTTAAACCTAGCTAAGACTCAATACCAATGGTTGGTAATCGTGCCCCTAGGTGTACTCGTGTCCCTCGTGTCCCTAAGTGTCCACCACGACACGACACGACGTGTCAATCTCGTGAAAAACCTAATCGGGTAAATTTACAGTGAACTGGAATTGGCACTGTATCGTGCACGTGTTCACGTGTCTCGTGCTCACGACACAGGATACGTGAGGTGTCGTGCTCGTGTCCCTAGGTTCGCCTAGGGTCAGGCTAGGTGTCTAGCAACCTGAGTCGTGTCCACGTGTCTCACAGAGTCGACACGAGACCCGTATCAGTCGAGAAAACTCGACTGATATGCACGGTTTATACTGCGTCGTACAGAGATGCACACGCCTCGTGGACATAACACGGGCCACGTGGGGACTCGTAGTCATATCCACGTGTAGCCCACGTGTTGGGCTACACAATCGTGTCACCACGAGGTGTCCATGACTCGTGTCCGTGCGATACGAAGGCCGTGTCAGTGAGAAAAAATGTGCGCGTGCAGTGCAGTGCACGACCAGTGCACGTGTCCTCGTGTCCTCGATAGGACACGGAAGTGTCTTAAACTCGAGGGGGGGCATGACAGAGGTTGCCCCTCCTCTGTGTCAATTTTCCCGTGTCCTCGTGTCCTACAGTGTCCGTACTAGGTGTTGAGTAGCAGGGGAGGCTGCTCAGTCTCGTACGCGCGTGTCGAAGGGTCGTGTGCTCCACACGTAGCACGTAGAGCCTCGTGCTCGTGTCAGTGGACAGGTGGGGTGGTTAGGTTTGTGTCTAGGTTTCTGTATCGTGTCTACGACTCGTGTGGACACGACAGGAAGTGTCAAACAGTCGGGTTTTTCAGTGTCACAGTGTGGTTTTAACAGTGTGTTCGTGTCCTGTTTTGGACACAGACACAACTCGAAGTGTGCTCAGTCAACTAGGGTTGTGTCCTACATGTCTAGGGCTACCCAAAAATATAATTTGTTTTGGAAAAAACACAAAAACCAATCCTTTGTGGCATTTTACCAAACACTTAATTAAACAAACAGATACGTGTCCGATACGGACACCAACCCAATCCTAAATTTCACCAAACTTAGCCTACAGTTGGGGTATACCATATGCATGCATTTATGAAGAAAAATTAGGGTATTAACTAGGTTTATGGGTATTTACCTATTTGAGTGAAAACTCAAGAAAACACCAAGTAGGGTGGTGTCCTCTTCTCTTGGTGATGCCCAAAGCTCCACAAATCCTTGATAGCAGGCCCTAACTAGTATCCTCTAGTGTAGGGGAGTCCAATGCAAGAAACTAGAGGTGATTTGGATCAAAATTTATCAAGTTGTGGGTGTTTGAAGAAAATAGGATTTTTCTAGGTTTTAATTCATGCAAATTGATCATGAATGAATTTGAGGGAATTATATAGGAAGGGGGGTAGTGTTTGGCTGCCATGGGGGTAGGGGAGGGTCTCCTACCACCTTGCAAACTTAGCCCCTAAGTCTTTGACTAAGGGGTTAGATATTTAGGTTCTAAAATATCTAAAAAGTGAAATATCTAGATATTTATCTAACTAGATATTTATACATAAAGCTAACATCCTCTACTTAGTCTTCTAGGTTAGTTGCTAACCTCTAGATTAGGCTAAACTAGGTTAGAAGCTAACATGACACTAATCAACTAATTAAATAATAATAAATTACATAAATCCAAATAATTCCAAATAAATCCTAGAAAATTACCAAAATACCCTTTAGGCTAAAAAGCCCTAATTTGATGTTCTAAACCTATGGCTACGCTCACATGATCATGGTTAGTCTCTAGGTTATGAAATCTCTAGGGTTTACACTAGGGTTATAATAGTAAGTCACAAAGTCATAAGTCATGACTTAGAAAATGGTTTTAACTAACTAAAAATCACCAAAAATCATATCATGACTATAATACCATTAATAAATAATAAAAATAATATTTTTTAAAAATACCCCAATTTTAGAAAACTGGGTGTTACAAGTCTACCCACCTTAAAATAATTCCGTCCTCAAAATTTAGATGGTCGTACTCCTCCTAGGTCAAACCTCCAACAATCAGGGACGAAGCCACTACCTAGCAACATGCAAGGTCAACAAGCAAAATATGGATAGTAGACCTATACTGGGTCATGTCCAAAAATTGGCTAGCAGTTTTAGGTCATAAGGTGTCCTTAATCCAAATCGAAATCAAAAGTAACTCCATGGGGTAAATCAGGATGGAGTCTCGGGTCAGAAAAATCGTACTAAGCAAATGAAGCACACAATGGTATGCCTGAGTGGGACACTAAGGTCATAGGTGTAGAGTGTCATGTCTAGGTCATGTATGCGAAGTCAGTTTTGAGAAAACAACTAGTCTTGTGCTCCTAATTTAAAAGTCACGGTAATGTACCTACGATGATCATAATTTAGAGTGGGAAAGGTCTATGGCCTAAATTGAACCAAAAAATTGTGATAAAATAGTGGTACCAGGGGGACAGGTTAAATGGAATAGTCTGTGGTCTCATCTAGGTGCACTAGTCATTCTGGATCAATACTGTCCTATGGTATCAAAACGTACAAGCAATCTAGGGTGTCCTAATTGGGAAGGTAAGGGAACAACAATCATCAAGGCTATAGGGCCGTCTACCATCCTATATAAAAATTTGTCATTAACAAGTAAGTGAGAAATCATTAAAAAGTTACTATTCCATAAAATGGTAAAAGAAAATTAAAAATTTAGGCACAACAATCACAAATAGATTTTAGTCTTGACACGATCTAAGTTGATCAATTTCAGGATAATCGAGATTTGGGCAAGATGGGCGATCAATGAAATCAAGTATGAGCACGAGCATCCAATGATGAAGATCCAGGTCATGATTAAATTTAATTCAACTGGATACGAATACGAGGTTCATAGGCGATAAAATAATTCCAAGGGGAATTGTCAAGGCTATTGCGGATAAGATTCTAGGACAAGTTTAACTATATCTCCATCCACGTAGATTAATATATGAAAAAGCGAACCAAAACGCAATAGGTTGATCAGACCATCATGCGCCGGTTCTGATTAGATAATATGTTAGTGGGTGTACACCCATAAAATATATCATGATCAAGCTCGAAAAGGATAAGCTTGTAAAACTAAGGATAAATTTATAGCATAAGATATAAGTAAGGGTGGAAATAATGAAAGAAGATACATAGTCCAAGATCCTTAACCAATCGGGTCAAGCATTCAAGGTAAGGTACAAGGTTAAGTATTCAAGGATTCAAGCAGAACACCATCACATGCCAGGTTGAAAGAATTGAGCCAAGGTGGATCTCTAATTGAAATAAGAATTAGTTTAGTATCATGGTAGAGGTTTTAGTTTAGCCATTTGGCCAGAAAATCATATCAAAAAAATAGAGTACAAGGAGACGGGTTTTAGTGGAACATGGAATACCTAGATGAAGGTAGGCTAGTCTTGGTCTTACATGTGAAATTTGTTGGGAGGTAACAGCTAGTATTATACTCTGAATATCTAAGTCACGGTAAAGGACGTCCAATGATCTAGAATAGAAAGTGGGAGTTCAAGACGTGATAATTGATGCAAAAATTAAAGAAGATCAAATTAACCCATGGAATAAAATTAATTAGGAATCTAGTAAATAATTTAGGAACACAGTCCTAGGGATAGATAGGCTACTAGATGAATATAGTTAGGGTTCGATAAATTAAAGGTCAAGGTTAGAAGGTCTCAGTAAGGTCTTGATTTGATGAAAAGTCGAGTAAGTCAGGTTTGGGATACAGTCACATAGTTTGGTAGAAAGAGTTTAAGCAAGATGCAGAAAATAGAGGGGACAGTTCATTTCAAGGGAAAGCAATTAACAAGAGAATTAGATGGCAAGAAACAGATGAGAGTTTTCTCATAAATGTGATTGAGTACCTTAAAATAAAAAAATTAATCTAACACAAAGAAATTTAAATCAACAACTACAAAAATTTCAAAATCATCTACAAATACCAGGATTCAAAGTTCTACAGTGAATCCTCCAAAATCAAATTCAATCAAGGGAAAAGGAGTTTAAATCGTAATTTCAAATGAGATTCTCAAGGGTCATCCCAGGAATCTCTCAAGATATCCTAACAATGATTGAGTATCCTCTCTTACTAAGCCTATTCTTCAAATCCTATCGCAGGCTGTAGTGATACTCTAGTTCGAATATTACTACATAAACTCGACCTGCATGGGCCACCACTAAAAATATGTCACGACCCGCACCCTGTATAGGGGCACGAGAAGTGGGTACGTCCAGCCTACGCCGCAGTGTCGGCGGTAGAACGCTGTCCTAGGTCAATCATCTAATAATATAAAAGTACCTGTACAGTTTATACTCTCTGAATGGAGGTGACAAACAAAATACAATCTCAATCACATCTAGGTAGAAGAATGAAAGATAGATAGATAGACAGTAACTCAAGAGAACAGTAGAATAGATGAAATAAGTCCAAGTGTCTAGGATAACATAACATCAGAATGTCAACTCATAATACAATAAGTCTAAGAGTCTATATATCTCAACATCTCAAAATACAACTCAGATGTGAGGCAAAAAGATAATATGAAAAAGACTGTCTAGCTAAGCTAGCCTAGACTACTGGAGCAACATCCTCGGCTGCAGGTGGATCCTGCTGAGGGTCCACAACATAAGTATCATCTAGTCCTGCTCCATAATAGGTAGACACCAGGGCCTCATCCTCATCCTCTGTAATATTTTCAACAGGTCCAGTCAGGACAGGAACGAGCACAATACATCTCACGCAGTTCATATCAGGTTAGGAAATACGATACAGGCAATAGAGTAAGATATAGGAAATGCTGAAAGGAAATATACGCTGTAAAAGAGACACTTGTAAAGGAATATCTACTGTATATAGAGAACTGTAAGTGGCTAGTGATGTAGAGTACAAGATAAGCATGTGAATGGCTAGAATTTATACATGATTACACTACTGAGTTTGTACATGATTACACTACTTTGGAATTATTCACATGTCTACTTCTACTCCCCCGTTTTCCCAATCAATACACAAGGATCTAGACAAGTTACGTTATTATACATGATTACTTCACATGAGGCTCATAAATGAGTATACGTGAAGTTATACATGACGGCTCAGTGAACATGAGAGTACATGATCACATGAGTATACATGCATGATGGAAGCACAGGAGTACATGATGAAAGTGAAACACACGTAACATGAAGTACCCGATGCTCCCGAGGGGGATAACATCTCATGTAAAGATCCATATAGTACCAATCCGTGTTACCAACGTGACAGCATCAAGTAAAGTAATCTAGAGCGAGAAGTAAAGCCTGAACAAGTATAAAACGGTCAGAGAATGTACTTGCCTGATAACTGAATGTCTGAAGAGGATATACTGCCTGAGGAGAGGTGTATGGCTCCTAATCAGAGCAATACAAGTCACAATGTATCCATAATAATAAAAAAATAGAGTATACAATGCATACTACATGATTTTAGGTCAATCTGGTCAAAAGTCAACTCTTGGTCAACTTAATAGTTAAACTAGGTCACAGGAAGTCATACTAGGTCACAGGGAATCAAACTAAGTCAAATAAAGTCCAACAAGTTCAAACAAGTCAAGATTAGTCAAATCTAGGTTAAAGTCAACTCCTGGTCAACATTCTAGCCAAACTAGTCAAATATTAGTCAACATGATCAATCTGGGTCAAGTATAGGTCAAACTTAGACCAACTAAGGTATTGGTCAAACAAAGACTAGTCAGTAAGGTAATTAGGTCAAACAAAGACTAGTCAATAAGGTAATTAGGTCAAACATAGTCAGACTAGTTAAACTAGTCATTTTTAGGTCAATTAGGTCATGGTTTGACCAATAGTTGACTTTAGTCAACCATGGTCAACAAAGGTCAACTAGTAGGTGTTTTGGGCCATTAGGTCGATTTGAGTTAGCCCCAAGCCATAGGCTAGTCACTTAGGTTCCATATAACCTATATTTAGAAGTCATATATATATATATACATATCTATATATATAGATATACCCATGTCTATTTACTACCTTTATATATATATATCAATATAGGCATAACTATATACAATACCAAAACCCACATATGTATATAATGACACTATATGTAATTCTAATACAATATATATATATATATATATATATATATATATATATATATATATATATATATATATATATATATATATATCAATATATGTGAATACACTATATATTATACCAAACCCACATATGTACATATATATAGATAGCTATCATATATACATATATATACATTTTCATATATATATATAAACCCATATATACCCTCAACTATAAATACCATATATAACCAATATATAAAATACTATATATATACTCACTATATATAACATATATATATATATATATATATATATATATATATATATATATATATATATATATATATATATATATACATATATATTTACATATAACATATATATATATAGAGAGAGAGAGAGAGATGTGAACAAGGGAGAAAGGGATAGAGAGTGAAAGATAGAGAGAGAGCTGGACAGTGAGAGAGAGACGCTCTGGATACTCACAGGAAAGGGGAGGGGGCTGTTCTCAGATTTCCTGAGAACAGGAAATCAGCCCCCAAATAATACACAAGAGTGCACACACATACCTACCTATATACATACATGTATACACACATGTATATACAAGTATACATCCTAAAATCCCACCTACACACTCACATACACATATACTACCTATGCATACACTGAAATACACATATACATGCATATATCATAATCAAAATAGATTTGAAATTCATTTGAAAAACTGGAAAATAATCCCAGAAATTAGGATATTGTGCATGTATCAGAAATTTGGGGAAAACCCGATTTCAAATCTTAAACCTAGCTAAGACTCAATACCAATGGTTGGTAATCGTGCCCCTAGGTGTACTCGTGTCCCTCGTGTCCCTAAGTGTCCACCACGACACGACACGACGTGTCAATCTCGTGAAAAATCCAATCGGGTAAATTTATAGTGTACTGGAATTGGCACTGTATCGTGCACGTGTTCACGTGTCTCGTGCTCACGACACAGGACACGTGAGGTGTCGTGCTCCTGTCCCTAGGTTCGCCTAGGGTCAGGCTAGGTGTCTAGCAACCTGAGTCGTGTCACGTGTCTCATAGAGTCGACACGAGACCCGTATCAGTCGAGAAAACTCGACTGATACGCACGGTTTATACTGCGTCGTGTAGAGATGCACACGTCTCGTGGACACGACACGGGCCACGTGGGGCCTCATGGTCATGTCCACGTGTAGCCCACATGTTGGGCTACACAATCGTGTCACCACGAGGTGTCCACGACTCGTGTCCGTACGACACGAAGGCCGTGTCAGTGAGGAAAAATGTGCGCGTGCAGTACAGTGCACGACCAGTGCACGTGTCCTCGTGTCCTCGATAGGACACGAGAGTGTCTCAAACTCGAGAGGGGGCATGACAGAGGTTGCCCCCTCCTCTGTGTCAATTTTCCCGTGTCCTCGTGTCCTACAGTGTCCGTACTAGGTGTCTAGTAGCAGGGGAGGCTGCTCAGTCTCGTGCGCGCGTGTCGAAGGGTCGTGTGCTCCACACGTGGCACGTAGAGCCTCGTGCAAGTGTCAGTGGACAGGTGGGGTGGTTAGGTTCGTGTCTAGGTTTCTGTATCGTGTCCACGACTCGTGTGGACACGACAGGAAGTGTCAAACAGTCGGGTTTTTCTGTGTCACAGTGTGGTTTTAACAGTGTGTTCGTGTCCTGTTTTGGACACGGACACAACTCGAAGTGTGCTCAGTCAACTAGGGTTGTGTCCTACATGTCTAGGGCTACCCAAAAATATAATTTGTTTTGGAAAAACACAAAAACCAATCCTTTGTGGCATTTCACCAAACACTTAATTAAACACACAGATACGTGTCCGATACGGACACCAACCCAATCCTAAATTTCACCAAACTTAGCCTACAGTTGGGGTATACCTATATGCATGCATTTATGAAGAAAATTAGGGTATTAACTAGGTTTATGGGTATTTACCTATTTGAGTGAAAACTTAAGAAAATACCAAGTAGGGGGGGTGTCCTCTTCTCTTGGTGATGTCCAAAGCTCCACAAATCCTTGATAGCAGGCCCTAACTAGTATCCTCTAGTGTAGGGGAGTCCAATGCAAGAAACTAGAGGTGATTTGGATCAAAATTGATCAAGTTGTGGGTGTTTGAAGAAAATGGGATTTTTCTAGGTTTTAATTCATGCAAATTGATCATGAATGAATTTGAGGGGATTATATAGGAAGGGTGGTAGTGTTTGGCTGCCATGGGGGTAGGGGAGGGTCTCCTACCACCTTGCAAACTTAGCCCCTAAGTCTTTGACTAAGGGGTTAGATATTTAGGTTCTAAAATATCTAAAAAGTGAAATATCTAGATATTTATCTAACTAGATATTTATACATAAAGCTAACATCCTCTACTTAGTCTTCTAGGTTAGTTGCTAACCTCTAGATTAGGCTAAACTAGGTTAGAAGCTAATATGACACTAATCAACTAATTAAATAATAATAAATCACATAAATCCAAATAATTCCAAATAAATCCTAGAAAATTACCAAAATACCCTTTAGGCTAAAAAGCCCTAATTTGATGTTCTAAACCTATGGCTACGCTCACATGATCATGGTTAGTCTCTAGGTTATGAAATCTCTAGGGTTTACACTAGGGTTATAATAGTAAGTCACAAAGTCATAAGTCATGACTTAGAAAATGGTTTAACTAACTAAAAATCACCAAAAATCATATCATGACTATAATACCATTAATAAATAATAAAAATAATAATTTTTCAAAAATACCCCAATTTCAGAAAACTGGGTGTTACAATACTTGTATGGATTTACATTCTTGCTCTAAATTACTGTACTTGATGCTGACACGATCTTTATCACGGATTGGTACTATATGGATCTTCTTCTGAGATGTTATCTCCTTGTATTCACTAAGTACATATTGTGATGTGCGTTTCACTTACATGTTGTATTTATTGAATACCCTTATCATTGTACACTCATTGTGCATATTGTACTCTCAGTATCACATTGAGCCATTGTACAAGCCATTGTACAAGTCATTGTACAAGTCATTGTATAAGGTAACGTAACTGAATTGGATCCTTGTGTATTGATTGGGGAGGGAGAGTAGAAATGGTTATGTGATCAATCGTATAGTATAAGAAATTGTATATGTCCATTGTACACCCACGTACAAAGGAGTCCCATTTTATTGTATAACCTAACCCGTTTACATAACCATATTGTGCTCTAAAATCACATGTTCCTTACAGTCTTACTTATCATACTTAGATATTTCCTGTTATCAAATCTCTATTGTTTTTCATATATCTTCTTCTTTCAGCGTTTCATGTACTTTACTCTATTGCATGCTTTATATTTACTAACTCGTTATGAACTGCGTGAGATGTTTTGTGCTCACTCCCGTCCTGACTGGACCTGTTGAAAATATTACAGAGGATAAGGAGGAGGCCTGCGTAGACACCTACTATGGGGCAGCTGTAGATGCCATGTGTGACCCAGATTTCCAGCCTGATCTACTAGCTTAGAGACTGAGGCTCCCTTGTCTAGGTTTACTATTTCTGTCTTCTGAGATCTAGATTGTATATATTCTTTCATTTTAGTGTTAGAGTCTTGTATTGAGCTGGATGTTCTGATTTGTTATGTCAGTAGACACTTAGACTCTCTGGTTGTATTTATGTGATTTTTCCTTTATTCCAGTATTTATCTATCTATCTTCCTATCTTTCATTCTGCTTTAGATGTGATTGAGACTGTATATTGCTATGTCACCTCCATTCGGAGTGTATATACTGTACAGGTACCTTTATATTGTTAGATGATTGACCTAGGATAGCGTTCTACCGCCGACACTGCGGCGTAGGCTGGGCGTTGTTACGTTCTCGTACCCTTACAGTGGGTGCGGGTCGTGACACGTTTTTAGTGGTGGCCCATGCAGGTCGAGTTTATATAGTGATATTCGAATTAGAGTATCACTACAGCCTGCAATAGGATTAGGATATTTTTGGAGGTACTCAATCACATTAGGAAAAACTCTTAATCTGAATCTTGTTATCAAATTCTTGCTACTTTAATACTTTCTTTTGAAATAAACTGTCCTCCCTTGACTTATCGCTTCCTTCTCAGCAATTGATACCCGTGTTTGATCTATCTTCAGGATGGTGGAGACGCGATCACAGCGTGCCATTCATGGAGATACTGTAGAGGGGACTGCTACCTCTCAGCCAGTTCAGCAGGGTCGAAAGGCTACAGCTCCTGCCACCTCTGCTCATATTGGGACTTTAGCAGCAGCAGCTGAGGGTATGCCTTCACCAGTTCGGAGGCAGGACCCAGTCATTCCAGAGGTACCGTTCCAGCAGCCGCCACCTACAAGAAACATGGACGCAGCCCAGATGTTCGCGTAATTCCAGCAGTTCATGGACCGACAGCAGGCTCGACAGGACAGGAGCATGAAGTTGGTCATTTCGACAGTTGCAGCCCGACCAGTGGTACAGCAGCCAAAGATACCGGAGGTCGAGCAGTTTCAGAAGATGAGCCCCAGAGACTTTCTGGGGACAGAGGGGATCCTATATGCCGATGAGTGGATCGAGCATATAGAGGAGATCTTCTGCTTGGCCAGGATTCCAGCAGATCTTCAGATCGAGGCCGCGGCTAGCCGGATGCGCGATCTTGCTCGCACCTGGTATCAGTCGGACCCCAGGGTGGGGGTATCCGGACAGACTTGGGAGGAGTTCAAGGGCTTCTTCAAGAAGAAATTCTTCCCAGATTCAGCGCTCAGAGCTTTAGAGTCACAGTTTGAGAGCCTAGTTCAGGGGAGCCTGTCAGTGGAGGAGTACGCTGGGGAGTTCGGCCGCCTCAGCAGATTCGTGGAGGGTTTGAGCGAGGCGGCGAAGGCCCAGAGGTTCCGGAAGGGTCTGGTCAAGAAAGTCAAGTCCTTGACCAAGGGCAACAGGGATGCCACATTCGAGGAGATTCTGACGGGAGCTTTACTGGCTGAGGATGATCTTGAGCTTAGGCTCAAGAGAGGGCGAGACCCAGTTGGGGGCACCAGCAGCGGAGGACCGGCCAAGAGGCCGCACATTCAACAGCAGTATCAGCAGCCGATGCCAGGCATACAGTTTCAACAGCAGTATCAGCAGCCGATGCCAGGCATACAGTTTCAGCAGCAGTACCAGCAGCCGAGGGCTCAGATACATCAGCTACAGCAGAGGCCTGTTCAGTATCAGGGTCAGGGACAGGTGCAGTATCAGCAGGACACCGTGTGCAACTTCTGTAAGAAGCCAGGCCATTGGTGGAACGATTGCAAGAAGAGACTGGGTATGTGTTTACTTTGCGGGTCAGCAGAGCATCAGTGTAGAGAGTGTCCCCAGAACCCGACACCATTGGCTCAGGTAGCACCAGGAGCTAGGGCTCTGGCAGGACAGCAGAGGGGACCACCATTGCAGACTCAGCAGCAGAGGTTTTTTCAGCATCAGCAGCAGGCCAGGGGAGACCAGCCAGGGCGAGCTTTCGCCATGTCAGCCGAGGATGCTCAGGCCGTTGGAGATCTAGTTGCAGGTTCCGTTCTTTGATTCAATCCTGCAATTCCTATATTGAAAAATTCAGTTCCATCTATTCCTATCTGTTTTTCATTATTTATAAGTTTGATCTGGTGTTTCCTTATGATTTAATTTTCTTCTGAGATAAGTCGTATGGGCTAGGTCGTCTCGATTATGAGATTTTAGAATCCTCTAGGGTCATGCTAGCAGGCATAGTGAGGACATATAGTCGGACTATGGACGTATTTCTCGGGTGTGGGAATTTAAGGTTTTCGCTGCCAAGCGTGCGGCAATGCAAAAATTTTAAATACCATAGTTCTAGAGGTATATACCATAGTTGAGGACTCTGTGATTATCGTAGCCTTGCTCACTGGCATGACAGAGATTCTGAGTATCATGATGATTGGATAGACGCATACGATTATCGATTTGTATGATTTTCTGTGGTTACCTTGTTTTAAAATTTTTTTGATGATTTCTTTTTAAGGTGGATAGACTTGTAGCTTCTAATTGAGTGTAATTTTAAAGTTTATAAATTTAGTCATTTAAATTCATGCTTTGATTCTTGAGATTTTGATAATTTTAATTTTTAGCCATGACTTGTGATTTTGATGTTTTACTATGGTTTGGTTTTAATTTCGAGGACGAAATTCTTTTAAGGTGGATAGATTTGTCACCCCCACTTTCCAGAAACAGGAGTATTTTTGTTATTTTTTTTCATTTTTATTATTTTAAAATTATTTATTTATTTATTGTAATATTTTGGGGTTATTTGAGTCGGGTTCGAATTTCATCTCAATCCGACTTGAAACGGGGACCCGGGGTAGTGTTGACCCTAAAGGACCCACACACTAGTTAGCCATGGCCCACATGTCATTTATTTTAATTAGTGACTAGGCTAAATTATTTGGATTAGGATTTATTTGATTAGTGTGTTAGAATGACCAAACTAGCCCCTGACTTAAACCATTTTCCTAAAACCATTTTCCTAATACTAATAGAATAGGCTAGAGGAGGGTATTTTAGGCATTGCAAAAGTTTCCATAGCAGCCCATAGTGGCCGGCCATGACATATGGATAGGCTCCTCCATCATTTCATTATTTCCTTTTTCCACTCTCTCTCTTGTTCTTCCCCAAATTGATTTGAGAGCAAACCCTAATCAAATCATCCCCAAATCCTTCCATTTCTTCACCAAACCTTCATCCTTCCTTCTCCATTCTATCCAAGGAAGGAGCTCCTCAAGTTTGGAAGGATTCGGAGCTCGTTTGTGTCCATTTTGAATCTCTATGTGTCGGTGTCGCTCCGGGAAGGTTTTTCTTCGATTCGATCTACCGGGAGGTATAAATCCCTTCTCCTTTCCATTTTCTCATGCATATAGGTCTATTTTGAACCCATAGGAATAACCCCATGGTTTTGTGTCCATTTGAGTCCATTTTGTGTCCATTTGGGCACTTGTAGAGGTGTCCTATGTGTAGGGTTGTGTCCATGTGGGAAAACCCCTATTTGGACACATGGGGATTTATTAATATATTAATTTAGTGTTGTTCTAACCTTTATTCCAGATTTTCTAGGTGTTTAGGAATGAGTGTTACTATGTATCATATTGATAATATCTATAAATATATATATGGGGTGATATGTATATTAATCTCTATATATATATATATATATATATTTTTTAATCTATATATATATATATATATATATATATATATATATATATATATATATATATATGTATATAATATGGTTTATATATATGTGAATATATATTATGGTGTCCTTGTATGTGTTTAGGAGATTTGGGATTTCGAGAAAATAGAGGAGTAGAGTGGTGGTGAACTTGACTTGGTTTGGTGTGTAGGTATATGTTAGAATAGAAGGGGACTAGAGTGTATAGGAGTGGTGTTTGAGTGAATGCTAGAGAGAGTGAGAGATTGAGAGATTTGAAGGGGGGACCAGCTGTGCTACACCACAGCTAGATGAGTATCAGTCCCCACACAGGGGACTGATCTCAGAAATCCTGAACAGTCCCCAAAGGGGGACTGTTATTAGCAGCAGGGCATTGGCATTATTGTACTGCTAAGAAGCAGTTTAGGAGGGGAGCAGGGGATCACCATGTCACCAGTTAAGCAGTCCAATTTCAGCCTTGGTAAGCTCTACAAATCACCACCATAGCAGCCACGTAGTTGGCCCTCTAGCAGTCCATGGTACAGCCAACATTTGGTCCACTCATTCACCCATTTAACAGTCCTTATAGACCCCACATCAGTCCTAATTCCTGTCCATTTACCTGTCCCAAACCACCCTTTGGTGCCCCACATGTTGCAGTCCATACACTGTCCTTATTTGCATATAAATCAGTCTCAACCTTGCCCCTACATACTCCCATTAACCTGCCCCCTTCACACTCCTGTACAGCAGTCCCAAATTGCAACCAAATCAGTCCCCACACAGGGGACTGAGGTGGAGGAACAGTCCCCACACAGGGGACTGTTATTAGTAGCAGCAGTAGCAGGGACAAACCAGTCCCCTTGGTCCTATCCTAACACCCCCACAACCCAGTACAAAGCAGCCCCTTAAACCCAAATGGTTAGCTTAAATCAGTCCCATACTTGCCCCCTAAACCTGCATATGTTTAGCCCCCTGTACCTGTCCATAAACACACCAAATATCAGTCCTAAACTAAGCCAAGTGACAGCCCTGTTTTACACCCAGGTATATGTCCACTGATACCCCATCTAAACAGTCATAACCTGTCCCATTGACACTCTAAATTCCAATCAATACCTCAAGCCATATGACAGCCATTGATGGCCACAAAAATCAGTCCAACACTTCCCTCAAACCAGTCCACATATGGACCACAGTAGTAGTCCCTATAGGGCTGCCACTTTGCCCATTTTCAGTCCTTATCTACCCATGTAACTGTCCTAAAACACCATCTATTGGTACCCCAAATGGCAGCCCATGTATAGCCCTTGTTCACCCAATGTTCAGTCCATATCAGTTAGTGACTTCCCCCATTTGACAGCCATGGCAGCCCTCCAAATCAGCTATGTGTTGTGTGTGTATGTGAGTTATGGGTGTGAGTCTATAGGAGTTAGTTAGGAGCCTATAGGTGTAAGTATATATATGTATTTGTGTAAACCTATAGGAAGCCTATTAGAGTGTGATATTGTGAGAGTGTTGTGTGAGTGAGCTAGTTAGAATGAGTGAGTGAGGTATCATGAGTGTCATGTGAGATGGTGCAAGGGTAAAGATAAGGAAAAAGGGTAAATGGCCAACATGTACCATAAGATGACTTAGATGACCTAGATACTAGGATTTCTTGGTAGGTAATATTAATATAGGATAGTATCTAACTACCCTAGGAAGCCTAGGCTAGTATTCCTAGGTTAGAGTAGTTTTGTACAAGGTATTGGTATTTACCTTGGTAAGGTAATATAGGCAATGTCTAGAAATAGGGTATTTGAGTTTGGAGTCTAAGATAGAATTAGAACTTGGTTCCCTTGGTTGGTAATGAATAAATATAGCGCTCATAGACTAGTTTTGACGTCGGTTGATCATTTTGACCAAAAGTCAACAAAAGTCAACCGAGAGTCAAACTTAGCCTTTAAGCGACCGTATTTGACCAAAACCAAACCAAAGTTGACCAGTTGACTGAAAGTCAACAGTTGGTCAACATGTGACTTGTTTGACCCAGTGTTGACTCAGAGTTGACCAGAGTTGACTTTTTGACCAAAAGTCAACTGTAAGTCAACCTTTGACCCCGATTGACCTAGATCGACTTGGATTGATTTTCTATGACCTTGTTTGACCTTGATTGTCCTATATGACTCAGTATGACCTAGTATGACCTAGTTTAGCTTGGTGTGTCTTAGATTGACTTAGATTTGACCTAGATTGACCTAGATTCATTTAGAATGCATTGTAATGCATCTTATTATCATTTTTGGACTCATAGTGACTTGTACTGTTCTATAGGAGACAGACACCACTCCTCGGACAGTATATTCTCTTCAGACACTCAGGTTATCAGGCGAGTACATTCTCTGACCGTTTTATACTTGTATGGATTTACATTCTTGCTTTAGATTACTGTACTTGATGCTGACACGATCTTTATCACGGATTGGTACTATATGGATCTTCTTCTGAGATGTTATCTCCTTGTATTCACTAAGTATATATTGTGATATGCGTTTTACTTACATGTTGTATTTATTGAATACCCTTATCATTGTACACTCATTGTGCATATTGTACTCTCAGTATCACATTGAGCCATTGTACAAGCCATTATACAAGCCATTGTACAAGTCATTGTACAAGTCATTATATAAGGTAACGTAACTGAATTTGATCCTTGTGTATTGATTGGGAAGGGGGAGTAGAAATGGTTATGTGATCAATCGTATTGTATAAGAAATTGTATATGTCCATTGTACACCCACGTACAAAGAAGTCCCATTTTATTGTATAACCTAACCCGTTTACATAACCATATTGTGCTCTAAAATCACATGTTCCTTACAGTCTTACTTATCATACTTAGATATTTTCTGTTATCAAATCTCTACTGTTTTCCATATATCTTCTTCTTTCAGCATTTCATGTACTTTACTCTATTGCATGCTTTATATTTCCTAACTCGTTATGAACTGCATGAGATATTTTGTGCTCGCTCCAGTCCTGACTGGACCTGTTGAAAATATTACAGAGGATGAGGAGGAGGCCTGCGTAGACACCTACTATGGGGCAGCTGTAGATGCCATGTGTGACCCAGATTTCCAGCCTGATCCATTAGCTTAGAGACTGAGGCTCCCTAGTCTAGGTTTACTATTTCTGTCTTCTGAGATCTAGATTGTATATATTCTTTCATTTCAGTGTTAGAGTCTTGTATTGAGCTGGATGTTCTGATTTGTTATGTCAGTAGACACTTAGACTCTCTGGTTGTATTTATGTGGTTTTTCCTTCATTCCAGTATTTATCTATCTTCCTATCTTTCATTCTGCTTTAGATGTGATTGAGACTGTATATTGCTATGTCACCTCCATTCGGAGTGTATATACTGTACAGGTACCTTTATATTGTTAGATGATTGACCTAGGACAGCGTTCTACCGCCGACACTGCGGCGTAGGCTGGGCGTTGTTACGTTCTCGTACCCTCACAGTGGATGCGGGTCGTGACAAATCTCAAGAAGAAAATCAAGTCTTAATTGCACCAAGATAATGTGGAGTTCGCGACGAGATAGAGCTTGTGGTAACTCGAGCATACTGAGACACTCAAATAGTACATTGCGAAGTTCACATATTTTATAATCGCGATATCTATCATGGACAAGGAGGATCAATTGTTCTTCTTCTTCGCCGGACTTCAACCGTGGGTGACTCAAAAATTGCAGCAATAAATAGTGTAAATCTTAAACACTTTCGTGAGAGCAACTGAGAGGCTCGTCAAGTACAGGTGGAATAACAATAATTTTGAGGGCAAGCTGTAGGCCCCTCTATTTATATATGTTTCCTTAATAAGTTAGAATTATTTATAGATAATTAAACGTTAGTAATAAAAATTTGTATATTTATATATATAAATAAATATACAAATATCATAGTGTGTATATATAAACATGTGTGTGTATAGGTATTTATTTTAAAAACCCATAAACATTATTTCCTAAACCCAATAACCCATAATTCCTAAAAGCCCATTACCTTAATCCCTTAATACACTAAGGGCCCATTTGGTTTGCAGGATTGGACAACGTAATGTAATTAGCATTACGTTGTCAATCTAACTCGGGTGTTTGGTTGGACAAAAAAAATTAGATGTAATGTAATTGCGATTACAAGTTTGATTACATTACATCAGTTTCTTCCAAACTCAATTACATCATAAAACCTATGTAATCGCAATTACATTACAACTTAAGCGGAAGGTTGGTATGCTATAATTTGGTCATTTTTTTGTTCGTTTTTGGTCATTTTTTGTTGTTTTTGTTTATTTTTTGGTCATTTTTGTTCGGTTTTGGTCGTTTTTGTTCTTTTTTTGTCATTTTTGTTCGTTTTTGGTCATTTTATATTGTTTTTGTTTGTTTTTTGTCGTTTTTGGTCATTTTTGTTCGTTTATGGTTGTTTTTTTGTCGTTTTTGTTCTTTTTTTGCTATTTTTGTTCGTTTTTGGTTGTTTTTGTTTGTTTTCTTGTTCGTTTTTGTCCTTTTTTTGTTGTTTTGGTCCGTTTTTTGTCGTTTTTGTTCGTTTATTGTCATTTTTGTTCGTTTTTTGTTGTTTTTGTTTGTTTTTTTGTCGTTTTTATTGTTTTTGTCCGTTTTTTTGCCGTTTTTGTTCGTTTTTTGTCATTTTTGTTCGTTTTTCATTGTTATTGTTTATTTTTTGTCGTTTTTGTCATTTTTTTTTGTTGTTTTTGGTCCTTTTTTGTTCGTTTTTTGTCGTTTTTTTGTAATTTTGTTCGTTTTTTTTTCATTTTTGTTTGGTTTTTTGTCGTTTTTGTCCTTTTTTTTTGTTCGTTTTTTGTCGTTTTTGTTCGTTTTTTGTCATTTTTGTTTCTTTTTTTTGTCGTTTTTGTCCTTTTTTATTGTTTTTGTCCGTTTTTTTGTCGTTTTTGTTCGTTTTTTTTTGCCATTTTTGTTCGTTTTTCGTTGTTTTTGTTTGTTTTTTTGTCGTTTTTGTCCTTTTTTGTTGTTTTTGTTTGTTTTTGTTCGTTTTTCTTTTTTATCGCTTTTTCATTTTTGGTTTTTTTTCTTTCTGTTTTATTCGTTTGTCATTTTTGGTATTTTATTTTTTGTCTTTTTTTTTTCGTTTTTGGTCTTTTTTTAGCAGAAAACAAACCATTTTCCCCCTTTTTTATTATTTATTTTTAATTTTTTTCTTTTTTCTTTTTAAATTTTTGAAATTTTGTATTGATCAACTTTTTAAATTTTATGTTGTATTTAAAAAAAATATTAAATTAAAAATTCAATTACATTACAAGGTAAACCAAACACATGAATGCAATTAACATTACATTACATGGTTTGATTACATGTTTCAACCAAACATAGTAATGTAATTGTAATTCCATTACATTACAAACTCAATTATATTACAAAACCAATTCCATTACGATTACGATTACATTACAATGAACCAAACGCAACCTAAATGCCTAAAGCTAAATCCATGGATTACACTAATACCATATCTTGCTAATTCCCACTCTTCAACCTGGCAGGCCCTAACTCGTTTACCCATAACCCATCAAACACTCAAACCCATAACCTATTTACTAACATTCTCACAGTAACTAACATCCTACTAAACCCATTCAACTCCTAAGTTCTTTCTCCTTCCCGTGTAGAAAGACGTGATTATCGATGGAAACCCCCCATTTCCCCCGCGTCTCACGTCCTGGGCTGGAGAACCGCATAAGCCCCCCACCCCCGGGCTGCAAATGAGCCAAGCCGTTCGCAAGCTGCTCGAAGCTCGGTTCGATAAAAGCACGTATGAGCTTGGTTCGTTTAGTAAACAAGTTGAGCTCAACTTCATTTTCGAGCTCATTTAATAAATCAACCAAGCTCAAGCGTAGAAGTACTCGGCTCATTTGAGCTCGCTCATTTATGAGCTTGCGAGCTAGCTCGTTTAGAAGCTCGTTTAAGAGCTCGTTTAGAATATATATATATATATATATATATATATATATATATATATATATATATATATATATATATATGCAAATGACCTCTAGCCTAGTGGTTAAGAGTGATGTATGCGGCCTAAGTGGTCGGGAGTTCGAGCCTCAGTGGAGGCGAGTTTGCCACAAGTACCCATTGCTTCAAAATATATATATATATATATATATATATATATATATATATATATATATATATATTTATAAATAAATATATATATATATATTTATATATATATATATATATATATATATATATATATATATATATATATATATAAATAAATAAATATATATATATATATATATATATATATATATATATATATATATATATATATATATATATATATATATTATTTTTATTTTTTTATTTTTATTTTGTGTTGAATTCTAATTATATATATATATATATATATATATATATATATATATATATATATATATATATATATATATATATATATATATATTCAACACAAAATAAAAATAAAAAAAATAAAATATATATATATATATATATATATATATATATATATATATATATATATATATATATAAAATATATATATATATATATATATATATATATATATATGTGTGTGTGTGTGTGTGTGTGTGTGTGTGGTTGTGTGCATTTTTTTTTATGTCCTTAATAATTGATATTAAAAAACTTCTTTAATTAGCTTTTTATAAATAAATTGTTACTATTATATGTACTTGAATTCGAACCTAACTAGCTTGAAATCGAGCTCGTTAAACTTAAAATCAAGCATAATGAGCTTGAAATCATGCTTATCGAGCTTGATTTTGAGTTTATTGAGCTTGTTTATCAAGCCTGAATCAAGCTTGCTTATCAAGCCAAGCTCGAGCTCAAACTAAGCCAAGCTCAAGCTTAATATAAACAAGCTCGAGCCAAGCTCAAGCTCTAAAAAAAAAAAAAACTTATCAAGCTTGAGCTCGAGCTCGATTAATTCTAGTCAAGCCAAGCTTAAGCTTACAAAAGCTTGGCTCGTTTGCAGCCCTACCCCCGCCTGTGTGAATTTCCCCACAATCTCCCAACTCCTTTCCATCTCACTTAATCCTCCTTCTCCATCTCCCTCATCTCTTCTATTCTCTCCCACACCTGTGTTCGAGCAGCGGCGCCACATCGCCGAGCAATGATAGCGCACACGAGCTACACGTTGGAGCTCCCGGGGCCACCGTAGCACTACGACGCATCCTCGATGCTCCCATCTCGTTTAAGAAGCTGTTGAATCTAGAAACCTGTCGTGACGAGTGAAAACATCCACAAATTTTATCTAGTCAATTTTTTATCTAATTGTTCCATTTGAATCTTAGCAAATTACTCTTTGTCTATGTCATATTTGTTATTCCCGATATGTAATTTTCAATGGAAAATTGAGAAATAAAACGATTGTAAAAACAACGTTTCATAGCAACTCTTCAAAGAAGGTGCACTACAGGGATCCTTGAAGGATTCTGGGTAACGAAGATCTAAAAAGATTTTGTTACCGTAGCAAACGAATATAATGCTTCTAAAAAGAATGTACAAATCAAATTGCTAGCAGTAGCAGCGACGAAAGCCCACAAGGAGTTTCTGATTAGATCATAGAAGAAGAGAAGGAAAGAAGAAAGAGAAAGGCAGCTTTGCTGGGGTGATCAGATCACCGTTGCTCAAAGCAAGATTCGCCTATATACGATCCGCTTCCAGGAACCAGCAAGTTCTTGGAAAACTTCTGGAAAGCTCGTTAGTTAATTTTTTGAGACTTGAACGGGCTTCCTGAATTTTACGGACTCTCTTAACTTTCTACTTTGGTGCACTTAGAAATGAGGTCAGGGGGCTCTATTTATAAAGTGAAGTGAGACTTCACCATCTCTCCTATCCGATGTGGGACTAAAATACCAATACTCTAAAATAGAGTTTGATGTTTTACATCATCCCACAATCAACATAGTCGAGTGCTAGCCCACGCCTACCCCCCGAACATACGACCGTGCATGCACGAGGCATCCTGGAGTCCGAGTCCGATCAACAAAATTCAACTTACATCATTGTTAGAATTAATCATTTTTCCTTCTAGGAAAATACTCCCACATGGCACACACTTGTGCCCCATTACACCTCATGTGCACACCTCAACATAAGCAATGTATTATATTGAGATACTTATCATTTGGTGTAGTCGATGTGGGACTATCTTTCCTAGTCTAAAGGCAAAAACACCAACAATCCCCCTCATATCTCAATATATGGGTTGAGCGTTCCCCACAGTGACTGTCCATCATGCATTAGGAGATATGTCGCTACGACTTGAATCTTCCCGCATAGATTAAATAACAGCATGATACAAGAATGGACTAAGCCTTGAATTCTGTACCATAACTGCAATTCTTCCTACTCACATAATGACATCAATGTGCTTCTGGCTGCACAGTAAAGGCCTTGTGCCAGCCTGGTTTCGGTGTATGTATGTTGGGTTTCTACAAAGTTTTTCTCAAGAGACGGCCTACACCTCTATCCAAACACTCTAGGTGAGTTCTTTTAAAGAGTCTTGGCATGAAGCCTTTCGCTTCCTTGCGGTGCAACGCCGCTATGACATGGCCCAAAGCTGAGACACTGCCTCATGTGGTGTCATACCACCTGTAGCATGAGGCCCAGCCTCTTTGTAGTGTCAAACTACCCAGCATGAAGCCTTTCGCTTCCTTGCGGTGTTACGCCGCCGTGACATGGCTTGCAAAGCCGAGGCACTGCCTCATGTGGTGTCATACCACTGTAACATGAGGCTCATCCTCTTTGTAGTGTTGTATACCACTCTTCATTCTACAGCATTAGGCCTACTTGTCGATGTGCGGTGCTACGCCGTTGTGACTTCGTCCGAAGCCTAGGCTTTACCCTCACTAGGTATCTCATGTGGTGTCACCCCACTGTAGCATGGAGTATTACCCTCCTTTGTAGTAATGTGCTACCCGTGCTTCCTGTAAAGTACGTCAGACATCCCAAATATCCGAGAACTCATTAAGGCTTTCAAGCCATCCTCACAGGACTTTGTTCTCTACAGTGAACAAACAGTAGACAACAGTGGTTCTGGGTTCACAATCCCGCAAGGTCCCAAAGGATTGCCTACTCACAATAGTTCTGGGTCTGAAACTCCGCAATATCCCAAGGGATTGCCATTAACAGTGGTTCTGGGTACGTGACCGCGCAATATCCCAAGGAATGCCCACTAACAGTGGTTCTAGGTCCGTAATCCTGCAATATACCAAAGGATTACCCACTGCACCTGATATTCTTCTAGTCAATGGTCATCCCTTGAACCAAAAGCTAGATGCCTAGTAGATTTCTCTTTGAACTAATAGCATAAAACTTTATGGTAGGATTACAAAGACACAATATCAGAACGTCTTCAAGCCTATTTTTCTTGCTAAGTCCTCGACCAGCTGACGCTTGAGACCTTTGGTGATCGGATCCGCCAGATTCTCCTGGCTCCGAACATTCTCTATGACAATAACTCCTTTAATAAGATCATTGACCGACTTATGCCTTAATCGCACAGTCCTCTTCTTATCATTGAAGAGGTCATTTGATGCCACCGTTGTAGTCGCCTGGTTGTCGCAGTAAATTGGCAATGTCGAACTTTGCGTACCAACCATAGAAAGATCATACATGAGCTCCCGAAGCCATTTTTCTTCATCTGCTGCAGCTGCTAGTGCATAAAACTTAGATTCCATAGACGAGTGTGAGAGCATAGACTGCTTCTTCGACTTCCACGATATAGCAGCTCCACCAATTTAGAATATGTATCCTCCTGTGGACCTTTCACTCTCTACTTCTGAACACCAGCTTGCATCACTGAAGCCTTCTACTACTGTTGGATCTTCACAATAGTGCATATTTCTGAGTCCTTTTGAGGTATCTCATAACCCTCTTCACAGCTTTTCAGTGCTCCACACCTGATTGCTCGTAAACCGACTCAGCATCCTTACGGCAAAAGCTATGTCAGGCCTTGTGGCAGCAGTCGCATACATCAAACTCCTGATGACGCGTGAATACTCCAACTGTTTGATGCTTTTCCTCGGATTTGGCTTCAGCTTCTTGTCACACATATACGACGTATCTATTCTTGGAAGATCCTGATACCCATAGCATGTGAGCCACTACCAAAATAGCTCATATTAGCGGCAGAATTAGCGACTCCATAACTATACGTCGCTAAAGTTAAAATATTAGCGACGTACCCCGACGCTTAGCGACCATAACTTAATTTTGGAAAAAATTCGACGTTAAACGTCATTGTTCGTCGCTAATATGGCGACGATTGGCGACGTGATTTAAAACACGTCGCCGGCTGCTTCTTTTAGTGACGTTTAGCGACAAAAAATAGTTACGTCGCTAATATTTTTACTTAGGTCAGATAGAAATTTCATTTCTCCCCATTTTGTAAATTCTCTCTTGCTCTCTCTCTCTCTCTCCCTCTCTCGACGACCGACCCCCACTGTCGACAACCGACCCCCCTCTCTCTCTCAGTCGACGACGACCGTCTTCCCTCCTCTCCTCCGCCGTCGACGACCCCCCATTGACGACCGGCCCCCTCTCTCTCACTCTCTCAGTCGACGATCGACCCCCCTCTCTCTCTCAGTCGACGACGACCGACCCCCACTGACGACCGACCCCCCCTCTCTCCCGCCAACGATCCCCTCTTCCCTCTCAGGTGAACCCTAAACCCTAAATTCCCAAATTTTGGACACTAATACTGCTCTGACACGACACTGACACAGACACTGTTGCTGACACGATGACACGCTGACACGATGACACATTCACTTTATTTTATATATTTATACGATGATGGGTACGTGAGAGAGAGAGGGTTTGTTGTGTAATTCAGTATTTTATATATCTATTTGAGCTTGGAAAAGGAAAGTGATTCATTTTCTATGTTTGGGAGCCAAAGGAAAGTAGTTGGAAGGGAAAATGATTCCCAGGGAGTAGAAAAATAGGGGGGAAAGTGGTTCCTCCCATCTATCAAAGGGATCACTTTCCCTTCCACTTTTTCGCATTTATTACAAATTTTGTAGAGTTGTTAGTATAAGCGACTACTCATTGGTTGATTAATTTCCAAAATTTTATAGATCATGGTTTAAAGTATCAGCCGATACTCTGATCCGAAACCGTCGATACTACCGATATCGCCGATACCAATACTCATAGGAATAGTCTGATCGATACAGATTCCGATACCGATACTGTGAACCTTGATATAGATAGGTTTATGTGTGTAGAGGAGTATGGCTACTAGTGTACTATTGAGCATAATCCACGGTAGTAATGATGTGTGTATATATGCATATATACACCCTAAGTGTTGTGCTAGTATATATATAAGTATGAGTGTGTGTATTTATTGCAGTGCCCACTCTTAAGCATCAACTGAACTATAGTTCAGTTCAGTCTATGTTTGGGTTGTCCACAAATAGATAAGGGCCTTGGATTAGATAAAGGGAAAAACACGAGTCAAATTGATGTTAAGACAATTTCATAAAGGAAAAAATACGAGTCAAATTGATGGACATTCCATAAAGGAAAAAATACGAGTCAAATTGATGTTAAGACAATTTTCAACTTGACCCTAGCGATATCGAAACGAATCTAGTGTGTCTAAATGACCCTGGATTAGATAAAGGAAAAAACTGCATTTTATTTTATTTTTAATTTTCCAGCATATTAGCGACGATTTGTGACGTTTGGCGACGGATTTGCGACACGGAAGTACGTCGCAAAGATGTATCTACACGTTGCTATATACGACGGCCCGTCGCTAAACATCGCTCAACGTGCTGACGTGGCAAACCTTGCCATGTCACTACATGCGACGAATAGACATCGCTAAATACGTCGCTACGTTGACGACGTACTACTAAATGTCGTCGAACGTCGCTAAGTTTGCGATGTTTTAGCGTCGTAGACAATTCGTCGCAACAGCGACAATAGGCGACGAAAGTTTGTTCTGCGACTAGCTTTTTGGCGACCTCTTATTTTCGTCGCTAATTACGTCGCTAAATATATTTAGCGACGTATTTTTACTGATTAGCGACGTCTTTGGACGTCGCTAATGTGGCAGATTTTAGTAGTGAGCATCTTTTCAATGTAATGAGACTGTCACTACCACATTTCTAGTTTGAGGGTAAATTTGTCATTTTTGGGGTAATTTTAATTTATTAAAATTTATTTGAATTTTTGGAAATTTTTAGGAATTATTTTGAAATTGTTTGGACTAGGTTGACTTTGACTAGTCTTGACCCTTGTAGACTAACCTAGAAGCTAACCCTAGTTAGTATAGACTTGGTTAGGTTATGTGACTCTAGTCTAACCTAGCATGACTTAAGTTAGTGGTAATTAGTTCATTAGAAATTGAGTGAGGAGATTAGGAATTTAATTGGTTTGAGAAATGACTTGTGGTTTCATAAGTCATTTTGTGACTTAACCTAATAGGACTAGCCAACCTAGTGCAAACCTAGCCTAGCCTATCATGACCGGCCACCATTAGCTAAACCTAGGGATTCCCCCACTATAAAATTTCTCCTAAAATCTAGGGTTGCCTCTTTCTTAGGAAAAGCTCAAAGTTCAAGAAGGTTAGTTTCTATTGTATTTTAATCCCTAGAACTCCTTTCCTCTTCCTTTTTCTTTCCAATTTATTCTATTAGGTCCTAATATGCCTATTCTTGCTGTTGCTAAGGTTCCATCTCAGTTTGATGTGATTTGAGTGGATTGAGACATCAAGACAAGAGCTATTGATTGGGAATTTTTCTTGAAAGTTCAAGAATAGGTAACTTCTTCATTTCTCCATAAAATTTCGTTTTGTCTTCATGATTAGGAAGCCCTAGGAGTCCCCTAAGTGTCTGTATAGGTTTCGTGTCAGGTATCATGGGTTTCGTGTCCGTTCTGGACACGTATCAGAGACTGGATAGAGTGTTTGACGAAATACCTCAAAGGGCATTTCGATTGCTTTTGTGCTATGTTTTTAAATAGAAAATTAAGTTTTAATCTTGCTTACTGATTCCTGTTCTTATGTAGTAGTATTAGTGTCGGTTTGTGTCGGATTCGTGGCTTGGACACGCGCCGCACACCCGCGCGCGCACGCTACAGGGATCCCCTGCTACTCGGGGCCTGTAGCGGACACGACACTGGATGTTTGGACACGAGATTTTGGGGGAGTCTCAGGGCACCCACTGACACGCCAGGTGTCAAATTTCGTGGGCCCACGTGGCGTTGTCGAAGGATTTATTGACAGTGCACTGGTCGCCACTGTCAGTCCCAGGTCGAGTTTCTTGACACTGATACGGCCCTATTACTATGAACACAACACCCTAGGACTCAGTACAGGTGCTTGGACACTTAGCTGGACACTAGGTGTACCTACTGACACGAGCACGAGACACAGTAGTGTCCTGTGTCGTGCACACGACACGAGTGCACGTGTGCACGAGGCAGTGCACTGGGAAGTGCACTGTTGTGTCTGAATTTTTGAGTTTCCTTTGTATTGGACACATCGTGTCCACTTGGGTGGATACCATTATATTGTAGGACACATAGATATTGTATATTTTGATTACCAACCCTCTAAACTTCATTTTATTGTGTTTTCAATGGTTGTTTATCTAATTACCCAAATTCTGAAACTGTACACTGATTTCTGATTTTCCAGATTTTTGATTCTGAACTTTGCCAACAATTTAAACCCTTTAGAACTGTTGGCATGAAGGTTTAAGACCCTAAGTCTATTCCCCTATATGTCATCTGCTTGTTTGTCAAATTTGGTCTAAGTTGGTGGGTTTTTGATTTCGAAATAGGTTTAAAATAAAAACTGGAACTATATTCAGTTTTCCCTATATTTTGCATGAGTTTAATTTCAGTTCTCAGTTTTGGCAACTGTTTTAGTCTTCTAAATCACTGTTTATTTCATGTTTTACAATCTATTATAGTTTACCTATATGCAATTTAGTTATATGTCGATTTTGAGTGGATTTGGTGGGAGTTTGAGTTCAAGCATAACTTGGAATCCCTAGGCTCAAAAACCTGAGATTTCATTAGTGTTCTAATGTTTATTATAGAGTTTGTGTTCCCTCCATAATCTGAGAATTGTGTGAAGACTGCAGCTATTTCTTTCAGTTTGCTTTTTCTGGTTTCTTCACTGAACTTTCCCAAATGAGTACACTGTTTTCTCACAAGCACACACACACACACATTTCTCTCAAGTTTTCACTCACTCTCTCTTTCATATACACACAGTCACCTACACAACACACCATGTATCACACACTCTATCCCCACACTATTTTCTGAAATTTACTTCACTGTTCAACACACACACATGTTCCTCTTTTACACATCACTCCCACATTGCCTCCCTCACATACATACACACTTGCCTGCCCAATTACACACCCACACACACAGTCTTTGTCTCTCTCTCTCTATATATATATATGTATATTTCCTAGTCTTCTAAATATAGGTTATGTATAGTATGTATACATATGTATGTAATGTATATGTAAATATATGTAATGTGTTGTATTATGCCTAAATATCTAATGTATGCCCTATATACAATATGTGTATATATATATATATATATATATATATATATATATATATATATATATATATGTTAAGTTGAATGTAAATAGCTTGTGTTGGTCTTGTGGTATGTAAATACTTACTATAGGCTAGCATGGTTGGGTATAAGTCTTGATAGACTATTATAGGCTTGTTAGGGTTTAGCAAGATTGCTAAACCTAGTTTAGGCTAACCTAGTCTTGTTAGGCCTAGTTTGACCATAGTTGACCTAGTTTGACTGCTAGGGTTGACCAGAGTTGACCAAGAGTTGACTTTGGCCTAGATTGACCTAGAATCATGTAGAATGCATAGTAGGACTTTATTTTACCATTTTGGACTTGTTGTGACTTGTGTTGTTATGATTAGGAGCCAGACACCACTCCTCGGACAGTACTTTCATAGTGGACACTCAGATACCAGGCGAGTACATTCTCTGATCATTTCATATCCTGCTTAGAATTATTTCCTGCAGTAGATTACTTTACTTGTACTATCACGTTTGTCACACGGATTGGTACTATACGGATCCCTTCTTGAGATGTTATCCTTAGGGAGCATCGGGTACTACATGTTCTGTGCGTTTCACTTACGTGTCGTATCACTATGCTTCACAGGTTCTTCGATCACTTGTGACATATACTCTTCTGATCACAGAGTCTCCTAGAATCTCTTATCCCATTTACTGGGTATCCTAGAATCTCCTAGAATCCCTATTTTTGGGACTTCCATGTACCACCCTTCGGGGGCTTTGCGTGGAATCATAACATAACTTGGTTGGATCCTTGTGTATTGATTGGGGGTACAGGGGAGTAGAAGTAGACATGTGAATAATACCCAAGTAGTATCTTATCAGAATCTCTTCCATAGTGTCTTATCAGAATCTACTATGCCATTTACATGTCTATATTGTACTCTGACTCACTAGCCACATGTTAGTTCTCTATTTATAGTAGATATTTCTATTACAGCTTTCTCTCTCTGTTTACATACTGCACTTCTTTCAGTACTTGTATCTTACTTTACTGCATGATTATATCTTCTAACCTGCTATGAACTGTTGAGATGTACTGTACTCGCTCCTGTCCTGACTGGACCTGTTAAAAATATTACAGAGGACGAGGAGGAGGCTTGCCTGGATACCTACTACGGGGCAGCCTTAGATGACACCTGCGAGCTGGACCCTCAGGAGGACCCAGCTCTAGCTGAGGATATCACCCCGATTGCCTAGACTAGATTAGTTAGGCTTATCTTACTTTATGCAGTCTTGAGACATGTTTTAGCTAGGCTTTTTTTGGAGTTCAGAGTTGTATATATTCTTTCATTCTGTATCTGAGACCATGTGCTTCTGGATATTGCTGGGATTATCTTAGACTACTTTTCATCTATTTATTTCCTTGAGTTCTATTTCATATCGTGCTATCTCTTCCTTAGTTGTGATTGAGTTTTACTGCTATGTCACCCCCATTCGGGGAGTATGAACTGTTTAGATATATATTGTTAGATGTATGTTAACCTAGGACAGCGTTCTACCGCCGACACTACGGCGTAGGCTGGACGTACCCACATCTCGTGCCCTTACTCTAGGGTGCGGGTCATGACACATTTTTAGTGGTGGCCCATGCAGGTCTAGACTAGAAGTGTAGTGGTATTCGAATTAGAGTATCACTACAGCCTGCTGTAGGATATAGGATATTAATTTTAAGGTACTCAATCACTTTAGGAAAAATTCTTTTATTGCCATCTAAATCCTTATTGTCAGCTGATCCTTTGAATTTTTTACTGTCCGCTTTTGTTATTTCGCTTCTTTCTCAGAAATTGATACTCTTGTTTGTCTATCTTCAGGATGGTAGAGACTCGATCACAGCGTGCCATTCATGAGGAAGCTATAGAGGGGACTGCTACCTCTCGGCCAGTACAGCGAGGCCAGGGGACTGCAACTCCTGCCACCTCCGCTCGTATTGAGACCTCGGCAGCCGCAGCAGGGGGTATGCATCCACCGACTCGGAGGTAGGACCCGGTCATTCCAGAGGATCCCTTCCAGCAGCCACCGCCTACAGGATACGTGGACGCAGCTCAGATGTTCGCGTACTTCCAGCAGTTCATGGACCGGCAGCAGGCTCGACAGGACAGGGGTATGGAGCTGGCCCTTATGACGGTCGCAGCTCGACCGGTGGTTCAGCAGCCGAAGACACCGGGGATCGAGCAGTTTCAGAAGATGAGCCCCAGAGACTTTTTGGGGACAGAGGGGATCCTATATGTCGATGAGTGGATCGAGCATATAGAGGAGATCTTTCGCTTGGCCAGGATTCCAGCAGATCTTCAGATCGAGGCCGCAGCTAGCCGGATGCGAGATCTTGCTCACACCTGGTATCAGTCAGACCCCAGGGTGGGGGTAGCTGGGCAGACTTGGGAGCAGTTCAAGGGCTTCTTCAAGAAGAAGTTCTTCCCAGATTCAGTACTCAGAGCCTTGGAGTCGCAGTTCGAGAGCCTGGTCCAGGGGAGTCTCTCAGTGGAGGAGTACAACAGGGAGTTCGGCCGCCTCGGCAGGTTTGTAGAGGGCTTGAGCGAGACGGCGAAGGCCCAGAGGTTCCGGAAGGGTCTAGTCAAGGAGGTCAAGTCCTTGACCAAGGGCAACCGGGATGCCACGTTCGAGGAGATCTTGACGGGAGCCTTGTTGGCAAAAGATGATCTTGAGCTTAGGCTCAAGAGGGGGAGAGACCCAGTTGGGGGCAGCAGCAGCAGCGGGGGCCAGGCCAAGAGGCCCCACTTTCAGCACCAGCAGCTGAGGCAGTTTCAGCCGCAGCCGATTCAGCAGAGGCCAGTTCATCAGCAGCAGCAGCCGAGGCAATACTAGCAGGGCCAGAGACAGGGTGTCACTTGTGCCTACTGCAAGAAGCCTGGGCACGTCTTCAATGAGTGCCGGAAGAGGCTGGGCCAGTATCTAGTGTGTGGTTCAGCAGACTACCAGATGAGGGAGTGCCGCATAGCACGAGCATGCCCGGGAGGAGGAGTCAGAGCTCCAGCAGGCCAGCAGAGGGGACCAGCCCTGCCGACACAGCAGCAGAGGTTTGTCCAGCACTAGCAGCAGGCCAGGGGAGGCTAGCAGGACGAGCTTTCGCCATGGCAGCTGGAGATGCAGAGGTGATAGGAGAGCTGATTGCAGGTTCAATTCTACTCGACTCCAGTCCAGCCTTTGCATTATTCGATTCTGGTACTTCGCATAGCTTCATATCAGTATCTTTTGCGATTAGACACGGTATCATAGCTGAATCATTTCCTAGGACTTACAAGATCACGACCGGGGGTGGCATTATCCTCGTGAGTGATGTTTGTAAGGGTCGGAGAGTAGTTTTGGGAGGCCGTGAGTTGTAGGTGAGCCTGCTCGTAATGCCGTTGCCGAACTACGATATAGTACTAGGCATGGATTGGTTGAGCAGGCACCACG
Source organism: Iris pallida (assembly GCA_029216955.1). Taxonomy (NCBI): domain Eukaryota; kingdom Viridiplantae; phylum Streptophyta; class Magnoliopsida; order Asparagales; family Iridaceae; genus Iris; species Iris pallida. The sequence continues at coordinate 16,733,073 of JANAVB010029620.1, forward strand.
CCAGCATTAATTGCAGAAGGTGTAGAGTTCTCTTCAGAGCACCGGGGGAGCCAGAGTTCGAGTATTCCAGACGTCAGGCAGAGCAGAGCAGCGGAGTCTTCTATGGAGTCTCGGTCGAGGAGCAGACGTTTCCACACCCCTTGATAGCAGAGTATATGGATGTTTTCCCAGAGGAGTTGCCGGGACTGCCGCCAGACAGGGACATAGAGTTCTCGATAGACTTGGTTCCAGAAGCGGAACCCATCTCTCAGCATGTCTATCGGGTGAACAACAGCGAGCTGGTGGAGCTGAAGAAGCAGGTGGATGAGCTACAGGACAAGGGCTTCATCCGCTCGAGTTCATCGCCATGGGGTGTACCAGTGTTGTTCGTGCCGAAGAAGGATGGGTCAGTACGCATGTGTATTGACTATAGGGCACTCAACAACCTCACGATCAAGAACAAATACCCACTGCCGCGGATCGACGATCTATTTGACCAGTTGAGCGGAGCTTGAGTATTTTCCAAGATTGATCTGAGGTCGAGATATCACCAGGTGAAGGTGAAAAGGGAGGATATTCCCAAGACCGCTTTCAGGACGCGGTACGGGCAGTTTGAGTTTTTGGTTATGCCGTTTGGGCTAACCAATGCACCAGCAGTGTTTATGAACCTTATGAACAAGGTGTTCCACCAGTATCTGGATCAGTTTGTGGTGGTATTTATTGACGATATCTTAATATATTCCAAGACTGAGGAGGAGCACGAGGAGCACTTGAGGATAGTGCTGGAGACTCTCAGGAAGGAGCAGCTTTACGGGAAGCTCTCCAAATGTGAGTTCTTCTTGGATCGGGTGGACTTCTTGGGGCATGTGGTGACTGGAGATGGTATCTCAGTTGACCCCAAAAAGATTGTAGCAGTTGAGGCATGGGCAGCACCGACTTCAGTTGCAGAGATCAGGAGTTTCCTGGGGCTGGCAGGATATTATCGGAGATTTGTGCAGGATTTCTTCCGGGTTGCGGAGCCATTGACTCGGTTGACCCGGAAGGATGCTGAGTTCGTTTGGTCAGAGGAGTGTCAGGCAGCTTTTGATGAGTTGAAGAAGCGGCTGACGACAGCTCCGATTCTGACATTGCCTTCAGGATCAGGTGGTTTCACTATTTATAGTGATGCTTCAGGAAAGGGGCTGGGTTGCGTCTTGCAGCAGCATGGGAAGGTGATTACCTATACTTCCAGGCAATTGCGTCCCCATAAGAAGAACTACCCTACCTACGACCTGGAGCTGGCAGCAGTGATATTTGCTCTGAAGCTGTGGAAGCATTATCTGTATAGTGAGAGGGTGGAGATCTTCACAGATCACAAGAGTTTAAAGTATGTGTTCACTCAGAAGGAGTTGAACATGAGACAGCACAGATGGCTAGAGTTGATAAAGGATTTTGACATCCTACTTCAGTATCACCCAGGGAAGGCCAACGTGGTTGCCGATGCCTTGAATAGGTATCCGACAGCCATGTGTTTGACCATGGATCGGAATTTGCTTGCAGACTTGGAGAGCCTTGGGATTGAGGTGATCATACCCGGAGTGCAGATGCAGCTATGGGGGATGCAGATTCAGTCAGACTTGGTGGAGAGAATCAAGTCGGCACAGTTTGAGGACATTGCTCTACGGTGTCTCCAGGAGCAGGTTCGAGCAGGATTGCTGGAGGGCGAGTTTTCTCTTGTAGAGGATGGTGCCCTGAGGCACGGTTCCAGGTTATGTGTGCCCAGTGGAGATCTCAGGGAGCAGGTTATGCAGGAGGCCCACAGATCTCAGTACTCTATACACCCGGGTGCCAACAAGATGTACCGAGATCTGCGGGAGCATGTTTGGTGGTCAGGGATGAAGCAGGAGGTGGCTCGCTTCGTGGCTAGGTGTTTGGTCTGTCAGCAGGTCAAGGCAGAGAGACAGAGGCACGGTGGATTGTTGCAGCCGCTGCCCATTCCCGAGTGGAAATGGGAGCATATCACTATGGACTTCGTTTCAGGATTGCCGCGTACTCCAGGAGGGAAAGACGCGATTTGGGTCATCGTTGACAGATTGACCAAATCGGCCCACTTCTTGCCGTTCAAGGTGGGTACGTCTACAGAGAGGCTGGCGGAGATGTATATGCGGCAGATAGTCAGGATTCACGGGGTTCCAGTCAGTATCGTCTCAGATCGGGATAGCCGCTTTACTTCCCATTTCTGGAGGAGTCTGCAGACCAGCTTGGGCACTCAGCTCAAGTTTAGTACTGCATACCACCCCCAGACGGACGGACAGTCAGAGCGGACTATTCAGACACTTGAGGATATGCTGCGGACGTGCGTCCTGGACTTTGGAGGTTCCTGGGAGGATCATCTTCATTTGGTGGAGTTTGTCTACAACAATAGTTTCCAGGCCAGCATTGAGATGTCACCTTTCGAGGCTCTGTACGGGCGTAGGTGCCATACACCCTTATCCTGGGACGATGTTGGTGAGCGAGCTTTACTGGGGCCAGAGATGGTTGTTGATACAGCCAAGAAGGTGAAGCTCATCAGGGACAGACTTCGCGTGGCGCAGGACAGACATCGGCACTGGACCGATAGCCACCGGAGGCCCTTGGAGTTTGAGGTACAGTTTAGAGTAGGATTAGATTTAGGTTTGTTTGTTTGTGATTTTTGATCATATTTGTTTATTATATTAATTAAGACCTTGCTTGTGATTAGGTCGAAGACCAGGTTTTCTTGAGGATATCTCCGACTCGTGGTACGATATGTGTTGGTGGAGGCGGAAAGCTTAGCCCGCGCTTCATCGGCCCTTTCGTTATCAGCGGAAGAGTCGGTGACGTTGCATACAGGCTACTTGCCGCCTGTACTAGTGGGGGTCCACAACGTATTTCATGTATCACAGCTGAGACGGTACGTGGCTGACCCTAGCCATGTGCTCGATCATTCAGAGATAGAGGTTGGGCCTTCTCTCAGCTATCCAGAGCAGCCAGTGGAGATTCTGGATCGACGGGAGAAGGTTCTGAGGAACCAGGTGATACCCTTGGTACGCGTCGCATGGAGGCATCATTCTCCAGGAGAGTCTACCTGGGAGCAGGAGGATGAGATGCGCGAGCGCTACCCTTATCTTTTTGGACCGTGAGGTACACTTTCTATCCTTCTCATCAGTTGTATTTCGCCTTTCAATTTCGAGGACGAAATTCTTTTGAGGAGGGTAGATTTGTCACTACCACATTTCTAGTTTGAGGGTAAATTTATCATTTTTGGGGTAATTTAAATTTATTAGAATTTATTTGAATTTTTGGGAATTTTTAGGAATTATTTTAAAATTATTTGGACTAGGTTGACTTTGACTAGTCTTGACCCTTGTAGACTAACCTAGAAGCTAACCCTAGTTAGTATGGACTTGGTTAGGTTATGTGACTCTAGTCTAACCTAGCATGACTTAAGTTAGTGGTAGTTAGTTCATTAGAAATTGAGTGAGGAGATCAGGAATTTAATTGGTTTGAGAAATGACTTGTGGTTTCATAAGTCATTTTGTGACTTAACCTAATAGGACTAGCCAACCTAGTACAAACCTAGCCTAGCCCATCATGACCGGCCACCATTAGCTAAACCTAGGTATTCCCCCACTATAAAATCTCTCCTAAAATCTAGGGTTGCCTCTTTCTTAGGAAAAGCTCAAAGTTCAAGAAGGTTAGTTTCTATTGTATTTTAATGCCTAGAACTCCTTTCCTCTTCCTTTTTCTTTCTAATTTATTCCATTAGGTCCTAATATGCCTATTCTTGCTGTTGCTAAGGTCCCATCTCAGTTTGATGTGATTTGAGTGGATTGAGACATCAAGACAAGAGCTATTGATTGGGGATTTTTCTTGAAAGTTCAAGAATAGGTAACTTCTTCATTTCTCCATGAAATTTTGTTTTGTCTTCATGATTAGGAAGCCCTAGGAGTCCCCTAAGTGTCTGTATAGGTTTCGTGTCAGGTATCATGGGTTTCGTGTCCGTTCTGGACACGTATCAGAGACTGGATAGAGTGTTTGACAAATGCCTCAAAGGGCATTTCGATTGCTTTTGTGCTATGTTTTTAAATAGAAAATTAAGTTTTAATCTTGCTTACTGATTCCTGTTCTTATGTAGTAGTATTAGTGTCGGTTTGTGTCGGATTCGTGGCTTGGACACGCGCCGCACACCCGCGCGCGCACGCTACAGGGATCCCCTGCTACTCGGGGCCTGTAGCGGACACGACACTGGATGTTTGGACACGAGATTTTGGGGGAGTCTCGGGGCACCCACTGACATGCCATGTGTCAAATTTTGTGGGCCCACGTGGCGTGTCGAAGGATTTATTGACAGTGCACTGGTCGCCACTGTCAGTCCCAGACCGAGTTTTTTGACACTGATACGGCCCTATTACTACGGACACGACACCCTAGGACTCAGTACAGGTGCTTGGACACTTAGCTGGACACTAGGTGTACCTACTGACACGAGCACGAGACACAGTAGTGTCCTGTGTCGTGCACACGACACGAGTGCACGTGTGCACGAGGCAGTGCACTGGGAAGTGCACAGTTGTGTCTGATTTTGAGTTTCCTTTGTATTGGACACATCGTGTCCACTTGGGTGGATACCATTATATTGTAGGACACATAGATATTGTATATTTTGATTACCAACCCTCTAAACTTCATTTTATTGTGTTTTCAATGGTTGTTTATCTAATTACCCAAATTCTGAAACTGTACACTGATTTCTGATTTTCCAGATTTTTGATTCTGAACTTTGCCATCAATTTAAACCCTTTAGTACTGTTGGCATGAAGGTTTAAGCCCCTGAGTCTATTCCCCTATATGTCATCTGCCTGTTTGTCAAATTTGGTCTAAGTTGGTGGGTTTTTGATTTCGAAATAGGTTTAAAATGAAAACTGGAACTATATTCAGTTTTCCCTATATTTTGCATATGAGTTTAATTCCAGTTCTCAGTTTTGGCAACTGTTTTAGTCTTCTAAATCACTGTTTATTTCATGTTTTACAATCTATTATAGTTTACCTATATGCAATTTAGTTATATGTCGATTTTGAGTGGATTTGGTGGGAGTTTGAGTTCAAGCATAACTTGGAATCCCTAGGCTCAAAAACCTGAGATTTCATTAGTGTTCTAATGTTTATTATAGAGTTTGTGTTCCCTCCATAATCTGAGAATTGTGTGAAGACTGCAGCTGTTTCTTTCAGTTTGCTTTTTCTGGTTTCTTCACTGAACTTTCCCAAATGAGTATACTGTTTTCTCACAAGCACACACACACACACACACATTTCTCTCAAGTTTTCACTCACTCTCTCTTTCATATATACACAGTCACCTACACAACACACCATGTATCACACACTCTATCCCCATACTATTTTCTGAAATTTACTTCACTGTTCAACACACACACATGTTCCTCTTTTACACATCACTCCCACATTGCCTCCCTCACATACATACACACTTGCCTACCCAATTACACACCCACACACACAGTCTTTGTCTCTCTCTCTATATATATATGTATATTTCCTAGTCTTCTAAATATAGGTTATGTATAGTATGTATACATATGTATGTAATGTATATGTAAATATATGTAATGTGTTGTATTATGCCTAAATATCTAATGTATGCCCTATATACAATATGTGTGTATATATATATATATATATTTATATATATATATATATATATATATATATATATATATATATATATATATATATATATATTACATATATATATATATGTATATATATAAAAAATATATATATATATATATATATATATATATATATATATATATATGTTAAGTTGAATGTAAATAGCTTGTGTTGGTCTTGTGGTATGTAAATACTTACTATAGGCTAGCATGGTTGGGTATAAGTCTTGATAGACTATTATAGGCTTGTTAGGGTTTAGCAAGATTGCTAAACCTAGTTTAGGCTAACCTAGTCTTGTTAGGCCTAGTTTGACCATAGTTGACCTAGTTTGACTTCTAGGGTTGACCAGAGTTGACCAAGAGTTGACTTTGGCCTAGATTGACCTAGAATCATGTAGAATGCATAGTAGGACTTCATTTTACCATTTTGGACTTGTTGTGACTTGTGCTGTTCTGATTAGGAGCCAGACACCACTCCTCGGACAGTACTTTCATAGTGGACACTCAGATACCAGGCGAGTACATTCTCTGATCATTTCATATCCTGCTTAGAATTATTTCCTGCAGTAGATTACTTTACTTGTACTGTCATGTTTGTCACACGGATTGGTACTATACGGATCCCTTCTTGAGATGTTATCCTTAGGGAGCATCGGGTACTACATGTTCTGTGCGTTTCACTTACGTGTCGTATCACTATGCTTCACAGGTTCTTCGATCACTTGTGACATATACTCTTATGATCACAGAGTCTCCTAGAATCTCTTATCTCATTTATTGGGTATCCTAGAATCTCCTAGAATCCCCATTTTTGGGACTTCTATGTTCCACCCTTCGGGGGCTTTGCGTGGAATCATGACATAACTTGGTTGGATCCTTGTGTATTGATTGGGGGTACGAGGGAGTAGAAGTAGACATGTGAATAATACCCAAGTAGTATCTTATCAGAATCTCTTCCATAGTGTCTTATCAGAATCTCCTATGCCATTTACATGTCTATATTGTACTCTGACTCACTAGCCACATGTTAGTTCTCTATTTATAGTAGATATTTCTATTACAGCTTTCTCTCTCTGTTTACATACTGCACTTCTTTCAGTACTTGTATCTTACTTTACCGCATGATTATATCTTCTAACCTGCTATGAACTGTTGAGATGTACTGTACTCGCTCCTGTCCTGACTGGACCTGTTGAAAATATTGCAGAGGACGAGGAGGAGGCTTGCCTGGATACCTACTACGGGGAAGCCTTAGATGACACCTGCGAGCTGGACCCTCAGGAGGACCCAGCTCTAGCTGAGGATATCACCCCGATTGCCTAGACTAGATTAGTTAGGCTTATCTTACTTTATGCGGTCTTGAGACATGTTTTAGCTAGGCTTTTTTTGGTGTTCAGAGTTGTATATATTCTTTCATTCTATATCTGAGACCATGTGCTTCTGGATATTGCTGGGATTATCTTAGACTACTTTTCATCTATTTATTTCCTTGAGTTCTATTTCATATCGTGCTATCTCTTCCTTAGTTGTGATTGAGTTTTACTGCTATGTCACCCCCATTCGGGGAGTATGAACTGTTTAGATACATATTGTTAGATGTATGTTGACCTAGGACAGCGTTCTACCGTCGACACTGCGGCGTAGGCTGGACGTACCCACGTCTCGTGCCCTTACACTAGGGTGCGGGTCGTGACAGAGACTGTGACAATGACACTTCAATTTTCGTCCGCATGATCTTTATCCCTAGGATAACATCAGCTTCCCCTAATTCTTTCATGCTGAACTTAGACGAGAGGAACTTCTTTGTCTCAATGACACTTGCTAGATCTATACCCAAGATCAGCATGTCGTCCACGTACAGACAAACGACAACTCCTCTTCCGTCAGCGAACTTTGTATATACACATTTGTCCGTCTCACTGAGCCTGTAGCCGTTTGATCTTATGACTTTTTCAAACATCTCATGCCACATCTTGGGAGCTTGCTTCAGACCATACAGAGATTTCACCATCTTACAGACTTTGTCTTCGAGGTCCTTGACGATGAATCCTCCTGGTTGTTGCATGTAAATCTCTTCAGTCAACTCACCATTCAGGAAAGCAGTTTTAACATCCATCTGATGAATAACTAGCTTATGAATTACACTTAGAGCAATCAATATCCTGATCATGGTCGTCATTCGTGCTACCGGAGCATAAGTGTCAAATTAATCAATCTCCTGCTTCTGAGAAAACCCCTTGGCTACCAACCTAGCCTTGAACTTATCAACAGTTCCATCGGATTTCATCTTCTTCTTGAAGATCCATTTACATCCGATTGGTTTTGCTCCTTCAAGCAGATCGACCAACACCCACGTGTTGTTGGAGGTTATCGAGTCATACTCATCATTAATAGCCTCCTTCCAGAAGACAGCGTCTCTGGTCTTCATAACCTCATCATAGGTAAGCGGATCTGCTTCCACATGATAGGCGACAAAATCCTCTCCGAAGTCCTTCTGTCTCCACATTCACTTAGACACAGGTTCTATGAGTTCTGGTTCAATAGTTGTTCTTGCAACAACAACTTCTTGGACTACATCGCTATAAGGAGCTTCATCCTCTTGTACACTCACATTGTTCTCCGAAATATTCGCGAAAACAATGTTCTTGTGCCTTGCAAATTTATCTTCAAAGAATTCTGTATCGCGAGACTCAATGATATGATTAGATTGAATATCAAGGAACCTCCGAGTATCACTTTTATTGGCATAATCTAGGAAGATTATCTTCGTAGTCCTTGTACCTAGCTTCTGAATCTTCAAATTCGGAAGCTTCATATATGCCAAACACCCCCAACTCGAATAACATTCAAGTTGGGTCTGACCTTGAACCAGAGTTTATGAGGAGCGACATCGGAAGTTGCATACGGTACTTTATATAGAATGAGAGTAGCAGTAAGCACTGCTTCGTCCCAAAAGCAATTTAGAAGACCCGCAGTCAACAACATTGAGTTCATCATCTCTGTTAACGTTCTGTTCTTCCTTTCTGCAACACCATTTGATTGAGGGGAGTACGGAGTAGTCATCTCATTAACAATTCCATGTTCTCTGCAGAACGATGCAAATTCATGAGCCTTGTACTCTCCACCTCGATCACTTCTGAGTAGTTGTAGATCGGTTTAACGTTCAGCTTCAGCCCTGAAGTCTCTGAACTACTCGAATGCTGCATCCTTCTACTTGAGTATTCATGCGAACGTGCACTTCGAGAAACACTTCGAACCGGCCTCTGTTGAGAATTGATAAAAGTTACAGATATCTGAGTGTACTAACTCCAGATGATCGGTACTTTAATTCAATCGTCTGAGCAGCTTCCTAACAGTCTTGTATCTGCACAGACCTTAAATCCCTCCACCTCCTTACCCCACATTCTGAAAATAAGGTCCCAGTAGGACAGCTTGAGTCTTCTTCTATCATAGAACAACTCTCAATCCATTCAATGAAGTAACTTCATCGCCATCAGCAGAAGTTCGAACATCCCTTCAGCACCGAACATCTTTTCGAAGCATGTTTCTCGCCAAAAAATTACCATTTATCTAGTACGAATGTCCATCTTTCAAGTCTGTATCAGATAACAGACTTCCTGAGATTAGATATTCGGAAAGCTCTGGTACGCGTAACACGCATTCCAGTGTCCTTGTCGGTGGTTCATAACCACTGTCTTGATCTTCAGATATTATGCTAGGTACATGTTCACCATCGAGACCTTCGTCATAACATGGCTCGTCCTTGGTGAACAGCTTCTTCGAGAGCACACGTGGTCAAATGCACTAGTGTCCGACCACTAGTCAGCTATTATGCTAGATAACTTAACATGTGCAACAATAGCAACCAAGTTAAGTAATCAAAAAAACCAAGTTTAGGCATACCTGCTATTTTGGTTTGGGCTTGGCCCTGCAATCCTTCTTGAAGTGACCCTTCTTGCCATAGTTGAAGCTAGCACCATCGCCCTTAGGTCTTTGGCTTGAATTGAGCTGACTTCACCTACAGCTGATAAGAGTCCTTAGCTCGTCTTCAACATAAATCCAGTACAAGAGGCGTTCAAGATCCACCTCTATTTTCTTGCAGTGCAAGTCAGTAATGAAATTGCTCCACCTAGGTGGGAGCTTGGTGACAATTCCCCCGACGACAAATGCATCGACAAAGGTATGTCGTCATCCTCAAGTTTCGGACGTAACTTGAGAAACTCTTTGACGTGAGGCAACATCGTCTTGTCGTCCTCAAATCGCATCTTCTAGACCTTTTCGGTCACGTAGATCTTGTTCCTGTTCTCATCTGCCTTGTAGAGATTCTCTACAGACTCCCAGACGTCCTTAGCATGGACCGTCTTACTATATGACTCTGCCATATAGTCTTCCATAGAGTTTAGGATAAGCAACTTGCAAATATTGTTATCTCTCCTCCACTTGGATTGCAGAGCAGTGGCCTCAGCGACCCTTCGAGCATTTTCACCTTCTAGACTTAAAGGCTCAAGATCTGTCAACACATAGTCAACGCTTATGAGTTGAAGATTAAGGCTGACCTTTCTCTTCTAGACGTTGTAATGCTCCCCGTCAAACTTCTCAAGTTTGTTAAAACTTGTGTCGAGAAGGTTTGCACGGTTGTTTTCCATCGAATATAAATCTTGCTTTGAGATTGTTATTCCCGAGACGTAATTTTTAATGGAAAACTGATAAATGAAACGATTGTAAAAACAACGTTTCATAGCAACGCTTCAAAGAAGGTGCACTACAGCGATCCTTGAAGGATTCTGGGTAACGAAGATCTAAAAAGATTTTGTTACCGTAGGAAATGAATGTAATGCTTCTAAAAAGAAGGTACAAATCAAATTGCTAGCAGCAGCAGCGACGAAAGCCCACAATGAGTTTTAAATTAGATCAGAGAAGAAGAGAAGGAAAGAAGAAAGAGAAAGGCAGCTTTGCTGGGGTGATCAGATCACCGTTGCTCAAAGCAAGATTCGCCTATATACGATCCGCTTCCAGGAACCATCAAGTTCTTAGAGAACTTCTGGAACGCTCGTTAGTCAATTTTTGAGTCTTGAACGGGCTTCCTGAACTTTACGGACTCCCTTAACTCTCTTCTTTGATGAATCTTAGAAAGGAGGTCAGGGGACTCTATTTATAGAGTGGAGTGAGACTTCACCATCTCTCCTATCCGATGTGGGACTAAAATACCAATACATGTTTTACATCATTCCACAATCAACATAGTCGAGAGCTAGCCCACGCCTACCCTCCTAATACACGACCGTGCATGCACGAGGCATCCTGGAGTCCGAGTCTGATCAACAAAAATCAACTTACATCATTGTTATAATTAATCATTTTTCCTTCTAGGAAAATACTCCCACATGGCACACACTTGTGCCCCATTACACCTCATGTGCACACCTCAACACGAGCAATGCATTATATTGAGATACTTATCATTTGGTGTAGCCGATGTGGGACTATCTTTCCTAGTCTAAAGGCAAAAACACCAACAATATTTGTATTAATTAGAATTCATTTGCTAGAGTAAATTTTGGTTGTAACTTCCTTAGAATAACTATTAAATTCTGATTCCATGTTTTGCTGTGTTGAGGTAGCAACTTTGGAGAGGTAGTACCTCCTCCTTGATCCAAGAATTATTGAACCAGATGATTCTCTAAAGAGTAGGTATAACCCTTTTTACATCGATCAAAGATTCATTCCATTATCAGACTATACGTATCTCAAAATCGAAGCAAAAGTTGACTTATTGAATTGTTTAAAATTTTGTTTCAGAACATTGTTTCACAAAGCCAACTTTGCTCGTGAACTCTCGAAGATCGGACGTTGGATCATTGGTCTGAAACTTCCTTCTCAATCTCGGTATATAGATCTTCACTTTCCTCAAGTTTCACTCATTAATTCGATCGTTTGTTAGATTCTAAAACTGGTCGCCAAGTTTTGCGTTAGAACTGAATTTATTTTTAACAGTTTTGTAGCAGCAACTTCGCAGATTTGTTTCTCTCTCGTCGTAGCTCCGTTCGACGAGCCATATGTTCCACTGCACAATAGGTATAAGCAACTTTATATTATGTTAATTTTATCCCATTATGTTGATGTTTGGTTGGTTGAATTCGACGTCAAAGTTGGTTGTTCGAATTTGCGATTTCCACCAATTTTAAAATTATATTTTCTGATACCACCATTAGACTCGTATTTCCTTTTTACACAAAAATGACATATACTTTGTTGAATTTAGACAACTTTGTCTTGACATATTTTTTGGTGCAAAGTAGGCCACCAACGGACCCTGTTTTGATCGGAAATATAATTTTTGCCTTATGTCCAAATTGGACTTATGGGTAGGCTTATTTATCTTCTTCACACATTCCTGACTCATTAGTGTTATATATTTCAGCATTCGGGGTTGTTTGTTCCTTTCCCACTTGTCATGTAATTCCTGATCTAATGAGTTAACTTTTCGATCGTAGTCTAGAATCTTCCTGGAGACCAGACAAGTATACTTTGTTGTATACTTATTTTATTTCATATTTCTGTTTATGATTCAGTTATGTTACATGATCATGATTACTTGTATCGATATAAATTGTGAGTCCAAGCTAGACTTGGTACGATCGACGGTGTTTATCGAGTTATTGGATTCATGTACGACTTAGTTACTAGTAGACTACTATGTACTTGCGAGATATTCTTATATTTCTGTGACCTCGACACACACCTAATACAATATGATATTCATGATAGGTCATAGACCATGGTATCTGATTGATCATCGATACATATGGAACGTTGTGACGGTTAGAAACGTAACTGCTATGATTAATATTTTAGAGACTTAAACAGTTACAAATTGGACATGTTATGGACAGGACTTGGTCAGTGTGGGATTATGGAAGAGGATAGTCGCTAGACGTATGGAAACTTTTACACTTTCCTCTGATGATATACATAGTTGGCCTCTAGCATTTTTTAGTGCTATGCAATCTAGATGTCTTGTGTAGACAGAAGGATCTAGCCTTGGATGAGTCTTAGGCCTACCATATTCAGCCATAACTCCCATACATATGATGTTGTCTTCTAAATTGCACATAAAGGCGAATAGAAACACTCTTACAAACTATATGATTTTATTTCAGTGATATATCTTATATATTATGTATCTTTCTACGTCCCTTTGAGTACATAGTTTATTTCCAGGTTATTGCTAAGCTCCATTAAGACTAGTAGGATTTTATGATGCTTTACTTCATCAGGATTCAGGTATTGCTAGTGGTACATGTTGCCATCACAAATTAAAGAAAAGAAAAGTTTTATTGACTTTCGCCTTTATAGATTACAAATAAAGAAGTACAATCAGAATCCTAACATCAAGGGTTCGTAGTACAAGATAAGATCTAGAAAAGTGTGACGATGGAGATCAAATACTGTAGTAACTCCTTTACTCCATTAATGATCGACTGACGAATGCCTTTCTCTTTGATATGCTCTATTTTCTGTGTGTCTTCTATTTCTTCGTCAATGTGTGAGTATCGAAAGAAAAGGGGGTACGCCCCTATTTATAGCCACCTTGAGGCGGCGATGAGATGTGATCCACTACGGGATCAGCGTAATCTTGGTTGTTACAATTATTTGCTATAGTTGATTAACTGCGAAGTCCGATCAAGGTGACACATGGCATTGATTAGAGAAGATACAGAGATCCTAAAGGCACTGTTGTAGAAGTTGGCACTTACCAATTATAGCTGCTAATCGTATAGCTTAGTCATGGTGACACGTGGCTTATACTGTGATATGAGAAGATTTTATGTTAAATAAGGCGGTTATAACGTGCACACCATAAACGCGAGATAAAATTATCAAGATTATATGTTTGATCGGTTCGACACGTGACATATACTGAGATTTAAAAGAACCTCTTGATTTAATAGGGTGGTTAATAATACACGCTATTAATGTGTGATTTAAATCACCTAGCAGTTTAATTAGATGGCCCAGTTGATTGGACATGTGGCACATACCTAGATTCGAAAGAGTTTATCTTCTGGAGATGAAGATTTAGTCGCATGGATACTGTCGCATTAGGACTTTCAGGAGTACTGTCGCATGAAGTCTTGGCCGCATGAGACTTTACGGAGTACTATCGGATGAGGAGAGTGTACACGTGGCACTGCATCGATATCTTCTTTAAACATGTAGTAACTAGAGTTGTAGACTTTCTGCTGCTGCTCTTGTATGGGGCACTCGAAGCATCAAAGAAATAAGGACCTCCTTGGGAGCCGCAGTTTGGTTTGCAACCTCTTAGCCACATGACTTGATGTGGTTCGAAGTGAGTGGGTCTTTGGGAATTTTTCAAGCTTCTATAAGACCCCCTTCAAAGTTTTTAAATTTTGGTTAAGTTTGGAATACTTTAAACAGAAGCATGGACGCATAGAGTTTGGGCCATCTTGCCACGTCCCGATCCCGCAAGGGTCGTTCGTCCTCGCTTTGATCCATGCGGGATCGTTCGTCCTCGCTTTGATCCATGCGGGATCATTCGTCCTCGCTAAGACGTGATGTCGTGCAAGCCTAAGTTGCGCTTGCACATGGCCAGTACCTGCACCATACAACTAGACAAATCAAAACACACGCACGCAACGCATTTAATTGCAGAAAACCAATATTGAACACAAATTTGAAATGAAAATACTTCTTTTTAGAATACAAGTACAATGATTTGCGACTCAGAATGTCATAGCATGGCTTACATATTTCTCTTTGAAACTCTTTTGAAAATAACCACAATGCTCATACAACATATCACTTTATTACATACTCGAAATATAAAAACACCTTCAAAGAAAAACTTGCAACATGACTTGAAATAAAATAGCTTCGAGGCGATCCACAAGCTCTACTGGGCTGGACGAGCTTTAGCGTCTCACCTAAATTCTCCTTTCTCCTTGCTATCTGAAATAATGCCCACAACGTGGGTCAGTACACATCATATACTGACGAGAGAAGCTTTTGGCCGAACTCTCAAAAATTTGCACTAAGTAGACAGTAAAGCTAGCATACATTTATTAGTGATCTTTCTACTTGTCTAGATTTTTTTTAAGCAATTCATGATAAGAAACATAAACAAGAAATCATCACTTATAGAGTGATTCTTACTCACGGTCGACAGTACACCCCTGCACAAGACAAGAAATAGCACAATTTGCATATAATATAAAACATACTATCCTTCTCTACATTTGGTGTTAGGTTTGCAATAACTCTGATTACATGCATGCACCTAACTACATGTTGGTCCACGGGTCATTCCCCGTGATTAGCCGATGTGACTCTATGGTTCAGCTCGTCGCTAGTGAACACTCTATATACCCCTCTGATCGCGAGGTTTCTTTATCTCAGGGTGTTACTCTAATCCCCCTAGGCTGAGCAATTTTGATGCCTCGGAACCGGTCGTGGAGATTCTTTACTTGTGCACAAGTTGTCTAGGACCATTACAAAAATGCAACTCTATCATATAAATCTCTATTATAACAACTGTGCAACATTTCTGACTTTTCATATTACTCTTATCTCTATTTTCTATACGGCAAGCCGTATCATCTCTATTATGTAACTTTAGCAACATTAATAGAAATATCTTTACAGCATAATAAGAGAGCATGTAAGCATTCATATTGAAATGAGTAAGGCAACAGTTCTTTGATTTAGCATGTGATTCATTTTTTTATACTTATCTTTTGTTGGTTCGATATCATTGATCAGAGGCACGCAACAAATGAGTGGACTAGAGATCATTTTCTTAGGACGTGGAGATAAATGTTAGCCCGGTCAAAGCAACTCACCAAAATGAATCTCATTCGAGAGGAGGGACTTCACGCACCGCCTACTCGTCCTGTATTGGCACCAACATTTTATTAGCATATTTCGGTCTCTTTCTCTCAAGATTCGGAATGAATGCGAAATACGATGAAAGCGAACAATGAAAACCAATCATCGAAAACCAACACGAAAATGCATTCATCAAAACCAAGCAGCGAAAGAAAATATCCAACGAAAACTCTTGGATTCATTTCAATATAAGCCGATCCATTAGTTAGAAAGGTTCATTGCATTTTATTCGTGATCAATCGATATCGATAAAGGTTTCCCCAAATACTCAGTTCAAGACTATGCTAGCAAGCCGTGGGTATTACATAGTAGACCGCGAGGAGCGGGACACTACATAATAACCCACTGAGAAAAAAATTTGTCCTTAAAACTTAAGGAATAACTCACCCCCATCACGGTCCTGATCCTGTTGGAGGGTCATCAAATTGAAAACTCGAGGCCTCCGCAACTGTTCATTGTGCGGTTTGTCTCGAATCGACGGTAGGTCTCTCAACGGCCCACGCTCTTCAGTATCATTTCCGTTTTGTGCCGCATGTCTCTTCTTTGGACAATCTCTAAAATTATGGCATTTATAACCACAGTTGAAGCATTTTTTGTTAAGGGAACGACAATGTTCTTGATATGGCCCTATCTGCCGCCAAAAGTGCACTCAATTCTGTTGCGAGGTTCCCCCTCTGTCTTTTTTATCTCCATCGTGGTATCTTTTAGTAGATTGATTACGACTGGTCTGAACTCTCACTAGTGCAATCCTCAGGTTAAACTGCTCCATCTGTATCGCCGCCTCGAAGGCTTTGGTATATGATTCACACTCTCGATTTAGAATACTCTTTTGAATGTCCTCGTTTAGACCATGTATGAATTGATTCATGTGAACCCTCTCGTTAGAAATCATTGTACTAGCAAACTTGGCAAGTTTAGAGAATTCTGACTCGTAATCCTCCACCGACATGCTTCCCTGTTTCAACGGCATGAATTCTTCCTCCTTCTTCTGACTGATTGCAAGAGGAAGATACTTTTCCAGGAAAGCGTGCTTAAACATAGTCCATGTAATCTTTCCATCTCTTGCCCTGGTGCACAGCTCTGGTTTCCTAGCCTCCCACCAGTCATCTGCCCGCAACCGAAGCTGTAGTGTAGCGCATGCTACCTTTTTGCTGCTAGGAACGCCGATAAAAGAGAACAAGCATTCTATTTTCTTGATCGAGTCCATCACCTTATCTGGTGATGTCCTGCCCTCAAACTATGGAGGCTTAGCATTCAAAAAGTTCGATGGTTCAAATGGTACTTTCTTGCGAGCCTGTTGTGGCTCATTAGGTTTCATGGGCCCAATCTCAAAAATTCCTGTCAGATTGTTTGCTGCGGTGGTATCCGGATTGCCCGCAAGCAAGGATACGAATCATGCTAAGGCATCCAGCTGCCTCTGTTGGGCCATACTACGGTCCTCAGCTTCATTTTATTGAGTTTCCATTAGGGGCATGTTGCGCCATGCTATGTTCCTCAGCTTCCTTCCGCTGAGTCTCCATCCGGCCAAAATCCATTCAACCGGATCGGTCGAGTCAGATGGTCGAGGAGCCATTCCTCAACAAAAGAGTGTAATTTCTGTCAGTCTCATAAAATATTATGGACTTATTGTATGGGACATTGATTTTTATAATTCGAAATCGGGACCTATGAAAGCCAACAAAATACTTTATATATTTTTTGAAATCGATATTTGAAAGAGGCCAAGGACGTAAAGCCGTGATCTGATACCACTTTGTCACGCCTCGATCTCGCTAGGGTCGTTCGTCCTTGCTTTGATCCATGCGGGATCGTCCTCTCCCCGATCCCGCTAGGGTCGTTCGTTCTCCACGTGTATGATAATCAAATTGTATCCTAAATTGGTTCTTAATATATCGTCCCCATCATTCTACCTTGTTATCATTGGGTTCTGTTCCATCACCCTACTAGCTCAGGATAGAGATATCTTTAGTTCCTCTAATTCAGTTCCTCATAGAACTTCACCTTTATTAGTTTTGAGGCAGCTTCTTTGAATAGTGTAGTAGCTTAGTAACTTATAGCTATGTTGTGTCAGGTTAAGTATCAGTATTGATTATGGAGAGTATGGCTTGTGGGTCCATGAGTGGTTCCATTGGATAGGTGAGCATTAAGTCAGTGTATAAGCCTAGAAGTAACTCATAGTGTAGTACCATTTGTAGTAATAGTTCTAAGACATGTGTCAGAGTATAGTTAACAGTTGGTATCCTAGAATATCAAATATGCGTCCAGTATAGTTATGGAGTTAGTGACTGTGTACCAAGGGTGCTTAGAGGGTGCAAGTGTCCAAGATGTATCAGGATTGGTGAGTAATAAGTGACAGTTGTAGCCTATCAGTTTAGTATTAGTGAGTGTTATTGAGGGTGATAATATTAGCTAGGTATATCAGTGTGATATTAAATATAGGGTATTGTGAGGGAGTATCATGAGAGTGGGAGTGCAGGTATCTAAGACAGTGAGAGAGGGATCCAGCTAGGCCACCTGTGGCACAACAAATTGTCCCGCACCAGCAGAGGGAGACACCCCAGCAGGGTAGGAATTTTGCGATGACGGTCGAGGGGACCGATGTTATAGGTAATAGGTTAGCAGGTTTTGTTCTGATCTTCTCATTTCTTTTCCTTTCTATCTATTGATCTGTGTGATTCCTAGTATCTTATAGTTTGCATTAGTAATATTGTGCTATAGTATAGTTAGTAGTATCTCTTGATAGAGACTGTAATATCGTGATAGGTGGAGACCATAACCATGTATGTTTGGTAATCTTTGATGTTCTTTTCAATAAAATTGTATGTTGTATAATTTTAGATAGAATTTTCTTAAGACCATGATTTGATGGAGGCGACTTGACCAAAGTGAGGATTATGAGAATAGAAGGAGACGAGATGTATGAGTGAAACATATCTTTTGGAACATGAATTATTCATTTCGTGTCCTGTTTTTATTTTAAATTTCGAGGACAAAATTTTTCCTAAGGTGTATGTCCTAAATAAGATACATGGTGTTATGTCATTGGTATCTCATGATACACACGGTTAGAGTTTGGTGTATACATGTGTTCTTTTGTTCAAAATAATCCAAATTCGTCATAGTATTCATCCTTGTTTTTAGTAGCCATAACAACTTAAAAATATTATAACTCCTAACTCAGGACTCCGATTACTCTTCATTTTTTTGGAAGAACCGTATCGAAGTTAGCTTTTCAAATATATATATATATATATATATATATATATATATATATATATATATATATATATATATATATATATATATATATATATATTAATATGCCAAATTCGTTCTGAAACTTTCTGTAAAATTGTTTGAGTGTCAGGTGTCCGAATGACAAACGTGTTTCGATGTTTTCGCAATTTTGAGAGCTTACGGATACGAAAATACGATCCATTTGAAGTTTCAGAAAGTTTGTACGAAGGGCTACGACATAGTTTAACCCTAAAATTTATTGAAAGGTCTAATAAGTGCAGTATTGATTTCAAGTAGAAAACTGACTGTACGACATAGACATTTTGTATATCCTATGAGCCTATGTAGTATAGATATCAAGTGAGTGTAGATATCATACGTTGTTAAGTATATGTATAATATAGTACGTATATATATTATTGTTAGGTAATATGAATTATTTAGTGTGTTAGTGTTGATACAAGTGGTTATAAGTAAACAAAGTTTAGATAAGTTACATGTCAAGGTATTAGAGTTTGGGACAAAGTACTAGTATGATACTTGGGTACCATGAGGATATTGGATCATGACACTGAAGTATTACGAATAACGGTAAGTGAATATTGGGACTTGAATATGGTATCATATTTGGTATCAAATATTACTATTAGAGTTAGTTGGGTAAGTATCTAGGAGAATAATGTATTGGTCAAGTAACTAAGATATTGGATATTAGAACTAAATAATGGATAATATCAAGATGTCGAGTGCCAGAATTAGGGTGAGTATCTTAGATGTAAGATAATTGTAGATTTTGGTCACAAATTAGTATCTTAGAAGTTGGTATCATATGATACTTAATGTGGTACCATGGTACCATGTGCAAACAAGTGGAATATGTGTGGAATAAATTAGAGTGCAGTATCCTAGAGTGTATTAATGCATTTAGAATACTAAGATAACAAAATATTAGAACTAGTATGAGAAGATACTAGGATATTAAGGTAAGGTTATGATATTGAGTATTGGGTTAAGATACCATGGTAAATGTAGTGTCAAGCTTGGGTAATGGGTTAGGTATCAAGGTATGACTTTAGGTATTGGTCAAAGTAGTGTAAAGCTAAGGTATTAGTCTAGAAACTAGAATACGGAATAATATGTTAAGAAATTGAAGGTAATGAGGAAACACTTAGGCCTCGTTTGGTTGGCGGAATCTTCCGGTTGGGAAAGGAAAGTGATTACTTTCCTATGTTTGGGCGTCCAAGGAATTGAGGAGAAAAGGAAAGTGATTCCCAATGGAAGGGAAATTAGGGGGGAAAGTGATTCCATCCATCCAAGGAAGGAATCACTTTCCCACATTGAAGTATTCACTTTCCTTTCCAAATTCCTTGGCATTGCCAAACATCGGAAAGGAAAATCAATAGGAATTAAAGTTTCCCAAAGGAAAGGAAATGACAAGGAATTGATTTCCTTTCCCTTCCATTCCGCGAACCAAACGAGGCCTTAGATAATTCTTTAGGGATAGCATATAGCTATGTATGCACTACAAAAAAGTGACTTTTTGGGATAGCTAAATTTCGTTGTAAAAAGTGTCTAAATTGTCCCAAATTATAATTTAGGACAAATTTTGAAACGGTTTAAAACAGTGCTATTAGGGTGCGTGCAAAAAAATTTGTGACTGAAAAAACCGTCCTAATAGGATTTTATGGTCGAAAAAACCAATCATCCAAAAAAGTCTAAATTATTATATTTTTATGATAAATTATTAAACCATTCCAAAATACAAGTATTTGTGACAAATAAAAATCGTCCTAAAAATTAGGGTATGTATTGAGAATGGATTTTAGTTAATTTTTTGGGACAATTACAGATCCGTCCCAAAAATTAATAAAAATCTTAAAAATTAGTATGAAATTATTATTTTTCATGTACCTATAAAACATACAACTAAAAGACGACAAAATCCATTTATAACTATATAAGTTCAATTGGCAAATGAACAAAAAAGCTTAACATCATTAAGTATCATTTATCATCATTTACAAAATAAATCGAAAACATATTACATGCATCTACACCATCACTTACAAAATGAACCCAAAACATTAAACATCTACACCATCATTTACACAATGAACCCAAGATGATTTAAATATTTATGTATCATCTATTAAACATTTACAAAATTACGCCACAATATTTTCCATCACAAGAGCTAGCCACCGCCCATCATTTGATAAGTGAATCCAAAATACTTTTGAATGACCCACAAATAAAATTAAACATGAGAACAAGACATGTTTGCTGATATGTTACTCTACTCTTTTTGACATTAGAAAATAGAATTAGAATATTTAACCAAAAGGAGAAAAAAAAAGAACATAATATAATAACACACCTATACATACAGATAAAGACTTGGTTTACCAAAGTAGAGACCATATGAATACTCAATCCTGTGTGAACTTGGATAATGGACCAATATAAAAACAAGGAATTCCTTACTGATGAAAATCACCGTCTTTGACAACAAATTACAAACTGTACAGATTCTAAGTGAAAGACAACAAATCCAGGATAACATGCACATTGTAACATATTTCATAATAAAAATATAATAGAGTCGAACATAAATTCGATATTGTATAGTCCAGAAAAGAAACCCATGATAATAAAAAGTTAGTAATATATAAACATATAGTTAAAAATTGATAAATCTGTTTAAGTCTATGAACAGGAAGAAAATAAGTTCAGAAAACAAGTTCAACTTCCAACTGGAAAAAAAGAAAATGGAGAAGTAGCTTGAAGAATCAGAGAGAGAAAAACCAAACATAAATTTCACACTGAATGATCATGTTGGTTACTTCCATCTGTAAATAGGTGTTACGACCTATAGAACAAATAAAATGAAGTGATATATGCATGTTTTAAATAACGATGACATTAACTAATATATGCATGCATGGTAGAACATAATTTCAAACTTGTGGGTTGTTTTTTCCCTAGTAGTATGGTCAATTCTAGATCAAAGTTGTAAGTTGTAATTAGATGGTTGTCCTGAGTGCTTAAGCAAGACCTGCAAAGTGAATGATTTGCCCTGAAAAACATCATATAAGGTGCTTGATACTATCGATCCTCATACTCATAAGAAGGATCCGATACCGATTTTGATACTACGAACCTTGCTAAATATACACGTCAACCTTGGCCATCCCTGAATCCTGCACAAGGGGAAGCCTAGTGGCAGGTACCATGGCAAATGTAAGTTTTTGGCGTAAACAGTTAGTTCTATTGTTCTATGGTTCAACTTACAATCTATATATTCAACCTCCCTGAGATGGTTGTGGTCATAATTGTGCGAAACATAACTAGCTTTACAGTTTTGAAATCAAAAGAAAAAAGATTATCCCAAACCTGGATGGATATTTACTGGCAGATAATTGAATTAGTAAAAATGTAACAAAAATTTCAATATTGAAAGAAAAGCGAGTAACAAACCCGATAGAGCTGTGATTCTTCACAATAGATACCTAGTGTAAATGTGTATCTTGTGTTAGTGCTCGTGGTTAACATCGACTTGTATTTTTTTGGTGTTTGAAGGACGCAAAAAGTGGGTAAATATTTCTTTGTAGATTTTTATTCAATAAAATTGAGCTAGGAACCATGCACTACTTATTTCTCAAAAGAACGAAAGAGGATAACTGTGTTCGGAAGTAATATAAATATTAACTACTCACTTCAAGTATCTTTGTATTCCAATGTCATATTACCTAAACTCAGTAAGGACTCAAACAAATGACTAAGCTAAAGCTGGAAACCTAGTGCCACAATAACCACAACAAATTACTGCATTCTAATTGTTAGCACAAACACAAGCCTTGTGCAAAATCCTATTACTTATAGATGGGATAGAATCTGCGTGGAAAGGCAAATACACTCTACAAGACTGCAAAATACTACAGGGATACAAATAGATATTAAATTGGATTGATATTGTGGATACATGATATTACTGATTTCCATTAATTTTATATGGTACATAGAGGCATAACATTCTCAAAGAGACGACAATAATATACAATGCCCAAAGGAGCCTTCACAAATTGGTCATGAATAAAAGTATGGTGTTATTTGAAATATAGTTTGTTTTAGCCCATTTGTATTAGACTATTAATGTTCAGAATATTTTGACCACAAAGCTACATTTAGTACACCAAGAAAGAAGCATGTAACTAAGAACTAGAATAAGGGTACATAGATATTACACTATCATTAATATACTATCTATCATTTTTCTGTTGTACATTCAGATCTATCATTTTTACATGTTATATTCCTTTTGCATTAAGCCCATGAACTACTAAGTTACATGGAATTAAAGTGGTAAGAACTATTTTCTGAATTCTCCTCTACTGAACCTAGTACGTCATCAGAAAGAGCCAGACACCTTGCGGCAAAACTCCAATGTCTAGAGGAAATGTAAGCATAGAAATACTCCAATGTCAAGAGGAAAATGAAATCATATTTTTAACAAAATTATAGAGGTTTTTATTTCATTTTAATCATGAGATATGGATTTTGAAGCAAGAGCAATTAGCCTACCTCATAGACATCATCATCATCAACACTATCATCTGAATGGGCAGGGGATGGCTAGGAAAATTTTATCCCCTTTAAGATATCCTTCTTTCCTTGTTAGCCTCCATAAGGGAAGTCTCCAACAGAACTTTCACATCAGGATTGAGTTCACTGATGAACTTGATTGGAGAAACCATACCAGCGGCTTTGTTGTCGATTGGTTGAGTAGAGCAGCAAATGATGCATGATTACTCCTTAGTGCTATTCCATATGGTATTCTCCTACAATTAACCAAAAATAGAACTAAAATGTATGAAGGAATTTATTTGCCCAAGGAAACATCAATAATCTCAGACAAAGTAACAATAGAGGAAGAAGTCAGTTATTAGACTTTCTTATATAATGCCAGACAGGACTCGTAGCACGTCTCTGTATAGGGACTGAAAGTAGGGAGAGCGCTGTTAGCTTCAATTGAAAGGATAGGAATATGTTACCACTTTAGAAGAATGCACGTACACATAAATGATATCTCAAAAAGATTGATTCATTACCATATATGTAGTTTAGCGACGATGTCTCTAAATGATCTTTTATAGACCGTATTCTATTGCATAGGTATCTGTAGATAGGGAAATAAATCCATCCCTATGGAAGAGTTATATGGACAACCTAATTAATGAATCTATGATTGAAACTGAAACAAAGGAAACTGATAATTAAACATCCGAACCCAAAATGGTTGCATCACACCAGTTTGCAATCAATGCCTTGACAGTTTAGTTGGGAATCAAATTAATGTCTGCAAGTGTTTGTCGTGTCTTGGGACAAGCATAGGAATCAAATTGGTGTATGCAAGTTCTTGCAAGAAAGCATGAGGACATCACAATGATTAGAGAAAAAAACATGTGATAGATAAAAAATGCAGACATGTGGTCCATGAATAAGAGCATCTAATATAATCAAATGAATAGAGACAATGAAGAAATAAAGGATATACAATACTTAACAAGAAATATACTTTTCATTAACTCAATAAATGTTAGCAGCATGTACCTCAGTAAATGCTAGCAGCATGTAGCTCTCCCTGGGAATACTAAGAAGAGCATAATCCACATTATATACTTTTTGCTAATCTATTTTTTTAATCCTTCCTACAAGCTCTATTGGAAATGATGGGTCTTTCTCGATCAAATTCTTAATCTTGGAGTACAGTCCAAGATGGCTATTCTTAATATTTTTTTGTAACCTTGGTCATATACTTGTTTGGCTTAGCCTATTTGTTATACTGCTTGGTTCCTTGATACATTTCTCTTAACAATATAATATACACTAATTCATTCTTTAGTCTTTCGTAACAGGTGAGACATGTATTTGATGAAGAGATGGTTTGTATTTGATAATGAAAAAGATAAAACGGAAAGTTTCATGTTAGAAAGATACCTTTGCTGTAACTGTATGTGCAATACATGCCAGACCCCCTATCTCCAGTACACATATCTGCTTCAAATACTCTACCAACTGGTCCTAAAGCAGCACTCATACCTGCCCCAAGGGAAAAATGCATTCGACTGCTAAACTAACAGTTTAAACAACAATCAATCAATATCATTAAAGGCCAAATTAATTGAGATAATGCAGAAGATGGATCTGCATTATACAACTCTCACGTCCTCCCACTTTCTAAACCAACACAAATATAGAAGTACAAATCTTACTACTTTGCTTTTGTACTTGCAATCACTGTTTTGAACCTCTTGCTGGTCGATCTAGGTCTCTAGATTGACAATATTAATATATTGGTCAAATTGCTAATGACAAGTAAAGACATAATATATTAGCAATATGGACCCTAAATACTTCGATAGACCAGCCTTGATAAGTTTACTAGGAATTGCTTCAAACTGCATATACAAATTGGCCTTTGTTAATATGCAGAATCCAATTGTCTGTTCACAACAGAACAATTTCACAGGCCTGTTGAATTTTCCAAAAGCAAGGTTTCTAGTAGAACACAACCTATAATTTTACCTTATAATCCTACTATTACTGTTCCAGAGTCCTTCATCTAAAGGCAAATGATGAGTGTGGCATAATCTCAAGTCCGACAAACCTTGCTTCTGCGATACAAAACAAAGAATCAATTAGCAATCCGACGATGTGAGAATGCAAACAATTTTAAGATGACCAACTATTACGGGTTCAAGCCCAACAAATGATATTCCTGATCAGAAATCAACCAGATTGGAAGCCACTTGACGAGTACACACATGCACACAAAAAGTTTCATGGTAATCAACTGAGCCAATAGTATCATGAAACTGAAAATAAAAATAAATCCAAATCAAGAACACATTAAACCAATGTTGGTAAAGGTTCAAAAAGTTTTAGTTAATTTTAAAACTTTAGGGAATTCAGTCAGAAAATTGTCAGCATACTTAAGTTTCTGCAATGTTCAGACAGTTTGTCTAATGGACCCCAAAATGATTGAAACTTTCCAAAAATAGCCCAATATAAAAAGTATTGGTCGATATATACCAGCCACCTTTTTAAACCTTAAAATTATAATTCGAAACACAGGTCCATTTAAGCTTCACATGCAAGCTAAGAAGCACATATACTCCTAAATACATGTTGTGTCCCTGTCGTGTTGACACACGTATCGAGCACGCCACTGACTACACTAGGACACAGCAATATGTGCATATATATTTTTTTTTGGAACCAGGTAAATTGTTTCTGGAATCGCTCCCACTGGGATTCGAACTCCTGACCACTCGGGCCGCATGCATCTCTCTTAACCACTAGGCTAGAGGTCATCTGCAATATGTGCATATATATATATATATACATATATATATATATATATATATATATATATATCCAGTAAAGGACATGTTGTCCACTATTTGTTTGTTCTTTATATTGCAGGAGACAAATTAATATATAAATATAAGTGTTTTATTGCGATATGGAGAGGATTCTACACACATGAACACACATGTGTGCCAAATGAGAGAAGGGAATTAGCCAATTAGTTTGATCATCACTTGTCAACTTAAATTTTGAAGACTGCACAAAATTGTTCACTTAAAATTAGATTATATAAAACTGAAAGGAAAAAAAAAAAACCTCAAGTTGTCCATTTCTAAACCTCCAAAAGAATTAAAAGGAAGAATAGGTTAAAAAACACTCACTATCTTCAAAAACAAAAGTAAATAAAGTATATGTAGAGTGTCCATCTTATGCTGCTAAAAAGGAAACAAACTACAAATAAGAATTACAAAAGCAAAAAAAAAAAATTAAGAATAACTGATGGAAACAAATCAATAGGAAAAAAAAACATGCCAACACCATCACATTCAACAGTAATGCACTTCTAAAGCAATAACAACTTATGAAAGCACGAGGAAAATAGCAAACTGTGATAAGATAATCAAGATGACTGCTTGTAAAAGATACAGTGGAGAGAGCAACTTCTTACATATGATGGACGGACACCGACACTTTAAGGTATGATATCAACATGGTGTCAAGAAGATGACTTTGTTTTTGTAGTGTCAAAAAAAACAAATTGGTTTCTAGCTCTCCAGAAAATGAGAGGGTTCAATTTTGTCCAAGGACACTGATGGTCTAGATACATAGTTTCCGACTGCTATGTTTTATATAGAATTGTTGAATCTGAGAAATGGATAAAGGTCAAAAAATGGAATACACTAAGAAAGCGATGAAATCATGAAATTAGCATTATGGGAAAATGATAGAATCTCAACTCAAGCATACATTATGTATTCATATAACAAGATCAGTACAATCTAGAACTCAATTAACATTAGAACAATTCTATAGATCTTCAAAGTACATAAATTAACTTGATAACTAGCTCTAATCCTTTGGATCTTTTTTTTTTTGTTTCAAAATACTCGGCAAAACTTGTCATAGCTTTTAGCAAATTGTATACCATTGAGGATGTTGCAAAATATTAGCATAAGGTAAAGTTAAACAAAATTCAGAGTCATAAACAAAATTCAGAAAATATTGGCATAAGTTAAAGTTTTCAGCAGATTGTATACCTTTGAGGATGTTACAAATTTCAGAAAAAACAATATTCAGGTAGAGCTACTTGAAGCAATCTTTTCTAAAGATAAAATAATGAGCCTATAAAGTATAACGCATTGAGAGCATAGGGCATCTCCGATACCACAGTAGTCACAAAAACTACATACCATAATGCTTAAATCAGCAAAAACTAGCTTAAATCTAGTTCTGATAGCTCTGATTTCCTAACCATAAGTGAAGGTAATAATTATTAGGACTGTTTCCTATAACTTCCACACTTATTACTCCAACAGATTTGAGACCAACGAGGAAGAAGCTCATGATCAGAGCAAAAGAAAGGCGACAAGAAACCTAAACTTCACATATACAACATGCAAGGCATCAATCTGAAGATCAATAGAAATCATTCAGTCCCTTCAACATTTAGCAAGATCAGAGCCACAGAAGGTTCAAACATTGTAGAAGCTGCTGCATTATGGCAAGGATCCGATGGGTTGACTTGAATATAAGTTGATTTCCAAATACCATGATTATGAAAAGACAAATATATATAATATATAGATTGAAGTAGCTACTGATATAATATAAAATTTTCATCAGCATCAAAATCATACCTAAGATAATTAAAATCTTAATTAATCAAACTCCCTAGTATGTTTAACATCTGCAAGGAACAGAGCCAGTTTCACGCTCTCTCCCAACTGAGCTATCCCTGCATATTTTTGAAACTTATAATTCCTACATGAACGCATAATCACAATAATTTGACAAAATTAAAATCTGCAAATAACAGAGCCAAGTTCAAGCTCAACTCCATTTATAATAGTTTAACATCAATCCACAATGGGAGTAATTGTGCTGAAAATCCCACAAATTTCCAAGGACGAATTAGGGTCCGCTTGGATTGAGGGTTAAGAGAGTTAAGTGAGGGGAAGTAAAGTGAGGGGAAACTAAAACCATGCTTGGTTTGAGGGTGGGGGTTTAGGAGGGAGAGTTATAAAGGGTTAAGTGAGGGTTTATTTCACTCTCTTTTGTCCCATTTTTTAACCCCCAAATCGGAGGGTTAACGAGGGTGATTGAGGGGTTTTGTTTAAAAATAAATACCCCTCGTTTGTTCTATAAAATATCATGATTTTTCTTCCATTTTTTTTGTTTTCAACATGTTGCTCCGTACCTTCCTAATTTGTGAAAATATTTTGACAAGTTATAATTAAAATTTCAATTAAATTTAATTTTATGACATATGTAATAAGGTTATTTTGGTAACTATCATACTTTTATTAATTCTCTTCTCACTCAAAACCTTCAATCCAAGCAATAGTTATTAAATACCCCTCACTTAACTCTCCCTCCAATCCAAACAAGTTCTATGTATTGACTCTACTCCCTCTCACTTAACTCCCCCCTCATTTAACCCCACTTAACTCTATTTTTTTTTTCTCCCTCAATCCAAGCAGACCCTTAATGTTTATTCGAAGAAAAAAAACCAAAAATTTTATAAATAAATCATACCGGAGGGTTATCGGTGAGGCACTTAGGAGGTTTGAGGATGAGGGTGCTCGGAGCGGCACCGAGGAGGAGGGTGCTAGAGCACAGGTTGAGGAGAACAACTGGAGAGGGGCCACTTCCTTCTGAGCTTGCGGATCGTCTCCTCCCCCACCTCCTCCAAACCCATATAAACCAATCTTCACTTCTTCTAAAACAAAAATAGCAAAGAAATCCCCAAATTTAGCAAAAGAGGAAAGCCCTAGATTTTGGAAAAGAATTGGCTAGAGAAGGAGGAGAGGTTTATCAGAAGAAATTTGCCGAGATTTTGGGAGTCGATGGACCATGGGGCCTCAAAGAGGGACCGAGCCTCCACCGCAGGGATAGGGAAGGGATGCTCGGGGCTGTTGAGGCCGGGGTCCGCCGGAGTAGTAGTGGAAAGGAAGAGAGAGGAGGGGCTTGGGGTCTTCCGGAATGGCACTGGAGTACCAGTGGAGAGGAGATGGAGAGAGAGAGGAGGGAGGCTCTGTTCTTCAACACCATGAGAGTGAGAGGAAGGCGGATGTGGGGTTTATGAATGGTGGGGATTTATGATGAGAGATCCAACGGTTAGAAAAGAATCGGAGACGGAAACTTTTTCCAAAAAAATTGGTAATGGACAGTCAAATATTTGTCATTCCTGTTGAGATTATTTCAGAAATTTTCATCCAAAAGGATAAATTTAGGAAGAATAGCAAGAAAGAGAAAAAATTTATAGAATTTGCATGTAGAGAGAGATAAAGCCAAAGGAGATGGCGGGCGGGAGCAATTGGGCGCTGACAAGGTTGCCACCGCCAAAGGAGATGGCGGGCGCAAAGTAGCAGCCCGCTGACGTGGCAACCACCACCATCACCTCTGGCGGGAGTGTTGACGTGGGGGGCATCGCACCATTTAAAATGGTGGGTTGGGGGGGGGGGGGGGGGGGGGGGGGGAGAATCTGCCTCGTTGGTCACGCTTGCTGCCATGTCGAGGGGAGCAGGGTCTCAGCTGATGGCCAGTGTCGGCGGAGAGGGGTTATGTCTCAGCTGTATGTTGGAGACCTGCTGAAGACCATCCAGCTTCTTCTCCTTCTCCTTATAAATTGAAGTGGGGACTCCAATCCGAGAGACATTCCTCCATTCTTTTCTCCTCCATATCTTCTCCAGCAAGCAGCAACGTAGGAAACAAAGCTTCATTTTTTTTTTCTACAACAACTCATTCTCTAATCAGATTTTTTTTAATGATTTAATTATTATATTATTACTCTTAGTTTTTTCAGTATTGACTTAATTATTATATTGCTGCTCTTAGTTTTTATCAACATTTTTTATAACATATGGTTTTTTGTAGATGGCTAACCAAAATGACGAACGTATACCTGGTGGACCGACGACTGACAAAATATTTCAGCAACGAAAAAATCACATATCCACTCAGATATTTGAGGGACAGGTAAAAATTAAATATTTATTGTACATATATTTTTTTTAGAATTGTACGCATGCTACTAAAATATTATTTTACTTAAATAAAGTTGTAACATAATTTATATATTTTATCTGTAGTTATATGATCATACTCTTGTTTTACGAACCCAAGAACATGGTAGTTGGCTCATTCAGATAAAATATAAGATATGGGAGTTAAATAGCACACAAAAATCTTTGGTGCGCTCATTTGGGTTCCACTATGTAGATGAGATCAGAATATTAACTCATGATGTGCACCTAATATTAAGTCTTGCTGAGCGTTGGTAGCCTGAATGCAACACCTTTCAATTTCCTTTTAGCGAGATGACTGTCACATTATAGGATGTTGTCAATATACTAGGGTTACTTATTACAGGGGATCCTATATATTTTGATCAGCAGTTAACTCCATGTGACCTGATCCGACGTTATCTCGGTATTATGCCTCCATCTGATATTAGAAGTAGCAGTTATGTAAAGTTAACATGCTTGCGTGGCAACTTTATGGACCTAGATCGCACTATTGACGACAAGGTTACTGTAGATGACTTGCGGGTATGTATTTTTATGTAAACTTAATTTAAGATTTAAATTATTATAATATTTATGCTTATAAAAATATAATATTTACAGGTTATTCATTGCACTAGAGCACATTTGCTCTGTTTATGTGGTGCAGTTCTATTTCTGGATTCATCAGAAAATCTTGTTAATATACGACTTCTGCAATTCATGGATAATTTGAAGAAACACACTCGTCATGCATGGGGGGATGCCACTTTAGCTCATCTGTACGGATGTTTGATGGACTATGTGGGTTCGAAACCTAATTCAAATATTTGTGGTTGTATGACACTGCTTTAGGTAAGCATAAAATTCTTGCACCTAGATTACTTAGAATATTATACTCTTTATTATTATTCCTAATTCAAATAATTTTCCTAATATTGACAGGTTTGGTATATGAGCATTTCTATATTGGTAGACCCGTTGTCACGCCCCAGAACCAGAATACTGGAGAGCGGGGGCATGTATAGCCAGCTACGTATAATGAAATGGAATCTACCTCAACTATATGGTCACGGCTGTCTAGATATATGAGGGTTTAACTACAATCCATCAGTCTCCTATGGTCAATAACAAGCCTAAATGTCTCAATCTCAATCAAGCAAGTAAAGTTACAAGATGTAAGGTCACCAGATATACAATGGTAAGACGTCCCAAACATTACATATTCAGCTGATCTTGAAGCTAGTCGTTACAAAATGTGAGGACTAGCAAGAGTTCAGTAATACATGATTAATCCTAGGATCTGTCAATCATGTTATAGCCCGTAGATGGACAGTAAATAAAGGTGCAATACGAGCTAACACGTGCTCGCCGGCTAAACGCCTAAAAAGAATAATTTTTACAATAAAGTGGGAGGACAAAAAGAAACCCACTCGTTGCCAGGGTTACGACTGGTGGTCACCATCTGGCTAGAAGACAGGTGGATCCTCTGGTGCTGCTCCAATATCTGGCCACACAAAACCAGCTGGGTCAGACCCCAGAAAGAGCAAGTGTCACAAAGGAGGCTTCACTTAGGAACTAATGTAACGTCCCAGAACCAGAATACTGGAGAGCGGGGGCGTACATAGCCAGCTACGTATATTGAAGTGCAACCCACCTCGCTATACGGTCACGGCTGTCTAGATACATGAGGGTTTAACTACAAGCCAACAGTCTCCTATGGTCATGAACAAGCCTATTGTCTCAATCTCAAGCAAGCAATAATAGTTACAAGATGTCAGAGCACCAAATATATAATAGCAAGGCGTCCCATACATTACATATTTGATGATCATGAAGCTAGTCGTACAAAATGTCAAGACTAGCAATAGTTCAGTCATACATGATCAACCCTAGGATCTGTCAATCATGTTACAGCTCGTAGGCAGACAGTAAATAAAGGTATAATACGAGCTAACATGTGCTCGCCGGCTAAACGTCTCAAAAGAATAATTTTTACTAGCATGTCGAGATAGCCGTCGCAACGGCGTTCCAGATTACATGTCATGTTTACTTGTCAAGAGTGCGCCACGACGGGCCACTATCATGTTCTATCCTTACATTATAATAAATGAGAAAACTTGCATAAAATAGCTAATAACATGCTCTTGAAGCCAAGAAAAAGATCTACCACTTTCATGTTGGGAGTTGGGAGAAATTCTGGCCACAAATTGGCCAAATAGGGCATAAAATAGCCAAAAATAGCCAAAATAGGTACTATGCAGCACTACTCAGCACTATGCGACACCCCCATATGCGGCTCGGACACTATACGGCACTATACAACACTTCCATATGCGGCTCGGATACTATGTGGCACTATGCAGCACTCCTATATGCGGCTCGGATATTATGCAGCACTATGCGACACTATGCAGCACCCTCATATGCGGCTCGGACACTATACGGCATTTCCATATGCGGCTCGAATACTATACAGTACTATGCATCACTATGCAGTACCCTCTTACGCGGCTCGGACACTATACGACACTATGCGGCATTTTTATATGCGGTTCGGATACTATGCAGCACTATGCGGCACTATGCAGCACTCCCATATGCGACTCAGATACTATGCAGCACTATGCGGCACTCCCATATGCGGCTCGGACACTATGCGGCACTATGCGATACTATGCAGCACTCCCATATGCGGCTCGGATACTATGCAGCACTATGCGGCACTATGCAGCACCTTCATATGCGGCTCGGACACTATACGGCACTATACAGCACTCCCATATATAGCTCGGATACTATGCAGCACTATAGAGTACTATATAGTACCCTCATATGCGGCTCGGACACTATGCAGCATTCCCATATGCGGCTCGGATACTATGCAGCACTATGCGGCACTATGCAGCACCCTCATATGCAGCTCGGACACTATGCGGCACTATGCGGCATTCCCATATACGGTTCGGATACTATGCAGCACTATGCGGCACTATGCAGCACCCTCATATGCGGCTCGAATACTATGCAACACTATTCATCGCCAGAATCAGCACAGATGAACATAGAAATGGCCAAAAATGCTTTTGGCCATAACTTTCTCAAAATAAGTCGAAATCTAACTTTTCAAAGGTCTATTTTGGGTAAAATCGAATTTTCTGCAACATGGAACAATCAAAACATGAAAATAATAAAGTTTAATAGATCGAAAAGAAAAATCGAAAATAATATAAACTTAGATCTACAAGAAAATATCCATCAAAATAAAAAATGTCAAGTTCTAAAGTATCTTAGAATATCGCGAGGAAGACAATAGAATAACAAAAATGGAGTTTCTCCATGAAGCAAGTTGCACTTGCCTAAGCTCTCTCTCTCTCTCTCTCTCTCCCTCTTCTGGTGGTTGAAGAAGTAATGGTGGAGAAGAAGTAGTAAATGAAGAGAGAGAATGAGGGAATGAGTTTTAAATAAAGATGGTGGTAGTAGGTAGGGGTTTTCTTTTGGTTCATGATGAACCCAAAAGCAAACCAAACCTAGCTAAACCGAACCAAGCTAAGCCATAACCAATGAAATGCCAAAATAACCATGCCAATGCAACATGCTAAAAATAAAATCATGACTAGCTAACCATGACTAATAAAAAATATGGACCCGAAATATGTACACGTATACGAAAATACGTAACACGGATTTCGAGGGTGACAACTCTACCCACCTTAAAAGAATTCCATCCTTGGAATTTAATTAAAGAGGCTAGAGGTATCGGGACAAGTTACACTATTAGATGCAATCTACAGCTAAGCAATCAATCAAGCAATCAAATATGCAAGCAAGGATTCGAAGTGTAAGGCATAAGAAAGATATTATAACTCACGAGTCAAATAGGTCGGGATATCGCAATCGGATATCATCCTCACGCTCCCACGTTGACTCACCCAAAGAGTGATGACCCCGAGCAACTCGGACTAACTTGATAGTATTGTTCTTGAGTGTCTTCTCTCTTCGGTCCAATATAGACATGGGCCTCTCCTCATACGAAAGGTTGGTACCAACAACCAATTCCGAATGATCCAGGATGTGGCTCGGGTCCGGGATATACAGTCGTAGTTGGGATACATGGAATACGTCATGCACCTCACGTAGCGATGGTGGAAGAGCGAGACGATATGATACATCTCCTACTTGCTCCAGAATGTCAAATGGCCATATATACCTAGGACTAAGCTTTCCCTGTACACCGAAATGAATGACGCCACGGTTAGGCGAAATCCTCAGAAATACATGGTCGCCGATAGAAAACTCAAGAGGGCGCCGGTGAGAATCGGCCCAATGACGCTGGCGATCTTGGGCAACTCGAAGATGATCTCTGACTCCCCTGACCACCTCAACGGTCTGAGTAATCATTTCTGGACCGAGCATCTGCCTCTCTCCGACATCGTCCCATGCTAGCGGAGATCGGCACTTCCTACTATACAGTGCCTCCAACGGTGCCATCTGGATACTAGTTTGGAAACTGTTGTTGTACGAGAACTCTACTAGGTGCAGGTGATCTTCCCACGAACCACCGAAGTCGAGTGTACAAGATCTCAACATGTCTTCCAAGGTTTGTATGGTACGCTCTGACTGACTATCTGTCTATGGGTGATACGCTGAGCTGAACTGGAGGCGAGTCCCCAAACTCTCTTGCAGGCTACGCCAAAAGTGCGACATAAATTTGGAATCTATGTTCGAGGTGATACTGACTGGTATACCGTACAATCTGCCGGAGATACATCTCCGCTAGCTGAGCCGTCGACTGACCAATTCTGAACGGAAGAAAGTGAGTCACCTTCGTGAGCCTGTCTATGACAACCCAAATAGCGTCTCTGCCAGCCGGGGATCTAGGCAATCCAGTCACAAAATCCATGGTTATATGCTCCCATTTCTACTCTGGAATTGGCAATAGTTAAAGTAGTCCAGCTGGTCTCTGATGTTCAGCCTTAACTTGTTGGCAGACTAAACAAAGAGAGACAAACCGAGCTATCTCCCTCTTCATGCCATTCCACCAAAAGTGCTGACGGATATCACGGTACATCTTCGTGCCACCGAGATGAAAGGAATACTGCGAACTGTGGGCCTCTGCCATGATCTCCTGTCTGATATCTCTAATGGGTACACAAAGACGCTTGCCATGTCGAAGTGTACCGTCTTCATGAATGCATAACTCTGGTCTTCGTCCCGCCTTACACTCTACTCTAAGCCGCTGAAGCTTGGAATCTGCCGACTGCGCCATCTGGATCCTCTCGACTATGCTGGACTGAACATGCATGCTGGCCATCAATGCCATATTGGTAGGAAGGCAACTTCTATTCCCATCTTCTGAAGATCGGCTAATAACTCCGGCTGCGCTGTGAGAAAATAAACTCTAGCTCTCCTGCTCAATGCATCTGCAACAACGTTGGCTTTCCCAGGATGATACTACAAGTTGATGTCATAATCCACAAGCAGCTCTAGCCATCTCCTCTGATGCATGTTGAGATCCTTCTGGATGAACACATACTTCAGACTCTTGTGGTCGGTGAAAATTTTCACCCTATCTCCATACAAGTCACTACTAAAATACCCCATATTAGCGACGTTAGAATATGTCGCTAAATGAGGAAAATCCGTCGCTAAACATAAACTGCGACGGATTTAGCGACGAAAATATGACGTCGCGTAATGGCTTGTCGCAGATGACCAATTCGTCGCAGTTCGTCGCTATTTGCGACGAAAGCTAACTCGTCGTTAGACGTCGTAAAATTAGCGACGTCTAGCGACTATAGAGTATGTCGCCAGATTGGCGACGTAGGGCGACAACTTAGCGATGCATTGAACTTTAGATATGATGACATGGCATGTCAGCCACGTCAGCACGTTAGCGACGTCTAACGACAAAGTTATCGACGTCCGCCCTTTAGCGACGTCTAGCGACAAAGATATGATGATATCCCACGTCAGCACTTTAGCGACGTATAGCGACATCACGTCGCAAGTTAGCGACGTATAGCGACGTTCTATCTCCGTCGCTAGACGTCGCAGAACGTCGCTATACGTCGCAGACTGTATAAAAAAATTAAAAAAAAATAATTGCTATTTTTGTTATGCTGTGTGTCTGTGTTTCACATTCACTGTAAACACAGACACACATCATCACAAAAATACACATTATATTTTTTTAAAATTTAGGCAGCACCTCCTTTGTATATCGGATCATCGCTTATAACCCAGCGTAGGTATATTCGTCATCCCCGTCGCAGATAAATGGCAAAACAAGTCTACAACCAATAAAAGTTTACAATCAATAAAAGTCTACAAACAATAAAAGTCTAACAAGCAATACAACCAATAAAAGACGATGGAGCAATATCATCACCCAATACAACTAATAAAAGTCTCGCAAGCAGAGAAAGAAGTATCTCAACCAATACAAGTCAACCACAAATAAGAGTCTCACAAACAGAGAAACAAGTGTATCAACAACAAATAATAAAAAAGACATCACAAAGGACCCCGGCTGCGCATCTGGGATAAAATGATGTCGTACTGCTCCTGTGTGAGCTGTACAACGTCCGGAGGCAGTGAAACGTCTGGAGTCGGCACCGTCGATGGACCGGGAGGACGCTGCTCTATCTCTCGCAGTCGCTCAGCATGCACAGCCAGGGCACTCACCATCCTCCGACTACTCTCCTCAAGCGAATTCTGTACCTGATTGAGTGTGGCAGACATGGCGATCTGCGTCCCCTCCAGCTCGACCTGTCTACGCTCTGTGCGCTGCGTAGACTCGGTGAGCGTGTGCAAGTTAGCAGCTGTAGCCTGCTGCAGAGTCATCATATCCTGCATACTGCGCTCGATCGCATCAAATCGTCCGGTGATCGTCGGATCGTCGGATCGTCGCTCTGCCCCAGCTGCCTCAGAAATCTGCTGCTGCAACTCGCGACGCAGCTCCTGGAGCTGACGAGCAATATCATGTGCCTGTGATGACGCCTGCGAAGCTGGAGACTGCGCACTGACAGAGGGGGCCCGGGATGACTCTGAAGCCAAATAGGCACCGTAGGATCCCGTACCGTAGTACGTACCCTTCTGAAGACCACCAACGGCGGTCATCCAGAGGTCGTCCGGCGATGGAGCTGTAGGCGGCTGGAAGGAAGTACCAGCCCCTCCCTCTGCTGGCGCACTAGCAGCAGCAGCAGCAGCAGCAGCCGCCGCCTCCTCTTGTAGCCGAAGAAACTTGGCCTAGAATAATGTGTGCTAACGTCTAAGTGTTTGCTAAAGTCTATATTGATATCTATTTTCCTGTTTTCTGTTATAGTAAATTAATATAAAGGATAGAACGTACATATGCCTGCGTCGCCTTCTCATCAATGAACTCCCCAGCCCTCCGATGGGTGACCAGGAAGACGGTCACCATGTTGGGGTCCTCACCCTTTTTTACCTGTTAAAATATATATTTATCTATTATTAGTATTAAACATTCTTTCCAACTATATATAAAATGATGTCCGTCATAGGAAACGTACCAGACGACAAAAATGCTCCGTCATAGGAATGGAGCCACCACACCACTTACCGGCGCTCGACCGCGCCATCTTGGCCTTCTCAGACCGCTCCCGGTACCCGTCCTCGGCGAATCTAGCCTTCATCGCAGTCCACTGCTCTGGCGTGATCCAACCTTGGATCGGCTTTCCGGCGTGGTCACGATCCTTCTGGTCGCGGATCGCATCACGAATGAGCTTGCCTGCGACGGCAGGAAATTGGCCCTCGATCTTCGCCGCCCGGTGTGGTGGATAGAAGTAGGTCCTCTACGAGAAGTCAAATAGAAAACTTGTATAATATACAAAAATGATTATTAAAATTTAAAATAAACAAATTTTTTACCTTGAAGTGGGCCAACCAAAAGGCCTTCCTATCGGCGGGAGCATCTGAGTAGTTAATCCAAGGTCCACCATAGTTCTCCCTCAGAAATCTTCCCAGCGCTCTCTGTACTGCAGGAGGCCGATATCTATAAAATAATAAATTTCATGAATATATATGTACATATAATCATTTGAGAAATATATATTAACTAATTAACTTACTTCGTAGGCCCGTCCGTCCAAATCTCCATCCGCGTCTCGCCCGGTGGAGCGCATGGAGGGTCGTTATCACCTCCTGCCTGGTCAGGATCAGTCTCATCCCCGTCCTCCATATGCTGGGCGTCGGCAGGAGGAGTGCTGGACGCAGGAGGAATGCTGGACGTCGGAGGAATGCTGGACGACGATGGTGGAATGCTGGACGACGAGGGAAGATCAGTCGCCAACCTGCTGGAACTGCCCTGTCCCGGTAATGGACCGGGAACAGTACTGTACACTGGCGTACTCGAAGATGAGGATGAGGGTACGGAATCTGCCTCCCTATCCCGAGGCACACGGGACTGACTCGTATGATGACGTCCTCCGCGTCGTCCTCCTGCCATACCTGATAATAACATATTTATATGATAGACATCACAGATTTTTGAAAAATATCATAGTCCCAAAAGTGTCACTAAATACATCACAGATTTTTGAAAAATATCATAGTCCCAAAAGTGTCACTAAATACATCACAGATTTTTGGAAAATATCTGTCACAAAAGTGTCACTAAAGATAACGTCCTCCACGACGTCCTCCGCGTCGTACATATTTAATCCTCTTCTGAAAATTCATCTTGTTCGTTTAGCTCTTCTTCTTCTTCTTCTTCTTCTTCCTCCTCCTCTACATCTTCACTTTCAGCTGCATCTTCCTCTTCGGATAATTCTACTTCTTCTACACAATTAGATGTGTAATGAGGAACTTCCATATTGTCCACTTCTATATTATTTGTTACAAGAGGTAGTTCATCCTCTTGATAAGCTATATCGTCAACCTCAAAGGTATTTCTAGCTTTGGTCTTGCATACTGCCCACCAGTCCGACCTTATTGTTCCCCATTTAGGATAACGTGTGAAGTACACGAGCTGAGCCTGACTTGATAGGACAAATGGTTCATAGGCTTGATATCGACGCCGATAGTTTATATCCACAAGACCGTGCTTGTCTACTTTCCAACCTTGACCTTCAATCGGATCGAACCAATCACACCTGAATAACACAATCTTAGCAGGCTCTATTCCATAACTATATGTCAGCTCCACAATCTCCCGTAGGATGCCGTAGAAATCGTTGCCCGCATCAACATCTTTGTAGTTCGAAGATCTGATACACAAACAGCTATTTTTGGTGGAGTCGAGATCCACAAAGTTGTCTCTGATCGGGCAAGTTGTTGACCTGAACCTGAACCCATTAACACAGTAGCTTGGCCATATTTTTGCAGCATAAATTGGTCCCTTGGCTAGCGTTCTAATAGACTCATTCTCAAGTCTTGCGTATGGACTATCGACCTAAATACCACGAAAAAATAAATTAAGCTCATTCTCAATCGTCGTGCATATACTGAAAGGTAATTACAGAGTTCTCAAGTCTTACATATGCACTCAACCATGATGGAAAATAACGCCTTATTTCTTGTTCTAGTTCTTCTTCTGTTATGTGTGGCCTACCTGACCTCACTTCATCATTAAATATGCTGAAAACAACATCGTTCAATTAATGTAATAGTCTAATAATCAACACTATTAAAATAATGTAAATGTATTAATTACTTACCCCTCCAGCTTCTCTACTTCATCCTCATCGCAGTTGAGTAATACATACACCTGAGCAGCCCTTAGCTCATCATCGTTCAGATATCTCTTCTTCATTTTACCCGACGGCTTTCCTGAAGCATTGAATACCTTCAGTATTGTATCATTACATTCATGATCTCCGTCGTCGTTTCTGGAAGCTCTCGTTCTATTAGTTGCAACATGAGGCTTGAAATACATCGAACAAAAGTTTGTAATCTCCTCAAGAATATAGGCTTCACAAATAGAACCCTCGACCCGTGCCTTATTTTTCACCTTTCTTTTTAGGTGATTCAAATGTCGCTCGAACGGGTACATCCATCGATATTCGACGGGTCCACCAACACGTGCCTCATAGGATAGATGAATCGGCAAATGCTCCATAGAGTCGAAGAATCCAGGAGGGAACACCCTCTCTAGCTTGCACAGTGTTACCGCAATGTCCTTCTCTTGCTTTTCTAGACGATCAACGAGCAATTTCTTAGAACAAAGGTCCCTGAAGAATATGCTAAGCTCCGTCAATGGATCCCAAACTGCCTGCGGTAAGAATTCCCGAAATGCAATCGGAATTAACCTCTCCATGAATACGTGACAATCGTGGCTCTTCATACCCGTCAATTTGTTTTCCTTCGGATCGACACATCTTCTCAGATTTGACACATATCCGTCTGGAAATTTTAGGCCCTGGATCCACCGACAAAGTCTCACTTTATCCTCCTTGTCCAGTGAGAAGATCGACTTCGGCAGGAACTGTTTTCCATTCTGCTCTATCAAATGCAACGCAGGGCGTTTGCATATTTCTGCTAAGTCCAACCTGGCCTTGGGATTGTCTTTCGTTTTTCCCTTTATGTCCATCACAGTATTAATTATGTTATCAAACACATTCTTCTCAATATGCATGACATCAAGATTATGTCTGATCAGATTGGTACTCCAATATGGCAGATCCCAGAATATGCTCCTCTTTGTCCAGTTATGATCTCTACCAAATCCATCGCACTTGTACCCAGTTGTAGGATCTTCGATAGCACTTGGAAAATCTCTAACCTCCTCCCATATCGCGGCTCCGCACCACCTTGGCGGTGGATCACCCTTCTCTACAACGCCGGCACGGAATGCATTCCTGTTCCTTCTGAACGGATGATCTTTTGGCAGAAATTGTCGATGACAATCAAAGAAGCACGGTTTTCCTCCGTGTTTCAAGCGGAAAGCCTTAGTACGGTCCATGCAAATCGGACATGAGAGACGTCCATGAGTGCTCCATCTAGATAACATTCCATATGCCGGAAAGTCGTTGATGGTCCACATAAGGGTTGCCTTCATCTGAAAATTCTGCTTCCTGGAAACATCGTACGTGTTAGCGCCTACTTCCCATAACTGATTCAACTCATCTATCAAAGGCTGTAAGTACACATCAATGTTCCTCTTGGGATTGTTCGGACAAGGAATTATAACGGTTAGAAACATGTACTCGGTCTTCATGCACATCCAAGGCGGTAGGTTATACGGAGTGACAATCACAGGCCAGCACGAATACTGGGATCCCGAAAGACCAAAAGGAGTAAAACCGTCAGAACATAGCCCCAACCTGACATTACGTGGATCTGAAGCAAAATCAGGATACACTCGATCAAAGTGCTTCCACGCTTCTCCATCGGATGGATGATCCAACACTCCTTCAATCTGTTCTCGCATGTGCCAACTCATATTTTCGGCCGTCTCTTTTACCATAAATAATCTTTGCAACCGCGGCGTTAAAGGCAGGTAGTGCATTGAATCGGTCGGTCTTCTTGCACCGGTAGACCTTCCTGTACTAGTTGGCTTATAGCGATCAGCATCACAAAATCTGCACACATCTGCGTCCTTGTCGTCTTTGTAGTACAGCATGCACCCAT
The DNA here is from genome assembly GCA_029216955.1 of Iris pallida. Classification (NCBI taxonomy): domain Eukaryota; kingdom Viridiplantae; phylum Streptophyta; class Magnoliopsida; order Asparagales; family Iridaceae; genus Iris; species Iris pallida. The sequence goes on from JANAVB010029620.1 coordinate 16,775,071, forward strand.
TGCGACAAGAATCGATTTTCTCGTATCCCATCCAGAGCGATCTCACCATCCTCTTAGACCGGTAGAAGTCTTTAGGTAACTTAGCACCCGCCGGCAAGATCTCTATAATCAACTCCAGCACTCGGTTGTAGCATTCTTGCGACATGTTAAAATCTGACTTAATGCTCAAAAGTCTTGTAACCACCTCCAACGGTGAATGATCCTCACAACCAGGATACAATGGAGTCCTTGCATTCTCCAGCAACTCCATGAACTTTGCAGCGTCGACATTCGGTGCCTCCTCAGCTGCATCAGGAACAAAACTGGGCCCAGCAGCGTCGAAAACCATGTTCACGCACCCGTCGTCGTATGCATGATTATCTGAAACAAAATTAGGTCCCGCATGCATATACGGCTCAACATAAGGCTCCGGCTCTGATGCTAACGACACAAGTTCTCCGTGTGCGGTCCACTGATAGTAATTAGGCGTGAAACCCCTCGAGTACAAATGATATGTCACTTCCACTTCTGGATAATATTTCACGTTATGACATTTCACACACGGACACTTAATTTTGGTGCCGTCCATGTACTGAGGGAACGCCTTAGCAAACTGTAGGAACTGCTCTACTCCCGCTATGTATTCATCCCGCACACCACACATATCTTCAGGACGACGATTGTACATCCATGAACGATTCCGCAAGTAGTAATTCAGCTCCATTTGGAAATAATTCTGCAAAGATGAACACACCAATTAACAATGTTTGCTAACGTCTAAGTGTTTGCTAAGTGTTTCCTATTTTTCCGGTAACGATTTCACGGGAGGAGTACGAGATGTTTCCTATTTTCCCGGTAATTCATGGCTTCTGTGAAATAACCACATCTTGGCTATTTGTTAAATAGATCGACCCTGAGCTCCCATGTTCAGTCGTGCCTTCAACATCATGTTCAAATGAAGGTGACAAGCAGCTGACTATAGAAAAATATGTCGTATTGAGCTTCATAAAGAAATGCAAGATTACTACATAGGAGCTTGTAATCTTGCATTTCTTTATGAAGCTCAAGACGGCATATTTTTTCATAGTCAGCTGCTTGTCACCTTCATTTGAACATGATGTTGAAGGCACGACTAAACATGGGAGCTCAGGGTCGATCTATTTAACAAATAGCCAAGATGTGGTTATTTCAAACGATAGGAGTCGCTATATTCCTTAGAATAGACTTGGAATATTCTCTAGAATATTCTTGGAATATGCCTTGTAGCCAAGTGCTAATTAGATCTAGATCTAATTACTCCTATAATTACCTCTCCTGCCCCCATTAGTGCTAATCACTACAAGTGGGGGGCCATGGGGGTGCTACTGCTGATGTAAACTGCTGCTACAACAGCTGTTCTTGCTGCTGCTGTTGCTGGAATGGGGGCAGCAGCTCCCCTTCTACTCCCCATCCATCTATCCACCTATCCATCCAACTATCTATCTAATATATATCTACACATACCAATAGCTAACTAGTATCCTATTTCTAACCCCAACTTGGTATCCCAAACCAAGGCTCTAACACTCTAGGATACTAACAACTACATATCTAACTAGGATATGGCCTAAGATGCTAACCTATATCTAACACATTTAACCTCACACTCATCCACACAACTCACTTACACACTCACTCACATATATCACCCATGAAACCACACTCATAAGCTCTCACCTAGGCTTACATATAGGCTAACACACACACACACACACATATAGGCATATATAGGACACATATAAATAGGATTATATGTCCACTAATCCTTCCTATCATCCTTACATCCATTCCATTTATCAATTCCCACACTATCACCACACTACAATATAACCACAACACTACAACATGAATATTATACCAAGAGACACACACACATATATATCTATATATAACCACATATATATAACATGTAGGTATATATATATAGGTGACATGTGTGTGTGTGTCTGTGTGTGTCTGTGTGTGTGTGTCTGTGTGTGTGTGTCCGTGTGTGTGTGTCCAACTAAAGGCTAATAAGTAGGCTAACTAATGGCTAAAAGATAGGCTAAAAGGATGGGCTAATAAGTAGGCTAACTAATGTCAAGTGGGGGGCACACTGCTGCAAATTTCAGCAGCATATAGCTGCTGTCCCCCCCCTCCAAAACTGCTGAAAACAGCAGCCCAGGCTGCTGGTTGCTGTCCAAAACCCCCTCCCCATAAGCACACTTCTATCCTCCTTCAATCTCCATCATTTCCTCATCCTTTCATTGATTTCCACAATCAAAACCTCTCAACATTCCCACAACCATAACCCCAAATAAATATACAACCACACACAAATATATATATAAATATATATATACATGTAAAGAGATACAACATATAAATAACACATGAATAATAATATGAAAAAGAGCACAAGAAGAATATGATAAAATCTGTGTCAGTGTGTGTGTGTGTCTGTGTGTGTGTGTGTGTGTGTCCGTGTGTGTGTGTGTGTCTGTGTGTGTGTGTGTCCGTGTGTGTGTGTGAGAGGAGGAGGAGGAGGAGGAGGAGGAGGGAGAGGAGTTAGGGTTAGGGTTAGGGTTTACCTTAGGAAGAGGGAGGAGGAGGAGGAGCTAGGGAGAGGAGGAGGATCTCGGATTGGGGGAGGAGGAGCTCGTCGGAGCGGGAGCGAGTCGCCGGGGGCGGGGGGAGAGAGTCGCCGGGGGGGAGAGTCGCGGGGGGGGGGGAGAGAGAGTCGCCGGGTGGAGGGAGAGTCGCGGGGGGGAAAGGGATTCTGAAAATTTTGGAAATTTTCGAGTGAGGGGGAAAAGGAAACAGTGTGCCCTAAGTAAAACATTTAGCGACGTCAACTAAAGACGTCGCTAAACGTCGCAAAATTTTATTATATGGCGACATATATTAATACTCTGCCGCTGAACGTCGCTGTTCTGCGACGTAATTTATGTAATGTCGCTGAACGTCGCTAGTTAGCGACGATTTGCGACGTCACATGATGGGAGTCGCTATATTACATATATAGCGACGTTATTTTCTTACGTCGCTAAAACACGTCGCTAATATAGCATATTTTAGTAGTGAGTAGTACCTCCAAAGCTTAAGTGCAAACACTACTGCTGCCAGCTCCAAGTCATAGGTTGGGTAATTCCTCTCATGATCATGAAGTTGTCGTGATGCATAAGCTATTACCTTCCCATGCTGCATCAGAACACATCATAAACCTCTGCCCGAAGCATCACAATACACTGAGAATCCTTCGGTTCCATCTGGAAGCGTGAGAATAGGAGCCATCATCAAGCCTCGCTTCAATCTCTCAAAAGAATCCTGGCACTCTGCTGTCCAAGCAAACTGTATATCCTTGCGGGTCAACGGGTCAATGGCGCTGAAATTCGAGCAAAGTCTGAAACAAATCGCCGGTAGTAGCCGGCCAAGCCAAAAAAATTACGAATTTCTGCCACTGTGCTAGGTACCCGGCCACGTTTCAATGGCCACGATCTTCTGGGAATCCACTTCAACTCCTCCTTGGGTGATGATATGACCCAAGTACGAAATGCAATCGAGCCAGAACTCGCATTTACTGAACTTGGCATACAATTGGTGCTCTCTGAGAATCTGAAGAACCACACGGAGATGCTGCTCATGCTCCGCCTCACTCTTGCTGTAGACTAGGATTCATCTAGGAACACAATCACGAACTGATCCAAATAAGGCATAAAGATACGATTCATGAGGTCCATGAATACTGCCGATGCATTGGTTGCTCCAAATGGCATTACAAGGAACTCCTAATGCCCATATCTCGATCTAAAAGCTGTCTTCGGGATGTCCTGCTCTTTCACTCTGATTTGATGGTATCCTAACCGCAAGTCGATCTTCGAAAATACTGCTGCCCCCTTGAGTTGATCAAACAAGTCATCTATCCTCAGGAGAGGGTATTTGTTCTTGATTGTCACTGAGTTCAAGGTACGTTAATCTACACATAATCTGGACGTACCATCCTTCTTTTTCACAAGAAGCATCGGGGCTCTCCAAAGCGATCCACTAGCACGAATGAATCCCTTGGTTCTGAGTTCTTCAATCATCTTGTACAATATCTCTAGCTCGGACGGCGCCATCCTGTAGACTCTCTCTGACATTGGGGCTGTCCCGGGAATCAAGTCGATGGCAAACTTGATCTCTCGCTCTGGCGGTATCCCTGGAAGCTCTTCTGGAAAAACTTCTGGAAATTCTTTGACTATACGAGGTAACTGTACTACTGCTACTGCCATTCGCAACACTGGAGGAGAAGGTTCAACTTCGCCTCGGGAGAAGGAAAACTTCGACTCGTCTGGAATGCTAAAAATAACCCTGCCAATGTGGCAGCCTATCCTAGCATACTGGTCCCTCAACCAGTCCATCCCTAAGACCATATCATAATCGGCCATCGGGAACTCTATCAATCTAGCTGAGAATTCTCTACCGCTAACTACGATCCGATACGAGGAAAACACTCTATCTATTCCCACAAGTCCGTTACCAGTAAGTATATTGAGCCTTACTGATAATAACTCGGGCTCCAGTCCTACCCGTGTCGCGAATCGTGCAGACATAAATGAATGCGATGCACCAGAGTCAAATAATACTGAAGCTGGAAAGGTGTTGACGAGAATAGTACCTACCACTACCTCTCCTGGTGCTAATCCTTTTTCTTCCATGGTCAAGGCCAGCACTTGACCATGTCCTCTGGATGCGGGTCCCCTCTGCTAAAAATTCCTCTGGCTGCTCTGGATCAGGGCTTGGGCTTGGGCATACTGCTGCGGTCTCTGCTGCTGGAATGCCTGGGCCTGCGTCGGCAACGACCTTGGGAACGGGTACTGCAGCTGCTGCTACTGCTGGACTAGTGCTGGTCCTCTAACTGAAGGACTAGAGAAGGCCGATGAACTCCTCTTGTTCGGGCAGTTCCCAACCCTGTGGTCCGGGGTACCACAAACCAAGCATAAATCCTATGCTCTGCGACACTCTGATACCACGTGCCCTGGCTTCCCGTATTGTGAACATCCCACTGCGAAAGACTGCTTCTGCTTCTGCTGCTGAGGGTGCGTCGGGGTGGAATACTGAATCGACATCACTGAGGCCGCCCGTCTCAGAGCTCCAATGGTCAAAGTTCTGGCTGCCGGGACTGGTGCTGATGACTGATTCATCTGGCCGTGAGATCGCTTCCGACCTCCGGTCCTATCCACGATCCTCTGGGATGTATACTCATGCCTCCGGGCTGCTCTCAACACTGCATCAAAAGTCTGATGCTCAAACTGCTCCACCGCCAATAAAATCTCTAGGTGGAGCCCCTACTGGAACCGCTGGACTCTATCGAACTCGGTTGCCACCAAGGTAGGAGCAAACCGACTAAGCCTGGAGAACTCGGCCGCATATCCATCGACCGTCCTGTCCATCTGCTTCAAATTGGTGATCCTCGTCTGTAGATCGTACCGAGCTACAACATCGAAGTACTTGGTCTGGAATCTTTTCCTGAATACTGCCCAGGCAATAGGGACCACTAATCCAACGGTCTGGGCCGTCCACCAGCTGCGGGCAAGATCCAATAACTACATGCGCACCACGGCCACCTTCTCGTTCTCTGGAGTCCTGGCTGCTTCTAGAATCACCTCTGTATCCTAAAGCCAAGCATCTGCAGCAATAGCATCTTCGCTACCATCGAAGAATAGAGGGTTCAAGCGCTTGAAGCTGTTGGCCGCGCTGTTCCCCTGATGACCTCCTCTAGTCAAAGCATCTGCCACCGCCTGGAGTAAGGCATCTCCGCGACGATCCTGGGAAGCTAATAGTGACCTGATGAGATCCACCAAAGTGCCATCAACAGGCTCTGCAGGCTGGACGGGCTGAATTGGTGGTTCTCCTCCGGTAGGCACGACTCTGGAGGCTACTCCTGAATGCTGGACTTGATCGCCAGGTTACGGCTGGTCCGCGGGAGGTGCTCCACCTTGCTGATCGGCAGGTCCAGGAATAATGCCGCTGAAGAAGACGACATAGGGAACAATAAGGAAGGACCATGACAGATCAACGATACAAACATGTGATCAGGTCAAGATTACAGGGATTCAGAAGATACGAGCAGAGATCAAGGACGAGTACTGATTGAGACATCTATTCAGTAAACCCTCACATGTCTTGATTTACAAGACCTGCATGGGCCACCACTAAAATCATGTAACGCCCCAGAACCAGAATACTGGAGAGCGGGGCGTACATAGCCAGCTACGTATATTGAAGTGCAACCCACCTCGCTATACGGTCACGGCTGTCTAGATACATGAGGGTTTAACTACAAGCCAACAGTCTCCTATGGTCATGAACAAGCCTATTGTCTCAATCTCAAGCAAGCAATAATATTTACAAGATGTCATAGCACCAAATATATAATAGCAAGGCGTCCCATACATTACATATTGGATGATCATGAAGCTAGTCGTATAAAATGTCAAGACTAGCAAGAGTTCAGTCATACATGATCAACCCTAGGATCTGTCAATCATGTTACAGCCCTTAGGCAGACGGTAAATAAAGGTACAATACGAGCTAACACGTGCTCGCCGGCTAAACACCTCAAAAGAATAATTTTTATAATAAAGTGGGAGTACAAAAAGAAACACACTCGTTGCCAGGGTTACGCCTGGTAGTCAGGGTTACGCCTGGTAGTCACCATCTGGCTGGAAGACAGGTGGATCCTCTGGTGCTGCTCCGATATCTGGCCATAAAAAACCAGCTGGGTCAGACCCCAGAAAGAACAAGAGCCACAAAGGAGGCTTCATTTAGGAACTAAAACCAGCATATCATAATAGAATATTAAAGATAAATAATAATTAAAGAACTGATAATAATAGAGATAACAACAGTAAACTGAGTACGAAGAAACCATTCAAGTAGCCAGGTCACAACCCTTAAACCAAACAAGGACCGGGGTTGTAGCACTTCACCTGAATAGAAACTCGTCTCAAATACTATTGGTACAGTGAAGACAATAAACGAAGAGAGGACACAGAACTGCTCCTGGAGCCGGGTTACAACCCTTAAACCAAACAAGGACCGGTGTTGTAACCCTTCGCCTGAACAGAACTGGACCCCTGATCTTTATTGCTTTACAACCCTTAAACCAAACAAGGACCGGGGTTATAACCCTTCGTCTGAACAAAACTGGACCCCTGATCTTTATTGCTAAGGCCAGTATAAATAATCATGGTAGTAAGGTAAGATAAAACATGAGAAACATGGCATGGGGTTGAAATAAGACAATAAACGAAGAGATGACACAGAACTGCTCCGGGAGCCAGGTTACAACCCTTAAACCAAACAAGGACCGGGGTTGTAACCCTTCGCCTGAACAGAACTGGACCCTCTATCACGACCCGCACCCGCTTTTCGGACGCGAGCTCGTGAGCAAGCCAGCTACGTATCAAGCGGACTCCAACCCGACTCGAGTACGTATAAGCTGTCAAGGTCATGGTATCATGTCTAATCTAAACTATATCTCAATCCACAAGAATCATATAAAGCAAGAATGAACAAGTATAGGTCGTGGTCTGTAGCCCACTAGCATACATGTCCGATAAGACTCTAAAGAATAATAACAAGAGTCTAAACTGAATCAAGAAACATGATATCTCATGATAATGAAGAAAAGCACGAGCAGATAATAAACACAATAACGATACCTGAATCCCGTAAGCGTATCATCACGTCTGCCATCCCGAGCTGCTAACTAACTCCACATAATAACTAACCTGAAGAGATCATCAGGTCCTCAGGGGACATAGCAAGATACATAAAAACATGCCTATCTATCAGTTTATCATGCAATAAAGAAAATACAGGAAAATAATGGAAAAAGACCAATCCGTACGAAAATACGACTATACACGACTGGAAGGACCACTACGTATAAACGAACTGCTGGAGAAGAACAAGAGAACACGATATCACAATGTCAACGGATAACCATGCGAATACTCAAACCCTCGTCCCTAGTGTGGACTCGCAGGTTTGAACAACTACTAGCCCTCGTCCCTAGTGTGGACTCGCAAGCTAGCATCACCCTCATCCCTGGTGTGGACTCGCAGGCTAGCATCACCCTCGTCCCTAGTGTGGACTCGCAGGTGTGAACCATATACTATTAACCCTCGTCCCTGGTGTGGACTCGCAGATTAGCTTACTAACTCTCGCCCCTGGTGTGGGCTCGCAAGTTAGCTTAACTACTAACCCTCGCCCCTAATATGGACTCGCAGATTAGCTTACTAACTCTCGCCCCTGGTGTGGGCTCGCAAGTTAGCTTAACTACTAACCCTCGCCCCTAAGGTGGACTCGCAGGTTAGCTTCAAGAATTTTAAGGTACAACAGTTCCGATATGACTTATTCATCCTATGACATGATACGACTCAGGCCAAGTACAAGAGATAACATGACACGACCCAATCACGATACACGAGGAAACCAATACAAGGTGAACTACAGAATTAACTATGAACAAGAACTATATATACGTATATCCAATATGAAATACAAAGCTAATTATAAACAAGGCTATATATACACTAGCAGGCATGATATACAAATCATATATAAATAATCAACTAGTAAAAACTGTATAATAATATATATATATACATGTAAATAAACTATAGAGGGAGGCAAGGTATCTTGCCTGGAGGTTGTACGCAGATCCAACAAAATACAGTCAATTGTCAAGCCATGAAGTCCAAGTCCTCACAACTGTCTTCGAAAGCTGTAACAGACATTGCCAACAGTCTCAGAATAGTCAAATTAGCTAGGATTGCCTGTCCTTAAGTCCAATTCTGGACACAGGGGCAAAATGGTAATTTTGGACAAAAATAATGTCCGCCGTTGGATCCGCTTTGCACCAAAAAGCGTGCCAGAGTCAATGGTCTCTAAAGTCATTAAACTACATGTCTACGGATCCAATTTTTTGATACGAACCCAACCGTATGTCGAAAGTTGGATTTCGGCAGACCGTACACAAAATTACCCATTGAGTCGGACCGTGGGGCCCGCGAAACGGCGATTTTATCAACTGTCTCAGAATCGGACCAAACATGGCATACAGAACTAGAAAAATGATACGGTCCTGCTGGCGTAAGTTTCGTCTCGATCTGGCGAGCATGCACGATGTAATTGGAGTTTGTGCAAAGTGGTCGATACGGTGAATTTCGACGGATACGCATCAAATTCGTCGTGCACACGCAACCAATTTGAATTTCGTCAAAGCTCACACGACCAAGAAGTCGTTACGCACCTTTCGATGCTTTTGGTTTGCGACCACGTCGCCCGAATTGGCGGGACGCACGTCGTATCGAAGGTTTTTCCAAGTTTTCAAAAACAATTTTTAATGATGAAATCTCGATTTTGAAATCTGTTCTCTGCGTATAATTCATGAAAATTAAATATACAAAATAGGTTAGAAAGCCCTACATGTTGTCTCTAAATTGGTTTAATTATACTGCAAAAATAGTAAACGGGTTTCTTGGAAACTGTGCACGAACATGGGTATTTAGGGTACATGGAAACTGTTTTCGAAACCGTTTTTTTTTCCCGAAGTTTAGATCGATTTCCTAAACTGATTACTCGACTATAATGAAAACTAATTTATGGATAGTCGAGAGGGTTAGGTTGGCTTCGTATACGTGAAAATGAAACAACGAACGATCGATCGATGGGTGAGAACTTTTACCTGCAAAGTAGGGTTCGGCCTACCGATTGCTGTTGCTGTCAGTGTTCCGCTTCAATCCCACGCGTGCGCGGCTGACTCCGGCGCTCGTGCGGCAGCACGCGGCTGTGGGGTTGGTCGCCAGGCGTCCGGGAACGGCGGAGGGTTGCTAGGGCTCGAATAGTTTTAGGGTTTCGACACTTTTTCTTCTCCTGATCCCTCGCTTTGTATAAGAGTTGATATGGGCGCTCGGCTTTGGTTCAGCCGGGAGTGGGCCTGGCCAACTAGCTTGGACCCGGCTGGGCTGGGATGGCCTGTTGGCTAAGCTGATGGGCTAGGGCTATTGGCTGGTTGGGGGTTCTGCTACAGCCCGGGTTGGGCTGGGCTCAACAATTTCTTCACTTCTTTTTCTTTTTCATTTCTATTTATTATCATTATATCTATGTATATATATATTTATTACCAATATTAATATATATATAACATATCAATATTTAATATACATATTTTACTTATATCAATATATCAATATTAATATATATAACATATCAATATTTAATATAAATATTTTACCTATATCAATATATCAATATTAATATATATAATATATTATTATTTAATATACATATTTTACCTATATCAATATATCAATATTAATATATATAACATATCAATATTTAATATACATATTTTACCTATATCAATATATTTAGAAAATAATTGCCAATTCCTAAAAATATATACGAAAATAATTGTATTTACCAAACATGTATACAAGGCCGTATTGGTCCCACTACATGCCTACATGGGCTTGGGTTTGACTTGAGCCCAATCTGGTCAGATTCGATACAACCGGGTTCCCTAAAACTCAATAATATAATTAAATAATAAATAAAATCTTCGGTACGGTTAAGTCGCAACTTGGCCTGGTTTTCCTAGTTAGGACGTCGCTATGGCTCGGCCTTCCCTACCAGGGCTAATACACTAGTCAAAGCACGCCACTGCACTATCCGTGCCATGATTCCTAGTCGTCTTGTACTCCAAAACTCAACCATGGCTAAAGTCATCTACCATAATAATTAATTAAAATAATTATTTATAAAATCTAAAAATTACCATTGAAATCAAATAAATAATAAAAAATATTTCTAAATTTTCGGGAAGGGGAGCTACAAATCTATCCACCTTACAAATAATTTCGTCCTCGAAATTTTAATTCATGACTATGTCTTAAAATCAAAGTCTACTATTACCTTAATCTTCTCAAATTTATTTTTCTAAAAATATTTTATGGCTTTCTCTAGTCATTTGGTATTTACTAAATCTCGAGGACTTCTACCCACCTTTGGTCACACTACTCTCTTGAAACATAGGTCGCTAAAATCTTATAATCTTCTAACTAGTGACTAATAATTCTACCAAAAATATCTAGAACATATGGTACCTATAATCCCTCATATATATAAACAACCAATATTCAATAGTCAAGCAATATATACTATAGTTTAAGGATTTCTAATGAATTCTAGACAGCACGATCGTTCATCACTCCGAAATAGGAAGGGAGGAGAATCAACGGTATAGAAAGCAAGGAAGTATAATCGAGAGCAAATATGGAATTTTCAAGGACGTAGAGAATTTCTAGGAGAATTTTTAAAGCAGTGTGGATTGAGATTCCTAAGGTTTTAGTCAAAGTCGCAGGCTCGTACCAGTACAGTTATGTAACCGGTACGATATGCACTGACCTGCATGGGCCACCACAAAAAACTTGTCACGACCCGCACCCGCTTTTCGGACGCGAGCTCGTGAGCAAGCCAGCTACGTATCGAGCAGACTCCAGCCCGACTCGAGTACGTATAAGCTGTCATGGTCATGGTATCATGTCTAATCTAAACTATATCTCAATCCACAAGAATCATATAAAGCAAGAATGAACAAGTATGGGTCGTGGTCTGCAGCCCACTAGCATGCATGTCCGATAAGACTCTAAAGAATAATAACAAGAGTCTAAACTGAATCAAGAAACAGGATATCTCATGATAATGAAGAAAAGCACGAGCGGATAATAAACACAATAACGATACCTGAATCCTGCAAGCGTATCATCACGTCTGCCATCCCGAGCTGCTAACTAACTCCACGCGATAACTAACCTGAAGAGATCATCAGGTCCTCAGGGGACATAGCACGATACATAAAAACATGCCTATCTATCAGTTTATCATGCAATAAAGAAAATACAGGAAAATAATAGAAAAAGACCAATCCGCACGAAAACACGACTTGTCACGACCCGCACCCACCGTGAGGGTACGAGTACGTAACAACGCCCAGCCTACGCCGCAGTGTCGGCGGTAGAACGCTGTTCTAGGTCATGAACTATAACTAGCATAATATGAATACTCTCCATAAGTAGGCCAACACAGAGGTACAACTCAATCACAATCTAAGGTAGAATGATAAAGATAGATAAACATGAAATCCAAAAGAGATACAGGAGATAGAAGTCTAAGTGTCTAAGATACATAATCCTAGAAATACATTTCAAAACTCAAATACAGTAATCCACAAGTAAATACAACTCAAGACAACTAAAATAACTATCTATACAATCTCTACTGTGTCTCCTCTAGGCTAGCAGGCAACCTCCAAGCTATCTGTAAAATTTATCAACAGGTCCAGTCAGGACAGGAACGAGCACATCTCATCTAAAAAACCCAAGTAAATGACAGAGAACTATAAAGCAGTTATAGACAGTTGTATTGATGAATATGGCAGTTTATATTCAGGTGATGGTATGGAGAGACAGATAAAGTACAAAGAAAGTAAGTAACTAAACAAAAGAAGAAATCATAGCAATAAAGACTGTAAAATAAAATCTAGCTGAACTAGAGTAACATAATGAGTTCAGATGGTACAATATAAGTCGAGTGTAATCCCAATGTGAGTCTAATATAAGATGAGTCGAATGTAATTCTAATCATTATTCTAATAAGGTGAATCGAATAAGGTGATACGAATAAGGTGATACGAATAGTGATTCACATGATGTTCTAATAATGATTTGAATAAATTCTCCAAGTGTGTTTTAAAATACTTAGTTAGACATGTAAACGGCTATGGGTAAATCCGGCACATCACACACCTGGCCGGGTGTGGAATGGCTATCGTTCGAATATATTCATAGGGGGTGGTTCGAATAGTGGGAATGTTCACATGTCTAATCAAGTATTTTCTCGCCCATCTAATACAAATGAATCCAAAATCCGACACATCAATCGAATAAAAGTCCAACCAACATATGAAGATACGAATAGGGTGATTCGAATAGTGATTCGTATGGTGATTCGTATGGTGATTCGAATAATAGAGGTAAGACAAGTAAGTATGTGTGTCGTATACATGGATTCAGAAATAAAAATACGTGTTTGTAACAGAGAATCACATACAGCTAACTAGAACTGAAGTACAGTAATTGACAAATAAATGAGAGAACTATCAGAGAATGTACTCGCCTGATGTCTGAATGTCCAAAGTAAATATACTGTCCGAGGAGAGGTGTCTGGCTCCTAATTAGAACAGCACAAGTCACAACATGTCCAGAAGGGTAATATAAAGCACTACAATACATTCTACATGAATCTAGGTCAAACTAGGCCAAAGTCAACCCTTGGTCAACTCTGGTCAACTGTACTAGTCAAACTAGGTCAAACTAGGTCATGTCCTAACCCAGTAAGTCTTAGTAGGCCTAACCAAGACTATCCTAGCAAGCACACATCAATACAAGGCTATACAAGCCAACATACACCCAACTCTATATAGCATACAATTATTCAATACTCAAATAGGCAAGAATTCACATTGGATATACACTAGGTAATCTATTACTTTAAGCTATATATGTCTACATATATATAAACATGCATATATTAGTATTCAACATTAGGTCTATAATCATGGCATTTCAAATGGTTATATAAACTTATATATTACAACACAATATGCTAACATATATATAATATACATACATAGCTAAGTTAACTATATTCATAAATACTTATTTAAGAGGCTATGTGTGTGTATGTGAACATGACAAAAGGGCAAATGAGGGTTAAATGGGCATACATAGTGTATACATATCAAAGAGTGTCAAAGTGTAAGTGAACAATGTGTCAAGTGTGATAGTGTCAACATAATGTAAGGGGGTACATGAGGTAATATAGGATTTGTGTTAACATAGAACATTATATCTCATTAACTTGTATATTGCATACATTACATCTATTATTATATTATGTTCATGCTTGCATTCATTCATCATTCATTTATTCTCTTGCACTACTATATGCACCATACATTACATACTATGGAACCTACATATTCATTACAAGCCATACTTATACATGCTTACATTAGATAGGTTACTTACACCTCATATATCATTTATTTAAACATTTACTCATGCTTGCATTCTCTATTTAGTTACATAATGTATATACATTAACATGGGTTAAAATCAAATAGAATATTATATTACACATAAGGGTGCACAAAATGCATATGTCGAATAGTAACTCCTACTAATAATGAATACTGTACCATCTCAGCATGAATTAAACTCTATGATTAAAGTATGTTATAGATCTATGTGTTAGCTTTCCGAAACTTTAAACGGATCGCATTTTCGTTTCCGAAAACTCCCGGAATCGCGAAAACACCGAGAACGCGTTTGTTTTTCGTACAGCTGACACTCAAATAATTCTCCAGAAAGTTACAGAAAGAATTAGGCCTATTAATACATGTTTTTGGAAAGCTAACTTCAATATGCTTCTTTTAAAAAAATCAGGAGATTAAACCGAGCTTTGAGCTAGAAGTTATAATATTTCGAAGTTATGGCTGAAATTAAAAACGTGGATAAAAATCATGACGGATTTAGATAGTTTGAGCCAAAAGAATACACAATATATATCCTAATTATCCACAACAATAATAGCAATAATAATACGAGGAACCACACTCACAAACTTGATTATATAATCATCATGAACTATTTATTACATATATAAATATAGATGCACTCTCATTACAATATATATATATATATATATATATATATATATATATATATATATATATAAATCTATATATGTAACATGAACACATCCACAACACAAAGGACACTCCTATGACCTCCAAATGGACACAAAATAGACACAAATGGAGATACAACCATGTGGTCATTTCTATGGGTTCAAAATAGACCTATATGCATGAGGAAATGAAAAGGAGAAGGGATTTATACCTCCCGGTAGATCAAATCGAAGAAAAACCTTCCCGGAGCGACACCGACACGTAGAGATTCCAAAAGGACACGAACGAGCTCCGAATCCTCCCAAACTTGGGTAGCTTCCTCCTTGACTAGAATGGAGAAGGAAAGAAGAAGATTTGGTGGTGAAATGAAAGGATTTGGTGGAGAAATTGCTAGGAATTGCTCTCTAGGAATTTGGGGAAGAATAAGAGAGAGAAAAATAGATGGGTAATGACAAATGGGAGGCTCAACCCTATCCTTATCGTGGCTGGCCATAAAGGTGGTTTTGTCCTATTAGGAAAAGTCCAAAAGCCCCTACTAACCTATTCTATGAGTATTAGGAAAGGGCTAATTGGTTGGGGCTAAATTAGTCATTCTAAAGTCTCTAATCACGCTAACCTTATCCATAATAATTAGTCTAACCTCTAACTAAAATATTTCTATCATGTGGACTAAAATTAATATCATATGGGCCATGCCTAACTAGTGTGTGGGTCACACTAGAGTCAAACTACCCCCGGGTCCCCGTTTCAAGTCGGATTGAGTTGAAATTCGAACCCGACTCAAATAACCCCAAAACAATATCATAAATAATAAAATAATATTAAAATAATTCAAAGAGGTCAAATACAAAAATATTCTTAGGCCAAAAATGACATTAAAATATCATAATCACATGGTTAGGCTCTAGGTCAAACAATCTCTAGGATTTCACTAACAAAACGTCAAAACCACAAGTCATTGATTTAAATAATTTTAAAATGATTTAAAATCACCTAAAATTATATCATGAATTAAATATCATTATTAAAATAATTATAAACACAAAATTTCAAAATTACCCTCAATCAGAAAATTAAAAAAAAAAAAAATCAACCCAAAATTTAGGGTGCTCACACGACTATACACGACTGGAAGAACCACTACGTATAAACGAACTGCTGGAGAAGAACAAGGAAACACGATATCACAATGTCAATGGATAACCAATCGAATACTCAAACCCTCGTCCCTAGTGTGGACTCGCAGGTTTGAACAACTACTAGCCCTCGCCCCTAGTGTGGACTCGCAAGCTAGCATCACCCTCGTCCCTAGTGTGGACTCGAAGGTGTGAACCATATACTACTAACCCTCGTCCCTAGTGTGGACTCACAGGCTAGCATCACCCTCGTCCCTAGTGTGGACTCACAGGTGTGAACCATATACTATTAACCCTCGTCCCTGATGTGGACTCGCAGATTAGCTTGCTAACTCTCGCCCTTGGTGTGGGCTCGTAAGTTAGCTTAACTACTAACCCTCGCCCCTAATGTGGACTCGCAGATTAGCTTACTAACTCTTGCCCCTGGTGTGGGCTCGCAAGTTAGCTTAACTACTAACCCTCGCCCCTAAGGTGGACTCGCAGGTTAGCTTCAAGAATTTCAAGGTACAGCAGTTCTGATATGACTTATTCATCCTATGACACGATACGACTCAGTCCAAGTACAAGAGATAACACGACATGATCCAATCACGATACATGAGGAAACCAATCCAAGGTGAACTACAGAATTAACTATGAACAAGAACTATATATACGTATATCCAATATGAAATACAAAGCTAATTATAAACAAGGCTATATATACACTAGCAGGCATGATATACAAATCACATATAAATAATCAACTAGTAAAAACTGTATAATATATATATATATATATATATATATATATATATATATATATATATATATATATAAACTGTAGAGGGAGGCAAGGTATCTTGCTTGGAGGTTGCACGCAGATCCAACAAAATACAGTCAACTGTCAAGCCATGAAGTCCAAGTCCTCACAACTGTCTCCGAAAGCTGTAACAGACATTGTCAACAGTCTCAGAATAGTCAAATTAGCTAGGATTTTTTGTCCTTAAGTCCAATTCTGGACACAGGGGCAAAACGGTAATTTCGGACAAAAACGATGTCCGCCGTTGGACCCGCTTTGCACCGAAAAGCGTACCAGAGTCAATGATCTCTAAAGTCGTCAAACTACATGTCTACGGATCCAGTTTTTTGATACGAACCCAACCGTATGTCCAAAGTTGGATTTCGGTGGGCCGTGCACAAAATCACCCATTGAGTCGGACCGTGGGGCCCGCGAAACGGCAATTTTATCAACTGTCTCAGAATCGGACCAAACTTGGCATACAGGACCAAAAAAATGATACGGTCGTGCTGGCGCAAGTTTTGTCTCGATCTGGCGAACGTGCTCAAAGTAATTGGAGTTTGTGCAAAGTGGTCGATACGGTAAATTTTGACGGATACGTATCAAATTCGTCGCGCACACGCAACCAATTTGAATTTCGTCAAAGCCCACACGACCAAGAAGTCGTTACGCACCTTTCGATGCTTTCGGTTTGCGACACGTTGCCCGGATTGGTAGGACGCACGTCGTATCGAAGGTTTTTCCAAGTTTTCAAAAACAGTTTTTAATGATGAAATCTCGATTTTGAAATCTGTTTTCTCTGCGTATAATTCATGAAAATTAAATATACAAAATAGGTTAGAAAGCCCTACATGTTGTCTCTAAATTGTTTTAATTATACTACAAAAATAGTAAACGGGTTTCTTGGAAACTGTGCACGAACATGGGTATTTGGGTTACATGGAAACTGTTTTTGAAACAGTTTTTTTTTCCGAAGTTTAGATCGATTTCCTAAACCGATTACTCGACTATAATGAAAACTAATTTATGGATAGTCGAGTGGGTTAGGTTGGCTTCGTATACGTAAAAATGAAACAACGAACGATCGATCAATGGGTGAGAACTTTTACCTGCAAAGTAGGGTTCGGCCTGCCGACTGCTGTTGCTGTCAGTGTTCCGCTTCAATCCCGCGCGCGCGCGGCCGACTCCGGCGCTCTCGCGGCGGCACGCGGCTGTGGGGTTGGTCGCCAGGCGTCGGGGAACGACGGAGGGTTGCTAGGGTTCGAATAGTTTTAGGGTTTCGACACTTTCTCTCCTTCTGATCCCTCGCTCTGTATAAGAGTTAATATGGGCGCTCGGTTTTGGCTCAGCCGGGAGTGGGCCTGGCCAACTAGCTTGGATCCGGCTGGGCTGGGATGGCCTGTTGGCTAAGCTGATGGGCTAGGCCTATTGGCTGGTTGGGTGTTCTGCTACAGCCCGGGTTGGGCTGGGCTCAACAATTTCTTCACTTTTTTTTCTTTTTCATTTCTATTTATTATCATTATATCTATATATATATATATTTATTACCTATATATATATATATATATATATATATATATATATAACATATCAATATTTAATATACATATTTTACTTATATCAATATATCAATATTAATATATATATAACATATCAATATTTAATATACATATTTTACCTATATCAATATATCAATATTAATATATATATATAACATATCAATATTTAATATACATATTTTACCTATATCAATATATCAATATTAATATATATAACATATCAATATTTAATATACATATTTTACCTATATCAATATATTTAGAAAATAATTGCCAATTCCTAAAAATATATACGAAAATAATTGCATTTACCAAACATGTATACAAGGCCGTATTTGGTCCCACTACATGCCTACATGGGCTTGGGTTTGACTTGAGCCCAATCTGGTCAGGTTCGGTACAACCGGGTTCCCTAAAACTCAATAATATAATTAAATAATCGGTACGGTTAAGTCGCAACTTGGCCTGGTTTTTCTAGTTAGGACGTCGCTATGGCTCGGCCTTCCCTACCAGGGCTAATACACTAGTCAAAGCACGCCACTGCACTATCCGTACTATGATTCCTAGTCGTCTTGTACTCCAAAACTCAACCATGGCTAAAGTCATCTACCATAATAATTAATTAAAATAATTATTTATAAAATCTTAAAATCACCATTGAAATTAAATAAATAATAAAAAAATATTTCTAAATTTTTGGAAAGGGGAGCTACACCCCCGATCGTTATTGTTAAGACAAGCATCAATAATCATGTCATGTCATAATCTTACACAGAATCAGGATAAGACTAAGCTGGAATAAACTCCATCCAATCAATCACGGCCAATCAAGAGTACGGCTTGATACTTCTAACTAACTAGGGTTATCACAGGCCTAGTTACTAGCAAGATGCAATGAGATTATCCCAACAGCCACAAGCCCAGCAGACCATCCGGTTATCCAGGTCGAATGTCCGTTTATGAAGAATGCAACACGTGACTGTGTGTTGGAAATGTGCCCTACTCGTTGGTAGGCTACAAGTCCACTTGAGCGCCTAAATAACGGGATTGCCTGTAGCTGGGAAATCTCTTCATGACTACTGGATTATTTTAGTTATTAGCCTTAGTTGAATTCAGTAGGTACCCCTGACCGTGGTATTTAGGGGTCCCTGTCCTAGACATGATGCAAGACAAGACTGGTTTATTTGTACAAGCACAATCGTCCACGGTATCAAGAGGAGGATTACTAGCATGTTGAGATAGCCGTCGCAACGGCGTTCCAGATTACATGTCATGTTTACTTGTCAAGAGTGCGCCACGACGGGCAACTATCATGTTCTATCCTTACATTCTAATAAATAAAAAAACTTGCATAAAATAGCTAATAACATGCTCTTGAAGCCATGTAAAAGATCTACCACTTTTATGTTGAGAGTTGAGAGAAATTCTGGCCACAAATTGGCCAAATAGGGCATAAAATAGCTAAAAACAGCCAAAATATGCACAATTCAGCACTATACGGCACCCCCATATACGGCTCGGACACTATACGGCACTATGCAACACTCCCATATGCGGCTCGAATACTATATGGTACTATGTAGCACTATACAGCACTCCCATATGCGGCTCAGATACTATACAGCACTATACGGCACTATGCAGCACCCTTATATGCGGTTCGAACACTATGCGGTACTATACGGTATTTCCATATGCGGCTCGAATACTATGCAATACTATGCGGTACTATGCAGTGTAGTGCCCCGTCCCGCTCAGTAAATCGGAGGAATCAAAATGCCGACGGCGTTCGGACTTTGCCATGCAACGACGACTCGAAGACAGCGCTCAGGTGGGGGTAGTTTCGGTGAACTTGCCTCATCTTAGCCTTTACATAATAAATCGCATGTTTTCAACTTGCACAAGTAGGCTTGATAATAAAAGTGACGAATCCACATAGCTAAAGGAAATAATCCCGACGGTCGAATTGAGTTAGAATATGGAAAGGTCCAACGGTCGGCTTAGAGCTGGTACACGGCGTGTTTTGAAAATGACACTCGGTCCTTCGTCCCGTGGCTTGGGAGAAGGAAAGTTGGTCTTCGACATAAAGTTATGAAATAGCCTAAGTCATAGACGTCGCCTGCGTGAATGCTCGACAAAGCATGCACGTTTCCATAACGCAAGGCTTGGCATAGCCTTTGCTCGTCCCTTGAGTCAAGTTATAGGCTCGATTAAGTTAGGCAAAGTTACGCCGATCGACCTAAGTCATTTCTAGTGCTGTCCCGCTCTTTCTGCGGTTGTCAAATAAAATAGTCCCACGATCCGAAGGCCCGTCATATGAAGTATGACTTGGGCGATAGCGTCGCGTAGATCGGAAGCCGGTTTGAGACACGATAGCACGGTCCTACGAGTTCTACGGCTGGGTATGACAACTTAGTCTTACGGTTTCAAGCCCATCATATTGAGTATGTCTTGGGTGATGGCGTCGCGTAGAGTTAAATTTGGTTTAAGGCACGATGTCACGGATATAGTATTTTCAGGAACGGGCTACGGTTGATTCATTGAGTTTGGAAAGTGTTGTGAAAAGTTGTTCTTGAGTTGAGTAAAATGATAGGACAAGAAAGAGGAATGCTCGCGACTACGGGTCGTCGAGGAAAGATCTCAGAGGTGAGACGTATTAAACTTGGCCCTGAAAGAGATGATAACACTATAGGTGGAATAACTGTGTGAGATGTCAGTTGAGTCGAGTCTTGCATGGTCATGGACAACTTATCGATAAGGTAGAGTTTCCTCGAACGGTAGCCCGACGGAATAGGACTGGTTCTTGAGAAGCAGCATTAGCACGTGCTGGATGACCGCACAAGTTAGCGCAGAGGCTTGCCAGCGGGGCTAGCTACCCACCTGGCAAGGGCGGCCGCCTAACAAGCTAAAGGAGTCCAGGATGGCTCTGGGAGTCAGTGACCAAATCATATAGATGAGTCGGCATGTCGGCAATCCGCGTGTGTGGCTTTGGATTGAGTTGAGTTGTTGAATGTGTGTCCAGTTGGAATACAATGTTTGGTCCTAAGATGTGGCATCAACATAGGCGACGTGCTTCGGCACGAGATGTGGCATCGAGTCTAATGTTGTCAGCATATAAGTTGCATAGTTTGGATGTGAGTTGTCCTGAGTCTAAGTCAGGAAAGGCCGTAAGGCAAAGTTGGTCGAGTGACACTTAACCCACAAGTCTTGATTGGGTCAGTTGATGATTTGGTATCAAAGGGCCGCGAGGCGACGATATGGTCGAGTCGCACGTAGTTACGAAGCACGGTCACACGGGAATGGAGCCTCATCGCGTAGTTGCGTCTCTGATTTTGGCCGAAAGGCAAGCACGACTTGATAGGTTAACATTGTTTGAGTCGACATTGTTGTACAAGCACGGGATGGTCGAGAGGCACAGAATATGTCAAGGCGTCGGTCCTAAAACTGATCCTAAGGAAAGAGTAGAAAGACAATATAAAAGGGGACTATGTTGCACAAAGTAAAGTAAAAGTGTTGGTTTTGTATGGGTGGGCGAGGAGCTCATTCTACCAGTACAGTTGCGTACTGACACCCACATAGTTTATATGTGCAGGAACAGGTAGAAGCTCGTGGCGCAGAGCTCGCTTGGATGCATCGAGGCACGGAGTTCTTTGGCGATTCGAAGCACGCGACCGCATGGAGTAAAGACTTATACAGGACATAATGTATGGACATCGCCTTCCGAAGCTTCCGCCAAAATCAAGACTTGTAATTGAGAGATGAGAGAGAGCTGAAGGAACTTGTAAAATGTGAGAAGAGTGAGCTTGAGTGATTGTAATATTGGCCTTGCGCCCCAATGTAACCATTGTTTCAATATTAATAAAGAGCTTCTTGAATGACTTGTGTTTTGTTCTAAATTTTGCTGCTGTTATTTAATGTCTCTGCTTGGAACTTCTGTGCGACGACCCCGTCGCAGCCGCTGAAATCAGCCGTTATGGAACCCGCCTGGCATGAGCACAATCTAGGCTCTTACGGCATCACGCCTTAGCGAGGACGATCGCTCCTACGGGAGCGGGGCGTGACATAATGGTATCAGAGCACGACTTTACGTCCTTGGACTGATCGATTGAATTCTTTAACTCCGTTGTTTCCGCAAACTCTGAATTGTTGCTTCCGCAAAGTGTTATCGTTGGTGCGCTTTCTCTCAATTGTTCTACAGGATGTCCATACAATAAGTCTATCTATTTTGTAAAACATAGGTGAACAGTTTTTGACAACAAAACAAAAAGATGGTTCGCGTAAGCACGGTTGGCTAAGTCGGGCTGGGCATATATACCAAAGTTGCGTCGACCTTAGAAAAGTCGAGTGCGGGAATTGAATTGTGTCGGACGAAAATGAGTTGAACTCGATTGAGTAAAGTGAGACGACTATCGATAGGGGTACTAGCGAGCGACGATAACGTCGATGCGATATAGATGAGTGTGCTTGGAATTCGAGGAATGGTTCGAACAGGATTTGAAGAAGTGGATTTTGATTCGAATAATAAGTTGAGGATTTGTTGAATGACTTCATCCCTGAGTGGTGTATGCGATAGCCTCAGGGATGTCGATCGATTGATTAAGAAAATTGATGTTATGAATGATTCGAGGGATAATGATCAAACTTGAATTGATTGTCGAGGAGATTATCCAGTCGGACGATAGCATCATTCGCACGACTCAGAATTCGTTGCAAACGAAGATCGTCAAGTTACGTATATCGTCGATGGTATTGAGGCGTATCAAAGATGATTGCGATAACTCGGTGGTACTCTGACACGGTAAATGACGATCGTGCAAGTATTATTGTTCGGTTGGATGCAATACTTAGGATTTTGACCGAGATGAATGTTGGATGAAAATGATTGTGTCTTGATGGTTACGCAGAAAACCACAACGTCGATGATCTTGTCTTGCGCGAGCGTAACTCTAGCCTCGCCCATGCATTGCGTCAAGTTTGGGGCGATCGTTCCGCGTGAGCGCTGACATGGTGATTCATGTCGCGGGAATGATCGAACTCGAAAAAATCAGGACGTAGCAACGTTGATCGTCCCAAGTTGTTGGCTTGATGCGAAGGTGGACTCGAGGATTGTAGAACTTATGATTGGCGAATGAGTGAAACTTGAGGATCGAGTAGGTCCAATCCGCGCATCGAGAATGAATTAGTCTGGACACAAAACAAGAGTTACGTCCCGATGAGAATGATTATCTCGCGGGAGCATGTATGGTGATTCGTGCCCACCGTGGATAATCTGACTCGCGTGAGATCGGGGCACAACGTATTGTTAAGTCGGACGACCTTGTGATCGATTTCGTGAATTGGGATAAATAACTTAGGGAGTATAGAATGTGAATCATGATTTAGCGGTGAATTGAGTCGTAGCGTGCTTAACTTGAGAAGGATTGATTGGTGGATTATGTCGAACGTGTTCGAAGAGATAGACTATACGAAACAGCTTGATGAACGAACGATATGGATATGACGTGGGATTGGTTGAAACATAGGTTATCGTAGGATGGCTTTGTTGAATGACTCGGACCCTGTGCGACGAATGTTGGGATGTACGTAGGAAATCGATACTCGATGTTTAGAAATCGGAGTGATGCGAGCTTGGATAGAAAGACCCTGTACTATCAATTTGGTTTGACCTTAGGATGGGGTCAGTGTTGATATTATTGTTTGGGAACTATGATTCCAATACTGACGGAAAGACTTAGCCTAGTAGTTAGGCATACGTCCGGGTACGAAGTGGTAGGATTTGTGGAGGCACCACTCGTGAGTATCGGTTGACATGCATGTATATCAAGGACGCTTGAATACGTGCACGATCCGACTCGAGTGGTGATAGCGGGATTCGCTATCACGAGGCTTGGTTGAAATGCATATATTTTGGAGACGCCTAGAATATGTGCACGATCCATACTAAGTGATACGTTGAATCAAGTGAGATTTGAGAAAGGAGGAAGTATCGAGGATTTTGAGATCGTAAGTTTTGAAGAAAGGATTGAGGGTAGCACGAGCGTGGCTCGGATTTGAGGGAACGCCTAGGAGAAGTGTGTGCGAGAATCTAGGAACATTCGAGTGATAAGTCAATAAGTAAGTGTATTCAGTTAGTTTCGAGGATGAAACTTTTTCTGAGTGGTGTATAATGTAGTGCCCTGTCCCGCTCAGTCAATCGGAGGAATCGAAACGCCGACGGCGTTCGGACTTCGCCATGCAATGGCGACTCGAAGACAGCACTCAGGTGGGGTAGTTTCGGTGAACTTGCCTCATCTTAGCCTTCACATAATAAATCGCATGTTTTCAACTTGCACAAGTAGGCTTGATAATAAAAGTGACGAATCCACATAGCTAAAGGGAATAATCCCGACGGTCGAATTGAGTTAGAATATGGAAAGGTCCAACGGTCGGCTTAGAGCTGGTGCACGGCGTGCTTTGAAAATGACACTCGGTCCTTCGTCCCGTGGCTTGGGAGAGGGAAAGTTGGTCTTCGACACAAAGTTATGAAATAGCCTAAGTCATAGGCGTCGCCTGTGTGAATGCTCGACAAAGCATGCACGTTTCCATAACGCAAGGCTTGACATAGCCTTTGCTCGTCCCTTGAGTCAAGTTATAGGCTCGATTAAGTTAGGCAAAGTTACGCCGATCGACCTAAGTCATTTCTAGTGTTGTCCCGCTCTTTCTGCGATTGTCAAGTAAAATAGTCCCACGATCCCAAGGCCCGTCATATGAAGTATGACTTGGGCAATAGCGTCGCGTAGATCGGAAGCCGGTTTGAGACACAATAGCACGGTCCTACGAGTTCTACAGCTGGGTATGACAACTTAGTCTTACGGTTTCAAGCCCGTCATATAGAGTATGTCTTGGGTGATGGCGTCGCGTAGAGTTAAAGTTGGTTTAAGGCACGATGTCACGGATTTAGTGCTTTCAGGCACGGGCTACGGTTGATTCATTGAGTTTGGAAAGTGTTATGAAAAGTTGTTCTTGAGTTGAGTAAAATGATAGGGCAAGAAAGAGGAATGCTCGCGACTACGGGTCGTCGTGGCAAGATCTCAGAGGTGAGACGTATTGAACTTGGCCCTGAAAGAGATGATAACACTATAGGTGGAATGATTGTGTGAGACGTCAGTTGAGTCGAGTCTTGCATGGTCATGGAGAACTTGTCGACAGGGTAGAGTTTCCTCGAACGGTAGTCCGACGGAAGGGGATCGGTTCTTGAGAAGCAGTATTAGCACGTGCTGGATGACCGTACAAGTTAGCGCAGAGGCTTGCCAGCGGGGCTAGCTACCCACCTGGCAAGGGCGGCCGCCTAACAAGCTAAAGGAGTCCAGGATGGCTCTGGGAGTCAGTGACCAAATCATATAGATGAGTCGACATGGCGGCAATCCGCGTGTGTGCCTTTGGATTGAGTTGAGTTGTTGAATGTGTGTACAGTTGGAATACAATATTTGGTCCTAAGATGTGGCATCAACATAGGTGACGTGCTTCGGCACGAGATGTGGCGTCGAGTCTTATGTTGTCAGCATATAAGTTACATAGTTTGGATGTGAGTTGTCCTGAGTCTAAGTCAGGAAAGGCCGCAAGGCAAAGTTGGTCGAGTAATACTTAACCCACAAGTCTTGATTGGGTTAGTTGATGATTTGGTAGCAAAGGGCCGCGAGGCGGCGATATGGTCGAGTCGCACGTAGTTGCGAAGCACGGTCACACGGGAATGGAGCCTCATCGCGTAGTTGCGTCTCTGATTTTGGCCGAAAGGCAAGCACGACTTGATAGGTTAACGTTATTTGAGTCGACATTGTTGTGCAAGCACGGGATGGTCTAGAGGCACAGAATATGTCAAGGCGACGGTCCTAAAACTGATCCTAAGGAAAGAGTAGAAAGACAATATGAAAGGGGACTATGTTGCACAAAGTAAAGTAAACGTGTTGGTTTTGTATGGGTGGGCGAGGAGCTCATTCTACCAGTACAGTTGAGTACTGACACCCACATAGTTTACATGTGCAGGCACAGGTAGAAGCTCGTGGCGCGGAGCTCGCTTGGATGCGTCGAGGCACGGAGTTCCTTGGCAATTTGAAGCGTGCGGCCGCATGGAGTAAAGACTTATACAAGACATAATGTATGGACATCGCCTTCCGAAGCTTCCGCCGGAATTAAGACTTGTAATTGATAGATGAGAGAGAGCTGAGGGAACTTGTAAAATGTGAGAAGAGTGAGCTTGAGTGATTGTAATATTGGCCTTGCGGCCCAATATAACCGTTGTTTCAATATCAATAAAGAGCTTCTTGAATGACTTGTGTTTTGTTCTAAATTTTGCTGCTGTTATTCAATGTCTCTGCTTGGGACTTCTGTACGAAGACCCCGTCGCAGCCGCTGAAATCGGCCGTTATGGAACCCGCCTGGCACGAGCTCAATCTAGGCTCGTTCGGCATCACGCCTTAGCGAGGACGATCGCTCCTATGGGAGCAGGACGTGACATGCAGCAACCTCATATGCGGCTCGGACACTATACGACACTATGCGGCATTCCCATATGCGGTTCGGATATTATGTAGCACTATACGGCACTCCCATATGCGGCTCAAATACTATACAGCACTATGCGGCACTCCCATATGCGGCTCGGACACTATGCGATACTATGCGGCACGATGCAATACTCCCATATGCGGCTCGGATACTATGCATCACTATGCAGTACTATACAGCACCCTTATATGCGGCTCGGACACTATGCGGCACTATGCGGTACTATGCGGCACTATACAGCACTCCTATATGCGGCTCGGATACTATGTAGCACTTTGCAGCACTATACAGTACCCTCATATGCGGTTCGGATACTATGCGGCACTATACGGCATTCACATATGCGGCTCGGATACTATGTAGCACTATGCGGCACTATGCAGCACCCTCATATGCGGCTCAGACACTATACGGCACTATACGACATTCCCATATGCGGCTCGGATACTATGCAGGACTATACAGCACCCTCATATGCGGCTCGGATATTATGCAGCACTATTCATCATCCCTGCCAGAATCAGCACAGATGAATATAGAAATGGCCAAAAATACTTTTGGCCATAACTTCCTCAAAATAAGTCGAAATCTAACTTTTCAAAGGTCTATTTTGGGTAAAATTAAATTCTCTACAACATAGAAGAATCAAACATAAAAATAATGAAGTTTAATAGATCAAAATCCAAGAAAACCAAAAGTAATATAAACTTAGATCTATAAGAAAATATCCATCAAAATGAAAAATGCCAAGTTCTAAAGTATCTTAGAATCACGCGAGGAAGACAATAGAACAACAAAAATAGAGTTTCGCCATGAAGCAAATTGCTTTGCCTAAGCTCTCTCTCTCTTTCTCTCCTGGTGGTTGAAGAAGTAATGGTGGAGAAGAAGTAGTAAATGAAGAGAGAGAATGAGGGAATGGATTTTAAATGATGATGGTGGTAGTAGGTAGGTATTTTCTTTTGGTTCATGATGAACCCAAAAGCAAACCAAACCAAGCTAAACCGACCCAAGCTAAGCCATAACCAATAAAATGCCAAAATAATCATGCCAATGCAACATGCTAAAAATAAAATCATGACTAGCTAACCATGACTAATAAAAAATATGGACCCGAAATATGTACACGTATACGAAAATACGTAACACGAATTTCGAGGGTGACAACTAAAACCAGCATATCAAAATAGAATATTAAAGGTAATAAATAAAGAACTGATAATAATAGAGATAACAACAGTAAACTGAGTACGAAAAAACCATTCAAGTAGCCAGGTCATAACCCTTAAACCAAACAAGGACCGGGGTTGCAGCCCTTCACCTGAATAGAAATCTGTCTCAAATACTATTGGTACAGTAAAGACAATAAACGAAGAGAGGACACAAAACTGCTTCAGGAGCCAGGTTACAACCCTTAAACCAAACAAGGACCGGGGTTGTAACCCTTCGCCTGAACAGAACTGGACCCCCGATCTTTATCGCTAAGGCCAGTATAAATAATCATAGTATTAAGATAAGGTAAAACATGACGAACATTGCATTGGATTGTAATAAGATAATAAACAAAGAGAGGACACAGAATTGCTCCGGGAGCCAGGTTACAACCCTTAAACCAAACAAGGACCGGGTTTGTAACCCTTCGCCTGAACAGAACTGGACCCCCGATCGTTATTGTTAAGGCAAGCATCAATAATCATGTCATGTCATAATCATGCACAGGATCAGGATAAGACTAAGCTGGAATAAACTCCATCCAATCAATTACGGTCAATCAAGAGTACGGCTTGATACTTTTAACTAATTAGGGTTATCACAGGCCTAGTTATTAGCAAGATGCAATGAGATTATCCCAACAACCACAAGCCCTGCAGACCATCCGGTTATCCAGGTCAAATGTCCGTGTATGAAGAATGCAACACGTGACTGTATGCTGGAAATGTGCCCTACTCGTCGGTAGGCTACAAGTCCACTTAATGCGCCCAGATAACGGGATTGCCTGTAGCTGGGAATCTCTTCATGTCTACTGAATTATTCTAGTTTATTAGCCTTAGTCAATTACTGTAGGTATCCCTGACCATGGTACTCAGGAATCCCTATCCTAGACATGATGCAAGACAGTACTGGTTTATTTGTACAAACGTAATCGCTCACGGTGTCCAGGTCATTCAATTCTGTCATGACATGCTAGCCGTCGCAATAGCATTCGAGATATATATCATGTCAAATTCACTGTCAAGTGTGCGCCACGACGGGCCACTATCATGTCATGTTATTTGTTAAAAGTGTACCACAACTGATCACCATTATGTTATGGAATATATTTAAAATTAATATTTAACCTGGTATAAGCGTATATGCAATAACGAAATATAAACAGGGTACAAGAGTTGTGGAGGAATCATACGGCTCAGGGGAGACGGGGCATAACTTCCACATATGAACAAATGAGGTGCTCTAGAGATATTCGGAAAGGCAAGACAACGATTTAAAACTTTCGTGTTTTAAGTTTTTCAAAATTCTGGCTAGAAAATGGCTAAACTTGGTAAAAACAGTCATTCTGTGCACTTTTTACGCCAAAAATTCAATTCTACATAAAATATGCAAAAGGGGAGGGTTCCAGCGTAAAATTTTACATTCTGGGTACCATCCAGCATAAAATACGCAATTTCAGGGTTCCCTGTATAAAATCTTACATTCTGGATGCTATCCAGTGTAAAATACGCAATTTCAGGGTTCTCTGCGTAAAATCTTATATTCTGGATCCTATCCAATGTAAAATAAGCAATTTCAGGGTTCTCTGCGTAAAATCTCACTCAGCCGACATGAAAAATTCAAAAAACTTGTTTTGGCCATAAAAACTTTATTTTAACTCGAAATGAGGTAAATAAAAAACCAAATTCATATGAAATTTCGTGCTCTTGCTCATAGAACTATTATTTTTTTGAAAATAACAAGTTTTAGTAGTTCAAAACCAAGAAAAACTCTATGAACTCATGAAACCCCAAGTTACAACGTAGATCTAGAAGAATCTATCCATAAAAACTTAAAACTCCAAGTTCTAAAGAGGCTTATAATCATGTAAAGAAGAGAATGGAACAATAAAACTTGAGATCCATCATGAAGCAAGTTGCACTTGTCTAGGGCTCTTGGGTGTAGGTGGAGAGTAATGGTGAGGAAGAATAAGAGTGAATAAGGAGAGAAAAAGAGTGTTGGGTTAATAAATGGGGATGGTGGTGGTAGGTAAGGGTTCTCCCCTTGGTTCATGATGAACCAATAAGCAACCCAAGCCGAACCAAGCCAACCCAAACAAGCCGAACCAAGCCAGGAGACATGCAATTCGAGTCAGATACGTACACGTATCCCAAAATACGTAATACGAACCGTGGTCATTACACCCGTCACTAGTATTTTTCCTAATACCATCTTTCCACTTGTTTTACGATGGACCAAAGATGTAGTGGATCAACAACACTGTCAATACAAGGCTGTCTCACTTTGTCATTCTCAATTTGATATACTGCAACATAATGAGGTAATTAAGTAACTACATGTTTATTTTATTTAAATTATTAGCGATATTATCAATTTCAACCATTATCATGGAATAGGTTGCATGGGTTCCCTACACATCTGGAGAGGATGATCCATAATTGAAGAAATTGTCGTATGTTCTTAGTTTGCATAGATCGTCTATTATATATGATCGGAGAGGATGAGGCATAAGAAGGATATTATACCTCATGAGTCAAACAGGTCGGGATATCGCGATCGGATATCATCCTCACGCTTCCATGTTGACTCATCCAAAGAGTGATGACCCCAAGCAACTCGGACTAACTTGATAGTCTTGTTCTTGAGTACCTTCTCTCTCCGGTCCAATATGGATACGGGCCTTCCCTCACACCAAAGGTTGGTAACAACAACCAATTCTGAATGTTCCAGGATATAGCTCGGGTCCGGGATATACCGTCATAGTTGGGATACATGGAACACGTCATACACCTCACTCAGAGACGACGGAAGAGCGAGACGATATGACACATCTTCTACTCGCTCTAAGGTATCGAACGGCCCTATATACCTAGGACTAAGCTTTCCCCGTACGCCAAAACGAATGATGCCACGGTTAGGCGAGATCCTAAGGAATACATGGTCGTCGACAGAAAATTCAAGGAGACGCCGATGAGAATCGGCCCAATGGCGCTGACGATCTTGTGCAACGCGAAGATAATCTCTGACTCTCCTGACCACCTCAACTGTCTGAGTGATCAACTCGGGACCAAGTATCTGCCTTTCTCCAACATCATCCCATGCTAGTGGGGATCTGTACTTCCTACCATACAATGCCTCGAACGGTGCCATCTGGATGCTAGCTTGGAAACTGTTGTTGTACGAGAACTCCACCAGGTGCAGGTGATCTTTCTACGAACCGCAAAGTCGAGCATACAAGATCTCAACATATCTTCAAAAGTCTGGATCGTGTGTTCCGACTGACCATCTGTCTGCGGGTGATAAGCTGAGCTGAACTGGAGGTGAGTTCCCAAACTCTCTTGCAGACTACGCCAAAAGTGCGACGTGAATCTCGAATCTCTGTCCAAGGTGATACTGACCGGCACTCCGTGAAGTTTGACTATCTGCCTGAGGTACATATCTGCTAGTTGAGCCGTCGACTGACCAACTCTGAATGAGAGAAAGTGAGCCATCTTCGTGAGCCTGTTAACTGTAACCCAAATAGCATCTCTACTAGTCGGGGATCGAGGTAACCTAGTCATAAAATCCATGGTTATATGCTCTCACTTCTATTCTGGAATCAGCAAGGGCTGAAGAAGTCCAGCTAGCCTTTGATGTTCAATTTTGACTTGTTGGCAAACCAAACATCGAGAGACAAACTGAGCTATCTCCCTCTTCATGCCATTCTACCAAAAGTGCTGACGGATATCTCGGTACATCTTCGTGCCACCGAGATGAATCGAATACTGAGAACTGTGAGCTTCGGTCATGACTTCCTGTCTGATATCTCTACTGGGTACACAAAGATGCTTACCATGTCGAAGTGTACTGTCTTCATGAATGCATAATTCTGGTATTCGTCCTGTCTCGCACTCTGCTCTGAGTCGCTGAAGCTTGGAATATGCTGACTGTGCCATCCGGATCCTCTCGATGATAGTGGACTGAACTTGCATACTGGCCATCAATGCCACACTGGAAGGGAGAATAACTTCTATACCCATCTTCTGAAGATCTGCTAACAATTCTGCTTGTGCTGTCAGAAAATAGACTCCGGCTCTCCTGCTCAATGCATCTGCAACAACATTGGCTTTCCCAGAATGATACTGCAGGTTGACATCATAATCCACAAGCATCTCTAGCCATCTTCTCTGACGCATGTTATGATCCTTCTGAGTGAACACATACTTCAGGCTCTTGTGGTCGGTAAAAATTTCTACCCTATCTCCATACAAGTAGTGTCTCCAAAGCTTGAGTGCAAACACTACTGCTGCCAGTTCCAAGTCGTGGATCGGGTAATTCCTCTCATGATCACAAAGTTTTCGTGACGCATAAGCTATTACCTCCCTATGCTGTATCAAAACACATCCTAAACCTCTGCCTGAAGCATCACAGTACACTGAAAATCCTCCGGTCCCATTTGGAAGTGTGAGAATGGGTGCCGTCATCAAGCCTCACTTCAACTTCTCAAAAGAATCCTGATATTCCGCTGTCCAAGCAAACAGTACATCCTTGCGGGTTAAATGCGTCAGTGGTGCTGAAATTTGAGCAAAGTCCAAAACAAATCGCCGGTAGTAGCCGGCCAATCCAAGAAAACTGCGAACTTCTACAACTGTGTTGGGCACTGGCCATATTTTGATAGCCACGATCTTCTGAGGATCCACTTCTACTCCTCCTCTGGTGATGATATGATCCAAGTACAAAATACGATCGAGCCAGAACTCGTATTTACTGAACTTGACATACAACTGGTGCTCTTTGAGAATCTGGAGGACAACTCTGAGATGCTGCTCATGCTCCGCTTCACTTTTGCTGTAGACCAGGATGTCGTCTATGAACACAATCACGAACTGATCCAAATAAGGCATGAAGATACGATTCATGAGGTCCATGAATACAGCCGGTACATTGGTTGCTCTAAATGGCATAAGAAGGAACTTCTAATGTCCATATCTAGATCTGAAAGCCGTCTTCGGGATATCCTGCTCTCTGACTCTGATCCGGTGGTACCCTGACCGCAAATCTATCTTCGAAAATACTGTTGCTCCTCTGAGTTGATCAAACAAGTCATCTATCCTTGGGAGAGGATATATGTTCTTGATTGTCACTGAGTTCAAGGTACGATAGTCAACACATAATCTGGACGTACCATCCTTCTAAGCATCGGGGCTCCCCAAGGCGATCCACTTGCACGAATGAATCCCTTGGTCCTGAGTTCTTCAATCATTTTGTACAATATCTCCAATTCTGACGGCGCCATCCTGTAGACTCTTTCTGACACAGGTACGGTCCCGGGTATCAAGTCTATGATGAACTCGATCTCTCGCTCTGGCGGCATTCCTGGAAGCTCTTCTGGGTAAACATCTGGAACCTCCTCGACGATTTGGGGTAACTACACTGCTGCTACTGCCATCCGCAATACGGGAGGTGTAACACCTAGTTTTCCAGATAGGGGTAATTTTAAATTTTTTTAATAATTATTATTTATTGATAATTATTTCATATTATGATTTATGGTGATTTTTAATCATTTTTAAACTATTTAAAAATTATTACTTGTGATTTGGTGTTTTGCTAGTGTAATCATAGAGATAGTGATCTAGAGCCTAGCCATGTGATTAAGGTATTTCATTTATCATTTTTAGCTTGAGGATATTTTTGTCATTTTTGGGTTTATTTGATTTTAATACTATTTATTTGAATTTATGGAAATTTTTAGGAATTATTTTGGATGATGGTTGACTAGGTTGACTTTGACTAGCATTGACTTTGGTAGACTAGTCTAGAAGCTAACCCTAGTTGTGACTGCCTTGGTTAGGTTAAGTAACCCTAGTCTAACTAGAGTTAACCCATGACTTAGTCTTTTAGACTCGAGTTAGAATAGAGAGGGTTAATTCATAAGTCATGACTTATGGTTTTGAGACCAATAGATAATCACTTAAGCTCATAGCTTATGAATTTGGCCCAAGCCCATTAGCCAACCTAAAACCTAACCCTAACCCTAGCTTGGCTGGCCACATTGGGAACCCCACCCCTATTTGTGCTCTCTTCCATTTAGGGCTAGCCTCTTTTAGGAAAGATCACAAGTTGGAAGAAGAGGTAATTCCCATCTTTAGAAATTTATAGAAAATCTATTTTTATTCCTTTTTAATCTAAAAAAGTTGCATTAGATCCTAACTCATCTATACTTGCTGTTATTTGAGGATAATCCCAGCTTTGGGACAATTTGGGAGCATTGGCTATCAAGCAGGAATCCCCCATTTGGAGCTTTATCATACTATTTGCACCTATAGGTAAAATTCCATAAATTGATCTAATATTCTGTTTTCCTTGCATTTAGGGCTAGATCTAGGAGTCCCCTAGATGTCCTTAAAGTTTGGGCCAATTTCGTGTCCATTTGGTGTCCGTATCGGACACGTGTCATAGTGTACGTATAGGTGTTTGATTAAATGTCACTTAGGAATTTATTTTCGATTTTGTAAATCTAATTACATGAATTTGTAGATCTAAATATGTACATTAATTTTTGTGAAGAGTGTTTTGTGTTTTCATATCATTTTGTGTCGAATTTTCGAGTCGAACACGCAGCACGAGACCCCCGTGCTGTGCCCTGCTACCCGATACCAATTTCTCACTGCACAGGACACGGGGACACATGAAACTTGACATGAAGGTAGGGGACATGTCTGTCGACATGTTCCCAAAGTTTTGTGATGTTTCGTGTCGTGTCGAGTGAGCATTCGTGTCTGCACTGAATTCGTATTACACTGGGACACTGTTAAAACACGTTCTGACACTCACTGTTTGACACGACACGATACGACGTAGGTCCAATACAGACACCTAGACTCCTAACCCTAGTCCCCCTCTACCCCTAGACACGATCACGATGTGTCACGTGTCGTGTGTCACGCGCACGAGTCTGTGACACATGTGCACGAGACACCGCACTGTGCCGTGCTTTCCCCTGCTACTCGGGCCCTCTATAGGACACGACACGGATTATCTTGACACGAGTTTTGGTGGACACGAGGGGGCTTACACTGACAGCATACCCCCAAAGTTTTGTTGGATTTCGTGGAGTGGTTAGGGTGAAAATCGACCTGCACTGACTCGACCCCACTGCACACACACGCAGCAGACTCCTTCGGATACGACTTCGTATTTGAGAGACGACACCACTTGGACACGAACCCATTGGTTCAGTAGACACCTAAACACTTGCTTGACACCCTGACACGAACACAAAAGGGTTGGTTGGACACACAGTATCCAAACCCATTCGACACACACCGCACACACTGTCTGACCTTATATTTCTCTGATACCATGTTAGGAACACTGTTTGGACACGATTTGAATCCTTGTGGACACATGGACATGTGTGAGTGTCACACACATGACCTCCCCTGACATGTGTGTTGGGTTGATATTTGCATGAGTGTAGGTTGATTTTGATTGTAGTTGCACGAATACATTTGGGTTCGAACTTAGGTTATCCTGATACTTCAATCAGGGATTTCTAGATGAGTTCAATCCTTAGAAACCCGAGATTAGTTGTATTCTAGTTGGTTTTCATGATTGTTGGGTTTTGATTATATGTATATTATCAAAATCTGAATGTATGTACTGGTGTAGGTATATATCAATCTGAGTTATGAGGAACTGGGCATGTTAAACTGAACATTAAGTTTAGTTTGGGTAAGATGGTATTAACTGGAATTTATATTGAATGTTAGGAAATCTAGGATGTATTGGATGGGTTTTGACAGGTGTTCCAGTTCGAACATGAGCATGAAAACTGGAAATGTGAGGTTGGGATCGAGTTCAGGTTTTGGTGATACAGGTAGGAGTTCTTCTTTAGTTCAGTATGCTAATTTTGAGTGATATCTGATGTAGATATCGAATTTTGACATCTAAATTAAGTTGATATATGAGTTAGATGTCATCTCAGATGACCTTACTAAGTATCAGTTAGGTCCTGGGTGGTTAATGTTGAGCTGGAGTTTGGATTGAGTTCACATATGCTGAGTAGGAGTTGCAGCAGTAACATTTAGCCACTTGTCTTGTCCGGACCTGGCTGGGCATGGCCTTGACTTGGTAAACAGTAGCAGTAGCCATAGCAGCAGTAGCAGTAGGCATAGCAGTAGCTTGAGTAGTAGCAAGCAGCAGCAGTGGAAGCAGTGGCCAGTAGTATAGTTGGAATTGCTTGGCTTGGCCAGCCATTTTGGGCATTTGCCTTGGCATTACAAGCAGCAGCAGCAAGCCTTAGCATTTGCAGCAGCTAGCAAGCAATAGCAATGGGTTAGCAGGTTGAGTTTTAGTTGGACATGGCCTTAGGCCATGTTGGTAATGCTACCTAGTTCACCCAGGTCAGCAGTAACAGTAGGGAGATGTGTTTAGTGCATTTCGAGTGTCCAAGTGAGTGTGGGAAATAGGAAGTGAGTGGCTAGTGTCAAGAGTACCAGGTGGTGTGACTATTTGAGTGAGTGAATGCCATATGAGTGATGAGTGTACTTGAGATGTGTTTTGGTTAGGACTGTGGATATAGGGTATTGGAATTATGGGTAATGTTGGTGATGAGGGGTTCATATACTTGTGTACATATATAGGTTAACTGATGTGGGGTTAGATATATATACATATAGATAAGGATATATAAGAGGTATGATATGTATATGTTTTATAGGAGGGTATGTATATGTATATGGATTCATATGCCTATATGTATAATATAATGTATAATGTATATATACAAGTGTATGTGATATAGAAATGCATGCATGAATAAATGGTTTAATGAATGCAACCATGTACTCTATGGACACCACACACACTCATCCTCCACTGTTTTCAATTGACACTGTTTCCTTGTCACTAGACACAACACACACCCTCACTTGTGTGGCCTTTTCCATTCTCTAAATATATATATGTGTATGTATATAAGTATGTGCCTATATAGAGCTTCCTATAGAGATGCCTTACTATTTCATATATGTGAATGTGACATATATATATATATATATATATATATATATATATATATATATATATATATATATATATATATATGTGTGTGTGTGTGTGTGTGTGTGTGTGTGTGTGTGTGTGTGTGTGTGTGTGTGTGTGTAAGTTGTGATGTTGATGTGAATGATAGGCATATTATAGCCTTGTCTATTTTCATTAGTCTATATATTATACATAAAACTTGTGTGTGATACCCTGATATTGTTTGTATTGGTGTGCTTAGGTTTAGTAGGCTTGGTTAGGCCTATATTGACTAGAATGACTTGTTAGTCTAGGTTTAGACTTGGAATGGTTTACTTGACCTAGTTTGACCTAGTTGACTAGTATAGTTGACTGGAGTTGACCAAGTGTTGACTTTAGTCTAGTTTGACCTAGACAGCATGTAGAATATATTGTAGTAGTCTATTATACTAGTTTGTACATGTTGTGACTTGTACTGTTCTATAGGAGACAGACACCACTCCTCGGAAAGTAGATACTCTTCAGATACTCAGGATACAGGCGAGTACATTCTCTGATCATTTCATATCATGTTTAGAATTATTTTCCTGCTTTAATTTACTTTACTTGATACTGTCACGTTGGTCACACGGATTAGTACTATATGGATCCCTTCTTGAGATGTTATTCCCTTAGGGAACATCGGATACTACATGTTCTGTGCATTTCACTTACATGGTGTATCACTATGCTTCACGGTTCATTGATCACTTGTGACATGTACTCTCATGATCACAGAGTCTTCCTTGAATTACCCCATTTATGGGCCCTCCATGTATCACCCCTTGTGGGCCATTGCATGGAATCATAACATAATCTGGTTGGATCCTTGTGTATTGATTGAGGGTACGAGGGAGTAGAAGTAGACATGTGAATAATATCCAAGTAGTATAGTTCCCAGAATCACTCCATAGTATAGTTCCCAGAATCTCCTATGCCATTCACATGTTTACATTATACTCTGACTCACTAGCCACTGTTAGTTCTCTACTTATAGTAGATATTTCTATTACAGTTTTCTCTCTGTTTACATTCAGTACTTTCTTTCAGTTCTTGTGTTTTACTTTACTGCATGATTATATTTTCTAACCTGCTATGATCTGTTGAGATGTATTGTGCTCGCTCCTGTCCTGACTGGACATGTTAAAAATATTACAGAGGACGAGGAGGAGGCCTGTGTGGATACCTACTACGGGACAGCTCTAGATGACACCATTGATCCGGATTTCCAGCCGGATCCATTAGCTATAGAGACTGAGGCTCCCTAGTCTAGGTTTTACTATTATTGTCATTTGGGATCTGGATTGTATATATTCTTTCATATTTAGTAGTTGATATTTGTATTTCTGGATGTTTGCTGAGATGTTATCTTAGACACTTAGACTCTTCTGATCATCTGTATTTCATTGAGTTCTATACCATATCGTGCTTATTCTTTCTTAGTTGTGATTGAGTTTACATTCTGCTATGTCACCCCCATTCGGCGAGTATAAACTGCTTAGCATTTTATTGTTAGATGTTGTGACCTAGGACAGCGTTCTACCGCCGACACTGCGGCGTAGGCTGGACGTTATTATGTACTCGTACCCTCACAGTGGGTGCGGGTCGTGACAGGAGGAGAAGGTTCAACTTCGCCTCAGGAGAAGAAAAACTTTGGCTCGCCTGGGATGCTAAAAATAACCCTGCCAATATGGCAATCTATCCTGGCATATTGGTCCCTCAACCAATCCATCCTTAAGACCACATCATAATCGGCCATCGGAAATTCTATCAACCTAGCGAAAAACTCTCTACCGCTAACTACGACCCGACACGAGGAAAACACTATATCTACTCCCACAAGACCATTACCAGTAAGTATATTGAGCCTTACTGATAATGACTCGGGCTCCAGTCCTATACGTGTCACAAATCGTACAGACATAAATTAATGCGAGGCACCAGAATCAAATAATACTGAAGCTGGAAAGGTGTTGACGAGAAGAGTACCTGCCACTACCTCACCGGGTGCTATTTTTTCCTCTTCCATGGTCAAGGTCAGCACTTGACCATACCCTCTGGGTGCGGGTCTCCTCTGCTGAAAATTCCTCTGCCTGCTTTGGATCAGGGCTTGGGCTTGGGCATACTGCTGCGGTCTCTGCTGCTGGAATGCCTGGGCCTGCGTCGGCAATGGCCTTGGGAACGGGTACTGCAGCAGCTGCTGCTGGACTGGTGCTGGTCCTCTAACTGAAGGACTAGAGAAGGCCTATGAACTCTCCCTGTTCGGGCAGTTTCCAACCCTGTGGTCCAGGACACCATAAACCAAGCACAAACCCTGTGCTCTGCGACACTCTGATACCACATGCCCTGGCTTCCCGCAGTGTGAACATCCCACAGCGGAAGACTGTTTCTGCTTCTGCTGCTGAGGGTGCATCGGGGTGGAATGCTGAACCGACATCACTGAGGCCGCCCGCCTCGAAGCTCCAATGGTCAAAGCCCTGCCTGTCGGGGCTGGGGCTGACGACTGGTTCATCTGGCTATGGGATCGCTTCCGAACTCCGATCCTATCCACGATCCTCTGGGAGGTATATTCATGCCTCCGGGATGCCCTCAGTACTGCATCAAAGGTCTGATGCTCAAACTGCTCTACCGCCAACAAAATCTCTAGGTGGAGCCCCTGCTGGAACCGTTGGGCTCTATTGAACTCGGTCGTCACCAAGGTGGGAGCAAAACGACTAAGCCTGGAGAACTCGGCCGCATATCCATCGACCGTCCTGTCCATCTGCTTCAGATTGGTGAACCTCGTCTGTAGATCATACCGAGCTACAATATCAAAATACTTGGTCTGGAATCTTTCCCTGAATACTTTCCAGGTAATAGGGGCCAGTAATCCAACAGCCTGTGCCGCCCACCAGCTGCGAGCAAGATCCAATAGCTGTAGGCGCACCATGGCCACCTTCTCGTTCTCTGGAGTCCTGGATGCTTTTAGAATTACCTCTGTGTCCTGAAGCCATGCATCTGCAGCGATCGCATTTTCACTGCCGTCGAAGAAGGGAGGGTTCAAGCGCTTGAAGCTGTTGGCCGCGTTATTACCCTGATGACCTCCTCTGGTCAAAGCGTCTGCCATCGCCTGGTGCAAGGCATCTCCTCGACGATCCTGGGAGGCTAATAGTGACCTGATGAGACCCACCAAAGTGCCATTATCAGGCTCTGCAGGCTGGACGGGCTGAATTGGTGGCTCTCTTCCAGTAGGCATAACTCTGGAGGCTACTCCTGAATGTTGGGCTTGATCTTCGGGTTGCTGCTGGTCCACGGGAGGTGCTCCGCCTTGCTGATCGGCAGGTCCAGGAACAATGTCGCTGAAGAAGACGACATAGGGAATAATAAGGAAGGACCAGGACATATCAATGATACAAGCATGTGATCAGGTCAAGATTACAGGGATTCAGAAGATACAAGCAGAGATCAAGGACGAGTGCTGATTGAGACTTCTATTCGGAAAACCCTCATATATCTTGATTTACAAGACCTGCATGGGCCACCACTTAAACCATGTCACGCCCCAGAACCAGAATACTGGAGAACGGGGGCATGCATAGCCAGCTACGTATAATGAAATAGAATCCACCTCAACTATACGGTCATGGCTGTCTAGATATATGAGGGTTTAGCTACAATCCATCAGTCTCCTATGGTCAATAATAAGCCTAAATATCTCAATCTCAAGCAAGCAAGTAAAGTTACAAGATGTAAGATCACCAGATATACAATGGGAAGGCGTCCCAAACATTACATATTCAGCTGATCATGAAGCTAGTCGTTACAAAATGTGAGGACTAACAAGAGTTCAGTAATACATGATCAACCCTAGGATCTGTCAATCATATTACAGTCCGTAGGCAGACAGTAAATAAAGGTGCAATACGAGCTAACACGTGCTCGCCGGCTAAACGCCTCAAAAGAATAATTTTTAAAATAAAGTAGGAGGACAAAAAAAAACCCACTCGTTGCCAGGGTTACGCCTGGTGGTCACCATCTGGCTAGAAGACAGGTGGATCCTCTGGTGCTGCTCCGATATCTGGCCACACAAAACCAGCTGGATCAGACCCCAGAAAGAGCAAGTGCCACAAAGGAGGCTTCACTTAGGAACTAAAACCAGAATAACACAATAGAATATTAAAGGTAATAAATAAAGAACTGATAATAATAGAGATAACAACAGTAAACCTAGTACGAGGAAACCATTCAAGTAGCCAGGTCATAACCCTTAAACCAAATAAGGACCGGGGTTGCAGCCCTTCACCTGAATAGAAACCCGTCTCAAATACTATTGGTACAGTAAAGACAATAAACGAAGAGAGGGTACAGAACTGCTTCGGGAGCCAGGTTACAACCCTTAACCCAAACAAAGACCGGGATTGTAACCCTTCGCCTGAACAGAACTCGACCCCCGATCTTTATCGCTAAGGCCAGTATAAATAATCATGGTACTAAGGTAAGGTAAAACATGACGAACATGGCATGGGGTTGCAATAAGACAATAAACGAAGAGAGGACACAAAACTGCTCCGGGAGCCAGGTTACAACCCTTAAACCAAATAAGGACAGGGGTTGTAACCCTTCGCCTGAACAGAACTGGACCTCCGATCGTTATTGTTAAGGCAAGCATCAATAATCATGTCATGTCACAATCTTGCACAGGATCAGGATAAGACTAAGCTGGAATAAACTCCATCCAATCAATCACGGCCAATCAAGAGTACGGCTTGATACTTTTAACTAACTAGGGTTATCACAGGCCTAGTTATTAGCAAGATGCAATGAGATTATCCCAACAGCCACAAGTTCTGCAGACCATCCGATTATCTAGGTCGAATGTCCATGTATGAAGAATGTAACACGTGACTGTGTGTTGGAAATGTGACCTACTCGTCGGTAGGCTACAAGTCCACTTAATGCGCCCAGATAACGGGAGTGCCTGTAGCTGGAAATCTCTTTATGTCTACTGAATTATTCTAGTTTATTAGCCTTAGTCAATTACTGTAGGTATCCCTGACCGTGGTACTCAGGGATCCCTATCCTAGACATGATGCAAGACAGTACTGGTTTATTTGTACAAACGCAATTGCCTACGGTGTCCAGGTCATTCAATTCTGTCATGACATGCTAGCCGTCGTAATAGCATTCGAGATATATATCATGTCAAATTCACTGTCAAGAGTGCGCCACGATGGGCCACTATCATGTCACGTCATTTGTCAAAAGTGCACCACAACTGGTCACCATTATGTCATGGAACATATTTAAAATTAACATTTAACCTGGTATAAGCATATATGCAATAACTAAATATAAACAAGGTGCAAGAGTTGTGGAGGAATCATGCGGCTTAGGGGAGACGGGACATAACTTCCACATACGAACTCAAAATGAGGTGCTCCAGAGATATTCGGAAAGGCAAGACAAAGATCTAAAACTTTCGTGTTTTAAGTTTTTCGAAATTCTGGCTAGAAAATAGATAAACTTGGCAAAAACAGTCATTCTGTGCACTTTTTACGCCAAAAATTTAATTCTGCATAAAATACGCAAAAAGGGAGGGTTCCAGCGTAAAATTTTACATTCTGGGTACCATCCAGCGTAAATACGCAATTTCAGGGTTCACTGCGTAAAATCTTACATTCTGGATGCTATCCAGCGTAAAATATGCAATTTCAGGGTTTCCTGCATAAAATCTTACATTCTGGATGCTATCTAGCGTAAAATACACAATTTCAGGGTTCCCTACGTAAAATCTCACTTAGCCGACATAAAAAATTCAGAAAACTTGTTTTGGCCATAAAAACTTCATTTTAATTCGAAATGAGGTGAATCAAAAATCAAATTCATACGAAATTTCGTGCTCTTGCTCATGGAACTATTAGTTTTCAAAAATAAAAAATTTTAGTAGCTCAAAACCAAGAAAAACTCCATGAACTCATGAAACCCCAAGTTACAACGTAGATCTAGAAGAATCTATCCATAAAAATTTAAAACTCCAAGTTCTAAAGAGGCTTATAATCATGTAAAGAAGAGAATGGAACAATAAAACTTGAGATCCAAGCAAGTTGTACTTGCCTAGGGCTCTTGGGTGTAGGTGGAGAGTAATGGTGAGGAAGAAGGAGAGTGAATGAGGAGAGAGAAAGAGTGTTGGGTTAATAAATGGGGATGGTGGTGGTAGGTAAGGGTTCTTCCCTTGGTTCATGATGAACCAATAAGCAACCCAAGCCGAACCAAGCCAACCCAAACAAGCCGAACCAAGCCAGGAGACATACAATACGAGTCAGATACGTACACGTATCCGAAAATACGTAATACGAACCGTGGCCATTACACCCGTCACTAGTAATTTTCCTAATACCATCTTTCCACTTGCTTTACGATGGACCAAAGATGTAGTGGATCAACAACACTGTCAATACAAGGCTGTATCACTTTGTCGTTCTCAATTTGATATACTGCAACATAATAAGGTAATTAAGTAACTACATGTTTATTTCATTTAAATTATTAGCGATATTATCAATTTCAACCATTATCATGGAATAGGTTGCATGTGTTCCCTACACATATGGAGAGGATGAT
Source organism: Iris pallida (assembly GCA_029216955.1). Classification (NCBI taxonomy): domain Eukaryota; kingdom Viridiplantae; phylum Streptophyta; class Magnoliopsida; order Asparagales; family Iridaceae; genus Iris; species Iris pallida. The sequence goes on from JANAVB010029620.1 coordinate 16,818,745, forward strand.
CCATAATTGAAGAAATTGTCGTATGTTCTTAGTTTGCATAGATCCTCTATTATATACGATCGATACACTATGTATCATCCTGATGACCGTGTTCTTCGTCAATTTATGATGAGACAAATTATTCCAGATGATCCATCGTATATGTGTTATGATTCATCCAATGCAATAAATAGAATCCTTGGCATAATTGCTTATTGGAATAGACGGTATGGGATTTATAGTATGAGAAACATGTCTCCCCTAAAAGCATCTCTAGAAGAATGTAAGTTCTAATATCTCTGGTTTTTTGGATTACTTAAGTAAAAATAGTATGCTAATAATTCGTCCATATTTTACAGATAGTGGTGACTTTGCTTATAGGCAATGGTAGGGATGCCCTGTAGTGCCCCGTTCCTCGAGGTCCACTATGTAATACCTACGGCTTGCTGACTCAGTCTTGAACAGAGGATTTGGGGAAGCCTTTACCGGTATCGATTGATCACGGATGAAATGCAATGAACCTTTCCAATTGATGGATTGACTTCTATTGTAATGAATCCAAGAGTTTTGTTGGATGTTTTCTTCCGCTGCTTCGTTTTGATGAATGCGTTTTTGTGTTGGTTTTCGATGATCGGTTTTTATTGTTCGCTTTCATCGCATTTCGCATTCATTCTGAATCTTGAGAGAAAGAGACGAAGTATGCTAATCAACTGTTGGTGCCAATGTAGGACGCGTGAACTGTTCGTAAACGGCACGTGAAGTCCCTCATTCTCTCAACTAAGATTCTTCTCGGTGAGTTGCTTCAACCGAATAAACATTGATCTATACGCCTAATAAAAATGATCTCTAGTCCACTCTGTTGCCTTGTCCCGATGATCAACGATACCACATCAACAAAAGATATGAGAAGATAATTGAATTGAATCAATTATAAGAATATGTATTGTTACTCTATCTGCTCGATAAGAATGGTCATCTGTTCGGTTACCAAGTATGCTTGAAAATGTAGACATGTACAGGCGAACTTGTACGTGTTGAGATAAACTTGAAGGCACAAAATTAACGTGTCGTATATCTGTACATAAGTCCAAATGTGTCTCATCTGATAGAACGGATAGAGCATGCATTTGGTCTAGGACAACTTGTATACAAGGAAAATATTTGTCTCTCGGGTGGTATCTGGGGGCACCTGGAACCGCTCGGCCTAGGAGAGATTAGGGCCTCCATGTAAAAAATAGGAGCCGATCAGAGTCCTTAGCGATGAGCTGAACCAAAAAGTCACAGCGGCTAATCATGGGGATAACCCATGGACCAACATGTAGAATAGTCCACCTGCATGACCCAAATGACAACTTCAATATCTGTAAGAATGAATCATGAATTACTCGTTATGCAAATTGTGCTAACATATTTTGTGCAGGGATGACTATCGGCGTTGGTAAGTTGCTATGAAATATTTCTACTATCATGTTCTTATGAATTGTTAAAAAGAACCTAGATAAGTAGAAAGATCACTAGTAAATGTTAGCTTCACATGTTGATTTAGTGCAGAGATTTGTGAGTTAGACCAAAAGCTGCTCGCCAGTACATGATGTGTGCTGACCCACGTTGTGGGCATCCTTTTCAGAAAGCAAAAGGAGACATGAGGATTTCAAGTGAGGCACCGAAGCTCGTCTAGCCCAGAAGAGCTGTGGATTGCCTTGAAGCTTCATTTTCATTCCAGTCAAGTTTCAAGTTTTTATTTCCTTTGAAGGTATCTTTCAATTCTAGCTTGTAATAAAGGGATATCATGTATGGGCATTGTGGCTATTTTCTAAAGAGAGTTTTAAAGAAAATCATGTAGCCAATATAAGGCAAATCTGAGTTGCAAAGCTTTGTACTTGTATTCCTATCAAATTTATCAATAAAATGAGTATTTACATTTCAAATCTCTGTGTCCAATATTTGGTTTCTGCAGTGAATAGGTGCGTGCGTGTGTTTTCCTTGACTAGTTGTTTTGTGCAGGTACATGGCCTTGTGCAAGCACAACTTAGGCTTGTACGACATCACGCCTTAGTGAGGACGATCGATCCCGCAGGGATCCAGGCAAGACGGACGAACCTAGCGGGATCGGGGCGTGACAAAGTGGTATCAGAGCACGGTTTTACGTCCTTGGCCTCTTGCAAATATCGTTTTCGAAAAAGTATATAAAGTACTTTGATGTCTTTCAAAAGAGTCCCGATTTTGAGTTATAAAAACCAATGCCCCATACAATAAGTCCATAATATTTTATGAGACTGACAGAAGTTATACTCCTTTGTAGAGAAATGGCCCCTCCTCGACCAGCTGCCTCGACTGATCCGATGGAACGGATCATGACATTGTTGGAACTACAAAGGCAAGACAATGAGGAGCGTGGCTAGATGCAACAGGCTCAACTGGAGGCCCATCAGAAATAGTTGGATTCCTTGACCCAACTGCTAACTGCGCTAGCGGCAAATCAAAATACCACCGCAGCGACTAAACCAACGGGAACGCCCAAGATTGAGCCCGTGGAGGGTGACGAGCCCCAGCCGGCGCAAAAGCACACTTTCTTTAGGCCAAAGGACTTCTTAGACGCGAAACCTCCGGAATTTGAAGACAGGATATCACCCGATAAGGTGATGGACTGGATTGATAAATGGAGAGTCTGTTCATGTTCGTAGGAGTTCCAAGTAGCAAGAAGGTAGTTTGTGCCGTTCTGCTTCTACGGCTGTGGACAAAGGACTGGTGGAAGACGAAGAAGCCGACGCTGCTCGCCACGGCTAGTAATGGAAAGATTTCATGGGCCTTGTTCAAGAAGGCATTTCTGGATCAATATCTGTCTCCAGCCATGAGCAAGAAAATGGAGAATGACTTCATCTCACTGAAATAAGAAGATATGTCCGTGGAGGATTATGAGTCTGAATTTGCTAAGTTGGCAAATTTTGCTGCCGTTATGCTACCCACCGAGCAGACTCGCATAGATCGATTTATTGGAGGTCTGAATGATGACATTCAGCTGAGTATGCTGAATCGAGAATGTGGGTCCTATTCTCAGGCCTTTGAGGCGGCGCTACAGGTGGAACAGTTTGGCCTGAAGAAGACGTCAACTAAAATGCAGTACAGTCAGAATCAGCCCCCCAAGAGATATCATGACGGAGAGAAAAAGACCGACGAAGAACAGAACAACAAGCCCGTATGCACCTTCCGCGGTCGACGAGGGCATATTAAGGAAGACTATCGCTATGTGACTGGTTAGAGTTGCAGTTACTGTGGCAAGAGTGGGTACATCAAGGAGGATTGTCGTGCCGCTAACAATGCTTGCTTTGGTTGTGGCCAACAGGGTCACTCTGTCAGGAATTGCCCCAAAAAGAATAGAGCGACTCAAAACCATAATGACACTGAAGAGCGTGGGCAGCTGCCAGGCCCGCCGCCGCTTTGAGATCATCCGCACAATCAGCAGCTATGGAATGCCAATACGGCGATAGCGCGCGTCTATAATCTCTCCACCTTACTTGATCCCGAAAGTAGAGGTGAGTTTGTATCTTAAGTTTTGAGAACAAAACTTTTTCTCAGTGGGTTATTATGTAGTGCCCCGCTCCTCGAGGTCCACTATGTAATACCTACGGCTTGCTGACTCAGTCTTGAACAGAGGATTTGGGGAAGCCTTTGCCGGTATCGATTGATCACGGATGAAATGCAATAAACCTTTCCAATTGATGGATTGACTTCTATTGTAATGAATCCAAGAGTTTTGTTGGATGTTTTCTTCCGCTGCTTCGTTTTGATGAATGCGTTTTTGTGTTGGTTTTCGATGATCGTTTTTATTGTTCGCTTTCATCGCATTTCGCATTCATTCCGAAACTTGAGAGAAAGAGATGAAGTATGCTAATCAACTGTTGGTGCCAATGTAGGACGCGTGAACTGTTCGTGAACGGCACGTGAAGTCCCTCATTCTCTCTACTAAGATTCTTCTCGGTGAGTTGCTTCAACCGAACAAACATTGATCTGTACGCCTAATAAAAATGATCTCTAGTCCACTCTGTTGCCTTGTCCCGATGATCAATGATACCACATCAACAAAAGATAAGAGAAGTTAATTGAATTGAATCAATTGCAAGAATATGTATTGTTACTCTATCTGCTCGATAAGAATGGTCATCTGTTCGGTTACCAAGTATGCTTGAAAATGTAGACATGTACAGACGAACTTGTACGTGTTGAGATAAACTTGAAGGCACGAAATTAACGTGTCGTATATCTATGCATAAGTCCAAATGTGTCTCATCTGATAGAACGGCTAGAGCATGTATTTGGTCTCGGACAACTTGTATACAAGAAAAATATTTGTCTCTCGGGTGGTATCTGGGGGCACCTGGAACCGCTCGGCCTAGGAGAGATTAGGGCCTCCGTGTGAAAATGGGAGTCGATCTGAGTCCTTAGCGACGAGCTGAACCAAAGAGTCACAGCGGCTAATCATGGGGATAACCCATGGACCAACATGTATAATAGTCCACATGCGTGACCCGAATGACAAATTCAATATCTGCAAGAATGAATCATGAATTACTCGTTATACAAATTATGCTAACATGTTTTGTGCAGGGATGACTATCGGCATTGGTAAGTTGCTATGAAATATTTCTACTATCATGTTCTTATGAATTGTTAAAAAGAACCTAGACAAGTAGAAAGATCACTAGTAAATTTTAGCTTTACATGTTGATTTAGTGCAAAGATTTGCGAGTTCGGCCAAAAGCCGCTCGCCAGTACATGATGCGTGCTGACCCACGTTGTGGGCATCCTTTTTAGAAAGCAAAAGGAGACATAAGGATTTCAAGTGAGGCACCGAAGCTCGTCTAGCCCAGTAGAGCTATGGATTGCCTCGAAACTTTATTTTCATTCCAGTCAAGTTTCAAGTTTTTATTTCCTTTGAAGGTGTCTTTCAATTCCAGCTTGTAATAAAGGGATATCATGTATGGGCATTGTGGCTATTTTCAAAAAAGAGTTTCAAAGAGAATCATGTAGCCAATATAAGGCAAATCTGAGTTGTAAAGCTTTGTACTTGTATTCTTATCAAGTTTATCAATAAAAAGAGTATTTTCATTTCAAATCTATGTGTCCAATATTTGGTTTCTGCAATGAATGGGTGCGTGTGTGTGTTTTGCTTGACTAGTTGTTTTGTGCAGGTACATGGCCTTGTGCAAGCATAACTTAGGCTTGTACAGCATCACGCCTTAGCGAGGACGATCGATCCCGCAGGGATCCAGGCAAGACGAACGACCCTAGCGGGATCGGGGGGTGACATGCCCTTGTATAAGCAACAGATCGTACACATTCGAGGAGCCAAGGTTCAAATGTAGAGCCATAGATGATGGTAGTCTGCGTGCTTTAGTCGATGACATATCTCATTTGGTATGACTTCATTACAAACTTAAATTTACATGTACATAGATATTGTTTTATTTTGTAAGTTTAATCATTCAGAGTGGTGCATACCAATAATATTTTCGAGAGCGCGAGAGATATCCAGAGCAGCATAGTCTATTTCTTATGCAAGAACTTGTGAGTCGTGTTCATCAGCTGGGACTTGGACAGGAACCGGAGATGCCTCCATTACATATGCATCTTCTACCAGATTATCCGACTGGTACGGTTCGTTGAAGACATTCACATCGTCATAGGAGGCATCGTAGAGGAGCAGTTGGGGGAAAGGCTATTGTTGCAAAGCCTGTTGTTGAAGAGACTATTCGTGGAGAGGCTGTTGGTGGAGAGACTATTGGTGGAGAGACTAGTTATCAGTATACTGGAGAGGACTCTAGTTACCCATACGCAGGAGAGGGCCCTAGTTACTAGTACGCGGGAGAGGGCCCTAGTTACCAATACGCGGGAGAGGGCCCTAGTTTCCAATACGCAGGAGAGGGCCCTAGTTTCCAATACGCAGGAGAGGGCCCTAGTTATCAGTACGCGTGTTATGCCCAAATAAATTTTCCTAATAATTAAACTAATCACAAATAATAATTGTGTCAACCTTATATATATATATATATATATATATATATATATATATATATATATATATATTTGTATACCCTAAAGGGATGGTAATATTAGATTTGATAATGTAAATTTAGTTAATAACATCCTTATTACTAAAAAGAGAATTAATTACTAAATATCTTACATGTAATGTTTACAAACTTGTATATTGCAAGTTTAACACCTAAGTACCAGGATGTCATGCAAGGGTGGGATGGTAAATTCCACCTAAAATTTGCAATGATTATGTTAGAATTGAGATGCTATATAAGAAAGGGGGAGAGAGTGTTGTCTGTATGAAAATTCTTCTCCTCTTATTCATTCCTTCCTCTCCATCCTCTTCTCCTCCTCTCCCTCTCCTTCTTGTGTTGCTGCTACTACAGCTTTTACTGCTGCTACTGCTGTTGCGGCTGCCGCTGCTGTCACCGCCAGCCACCGCCACTACCGCCGGCTATGTCCCGCCAGCCGCACCACCTCCTCCTCTATTTTCATAAACCTAGGTAATATTTCCTTCTCTTCCCAATTTGTCTAAATTAAAACTCTAGGATAATTTCTAAATTTCCAAATTCTGGAATAAGGAAGAATATAGGGGGAAATCAAGATTTCACTTGGAATTGGGGAAGAAATTCTAGTTTGCTCAGGACCAAGGCAAGTCATCTTCAAATTTTCATATTTTCCAAATTTTGATCATATAGTTGAATTTTAAGTTTGTGAAGTATCTTACTTTGTTCATGTGATACTAACCAAAAGTCACCCAAATTGCTGAAGCACATTTTATTTCATTTTTCCTAATTGTAGGTTCATTTATCACAAATATTTGTGGCTTGAAGAATCTGTAGGAGCATTTTAGGTCAAGCAATCAATATGTCATACCTATATCTATAGATGCCTTGCATGTAACTCAAGGAAATATACCTTGTTAGCTTTCTTTTACTTGGGCTTGTCTATATCTCATGCAAAGCATCTGTGTATTGCCAAAATTTTCTTTTGTGACATCAAGAGTGGAGAAAACTAAATATCCCTTCGTGCACTCAACTTGAAGATTGAATATAAAGTTCAAGTACCAGATAATCGAGTTAATATCTTGTTATTAATTATCCTACCTGTAGCTTCTTTCTAGAAATAAAATTGATTGTGATTATACCTTGTATATAGATGCAAGTTATTTGTTTACTTTATTGCCAACTAAACCAAATGGGTCGAAAATATAGATGTTTATATACTTACAGCTTGTCATACCCTACTTATTTAGAGTTATTAGCATATCTAGGCATCTCAACCCAATTTATGTTTCAAGATATGAAACTTGTGTTTGGAATATATCATAACTCCCATGTGTACACTTATAAAACATGACTTTCATAATAATAGTTAAATATATAAGAAATAAGAAATTTGGTGGTTCTATTATGAGTTATATCCTTTCTATTTTTGCTAATCTTGAATAATTTTTAGCCCTTGATGCAATCTTGCTTTTCACTTATATTCAAAATAGCCAAGTAAATCCCTTGGGTAAGAATTTTTGCAATCTTGGTATATATATATATATATATATATATATATATATATATATATCTTGGTATATATATATATATATATATATATATATATATCAGAAATTATACGTGGTTCCGGTGTTGAGAGTTGCTCCACCGAAGGGGTCGGCGTACTCGGATATTATAAATTGCGTGGTACCGATGTTGAGGGTTGCTCCACCGAAGGGATCGACTTACCCGGATATTTGATTTTATTGTGTTTATTGGAAACTTTCTGGGTCAACAAATACAAAAGAGACTTTGCCGAAATTTTCAAAAATTTCGGGAGTTATCCAAATTTAGAGAATTTTCAGGATTAAGAAGAACCTAATCTAATACTCTGAGTTTATATCCAGTTTCTAGTCAATTAAAGATTTCCATATGGCGTGTTGTCTTTGACACACGAGATGGAAATTGGGTTGGAACATAAACTTAGGAGTCATTAGACCATTATTTATGTTGGTAGTTGCATCATGGGGTGGGACAGAACAACTGGATCACATCCATCAAAATCCTTATAATATATTACACCAGTAAAAGCTGATCAGTAGTCCCGTATCTGTAAGGCCTTGTAATGTCGGGGGTGAGGCCTAGCTCACCAACAGAGAACAGTCCAGCAAATTCCGAAAATAAAACATAATTTAAAAAGTTAATGCATACTAGTTTCCCACAAGATATGGGGGGGGGGGGATCTAAGGCACCGTACCCAATACAGACACCACCTGGTCCTTGGTAAATGAGATTATTGTCAAAAAAATAGAATGTGATCGTGATCCACATGTGTTCTCTAAAAATTTGCATAACCATGAGGAATAGTGTTTGTGGTTATATTATAGTTAGATCTTGTGTGATAGCTTATTGGATTAGGATTATATAGTATTTCCAAAATATCTCACAATGAAGGTATTAAGATACATTTCTTATACTCCTTAAATTTCTTCTGTATTATATTTTTCACTTATTACCGCCTTTGATCGAGGACTTGCTTGTCGTTTCTAAACGACCTAGTATTTGTTCACTAGGGAAAGACGAGAACCCGGAAGAAATGATGCCTCTATACAATAAAGACGGAGATAAATGAACATCGGGTAGTTTGGCCGAAATGTCGACAAGTTGGTTGTATTGTTAAAATATGTAAATTAAATGTTTTGATGGAACTTGTAGTCAAGTTGTATAAATGATGTAAAGATATGTATGAAAGATCTAGAATGTAATATATATATCTTGCACCATATCCTAGCTTTCACAGGCGACAATCGCAATCTTAATATTTGAATGTTGTGTTTGTACGTAGCCTGGAGATGTATCAATGAACCTGGTTTCCGCTATGTCACGCCCCAGATCCAGAATACCAGAGAGCGAGAGAATGACTCAGCCAACTACGTATTACGGGTAGATGAATACCGTATAATACGATCAATGCTGTCTACAAGACAAGGGGGTGCATACTACATACAAGTCTCACTAGGTTTACTCAACCTCTATTGTCCCAATCATTCAACGAAAAGCAGTAAGTAGAGAACATGTAAGAATAAGCAGTACGTCGTCCCAAACACTCAGTCAAAATGTTCTTGAGATCTGGCTTTACAAAATATAGCCAGATGATATAACAAGGTATACACAATCGTTATCAGCTACAGTCTGACTTAGTTGCAATTATGTAAAAGTAAGTGCAAGACAGTCCGACTAACATGTCGGTGCCAAGCGGCAAAACTAAAGTAAGTAGAAAAACGAGCAGGGAAGCAAGAAACCCACTCGTGTCCTCCTGCGATCATCCCTCTAGTATTGACCATCTTGGGAGTGGAAGTAAGCTGAGTCCTCAGGAGCTGCATCTAAATCTGGCCATGCAAAACCAGAGAGGTTAGATCTCAAATAGCAAGTACCATAAGGGAGCACGACATGAAGAATTAGAACCAGCGATAAGAGTTAAGAATATGATAAATAAGTCTCTGCTTGCTACTGGTATTCACACAACATTACGACACTTCAAGCCAAGTTCCCAACCAAACAAGGACAGAAGTTGACCCGTTATGTCCTAACATTCTGATCATCTCAGTAGTCAACAAAGTAGGTATAGTACACAAATAAATTAATTTAAACGGCAATACAAACTACTACGGCTTGCTAACTGTAAGTTCCAAGTTGTCCTGGAAATATGCAATAAGGGATTCCTCAGTTCTTACTATGTACGAGCAAGGCTAGTCTATCTAATAATCAATTGCACCAATCATGAATTAGACGTGTCCCAACGGGACGCCAGTCATCAATATGAAAAAAATATAAACATATACCACTCTCTGCCCGTGTGGCAGATTTGCGGTATTCGTGGGAACCAGCTGGCATATCGGGGCACCAATTGTCCCAAGATGGCTGTCATATAAGAACTCGGGAATCCATTCTCTCCATGCAATAGTTATTTTATTTAACTTAATATTTCCTACGTTAATTGAAATCTCATGTCGTGGATCATGATCATTCTGAATGAGTACTTCAGTATACTGAGTACGATATGCATAACTCTACAACAATGCCCGTACGGTTAGGTTGTAGGTCTTACATAGCGTAATGCAACAATCAAACCTAGCCACGGGATAATCATGCTTTGACTATAAGGTACACATGCTACTTTTGTAGAAAGAAGTTGAAGTCAGCACGTGTCCATATGCCAATGTTCGGGATCGGCTAGTCGATCGTAATGGTCCATGGTTCATACATGAACGTGTCTCATTCAATTTAATAAGGCGACTAGCCAGTCTTTTAGTTCCAACTAGGAACGCATGATCAATCATTTAGTCAAGATAACAATCAATGTCAATTCGTGACAAGGCATGAAAGTCAAACTAGTATTTAGTATGGTCGAGTTTATAACTCTCAGGGCTAAGTACCAGTGATACGGTATGCCCACAAGCCAATCAAGAAAAACGGGGCACACACCACACAACAATATGTATTAAAATACTAACATGCATCATGTGGCGCAATCCAGCGAAATGTGTGAGATAAGACGAAACGCTCGAATTCGACGAATCGTACGGGATAAGACAGATGGCACGAATTCATCATGCGGTTGCGGGACTCTTGAGGTCCGCAGAACTGCAGACGGTCCGTAGGAGCAAGGCAGTCCGTAGGACCAAAGGGGCCAGAAACTCATGCGGCCAAACTGCATGCGACCAAAGACTCATGCGACCAAAACCTGTATATGGCCAAAGACTCATACGGCCAAACTGCATGCGGCTAAACTACATACGGCCAAACTCATGCGGCCAGACTTATGCGGCCAGACTCATGCGGCCAAAGATTGCATGCGGCCAAAGACTCATGCGGCCAAACTGCATGAGGCCAGACTCATACGGCCAAAGACTGCATGCGGCCGAAGACACATGCGGCCAAACTGCATGCGGCCGAAGTCTGCATGCAGCCAAAGACTCATGCGGCCAAACTGCATGTGGCCAAACTGCATGCGGCCAGACTCATGCGGCCAGACTCATGCGGCCAAACTGCATGCGGCCAGACTCATGCGGCCAAAGACTACATGCGGCCAAAGACTCATACGGCCAAACTGCATGTGGCCAAACTACATGCGGCCAGACTCATGCGGCCAAACAGGAACCCATGAACTTCAAACTTGCATAACTCTGTCAAAATAAAATGAAATCTAACTTTTCAAAGTTCAAATTTGGGTAAAATGAAAGGCTCTACCACATAGAACAACTAGCTTTTGAAAACAAGCAAGTTTGATAGATCAAAACAAGAAAAACACATAAAATCCGAAACTTAAAATCTAGATCTACAACAACCATCCATGGAAATAAAAAACTTCAAGACCTAAACTCGTAGAGAAAGAGGAGAGGAACAATATAGACAAAAAAATAAATGGGGATGCATAAAATTCCTCACGGTGTGCAAGATGTACTTGCCTCTCCTAATTGGGTTAGAGTTTTGGTGGAGGGAATGAAATGAAAGTTTGTGAGGAGAGAGAAAAGAAAAGGTGTATAAATATCAAGTCAAGTTTGATCTCCACTACCCATTTCTTCCTCATGCAATCTAGGCCATCCACCCCTTATCACGATGAACCAAGCCAAACCAAGTTGGTTCAACATGAACCGAAATAAACCAAAAGATAAGCAAAAGCAGAAAATAAAATACAAAAAATATTTAGCAAGTAATTAAAGGAATTAAATACAGAATAAATGCATGATAAATACTAAATAAATACACTCAAGTAGTATACGTATTAAAAATACGTATTCCGGGAACGGGGAGTGACATCTCTACCCTCCTTAGAAAAATTCCGTCCTCGGAATTTCAAATCCAAGCAGGCTAGAAGCATCCCAGGGCTAGACTAATCCAACTACAAGCAATTCTAGCAAGCAATCATCATACAATATTAACAACAGATATTATATCTATATTTATCAATCTATGACATCAAGCAATTTTTACCCATAGGGATAAGCATGAGAGATCAAGACAATCAAGGTACACGGAAAGAAATATACCTTATGAGTCAAATAGGTACGGATACCGTGATCGGATATCATCCTCACGTTCCCACATTGACTCTCCTAAGGAGTGATGACCCCAAGCAACACGTACAAGGCTAATTGTTCAGTTCTTGAGTATCTTCTCCCTTCGGTCCAAAATAGATACATGCTGTTCCTCGTAAGACAGGTTGATACCAACAACCAGCTCAGAATGATCGAAGATATGGCTTAGATATGATACATACCTACATAACCGAGATACATGAAACACATTATGCACCTCTCGTAACGAAGGTGGAAGGGACAGACGATAAGCAACATCGCCGACCCTATCGAGGATAACAAATGGGCCCACGTATCGTGGACTCAACTTCCCACGAACACCAAATCTAATGATCCCACGAGTAGGTGAGATCCGCAAGAACATGTGGTCCCCAACATAAAATTCTAGCGGTCTACAATGCTGGTCTGCCCAATGACGATGCCGATCTTGCATAACTCGAAGTCGCTCTCTAATCCCCTTAACCACTTCAACCGTCGGAATAGTCATCTCTGGGCCTAACATCTTCCTCTCCCCAATATCATCCCATGCCAGTGGTGACCTGTACTTCTTACCGTATAATGCACTTCAAATGGCGCTATCTGAATACTGGCTTGATAACTATTATTGTACGAGAATTTGACTAAGTGCAGGTGACCCTCCCATGATCCTCCAAAATCTAGGGTGCAAGCTCGTAACATATCTTCTAAAGTCTGAATTGTTAATTCCGATTGCCCATCTATTTATGGGTAGTAAGCCATACTAAATCTTAACTTGGTACCCAGGCTCTGATGTAAACTCTTCCATAAATGTGATATAAAACGGGTATCTCTATCTGCCACAATACTGACAGGGAACCCCACGTTGTCTGACTATCTGCTGTATATACAACTCTGCCAACCTTTCTGTAGATTGCCCTACTCTAAAAGAAAGAAAATGTGCTACCTTTGTAAGCCGATCCACTATTACCCAAATAGCATCCTTGTCACTTGGTGATCTCGGTAAACCAGTCACAAAGTCCATTGTGATATGCTCCCACTTTCATTCTGGGATAGGAAGCGGTTGTAATAATCCTGTCATGACCCGCACCCGCTTTTCGGACGTGAGCTCGTGAGCAAGCCAGCTATGTATCGAGCGGACTCCAGCCCGACTCGAATACGTAAACGCTGTCAAGACTATGGTATACTGCCAAAATATGGCAATGCAATCTATATCTCAACCCACAACAAGAATATGAAACACGAATGAACAATTATGGGTCATGGTCTGCAGCCCATTATCATATTGTCCGATTAGACTCCAAGAATGATATGAGTCTATAAATAAGCAGAATATATCAAAGTACGGAATATAATACACGAGAGGATAATAAAAAATATCACAAGCAAATACCTGTATCATACATCACAATTCTCTACCATCCTGCTCTGCTAACTAACTCCTTGCAGTCACTAAACCTAAAGAGATCATCAGGTCCTCAGGGGACATAGCAAGATACATAAAAATATGCCTATCTAGTAGTTTATCATGCAATAAAGAATATACAAAAAATAAACGAGAAAAGTCCAATCAATACAAAATTACGACTATACACGACTGGAAGAACTACTACGCATAAACGAACTGCTGGAGGAGAACAAGAGAACACGATGATACGATGTCAACGGATAATCAATCGAATACTCAAACCCTCGCCCCTCGTGTGGACTCGCAGGTTTGATCAACTGCTAACCCTCGCCCCTAGTGTGGACTTGTATACTAGCATCTAGGATCACCCTCGCCCTAGTATGGACTCGCAGGTGCAGAACAGATAACTAATAACCCTCGTCCCTAATGTGGACTCGCAGGTTAGTTTCAAATAACTACTAACCCTCGTTCCTAGTGTGGACTCGCAGGTTAGCTTCAAATAACTACTAACCCTCGCCCCTAGTGTGGACTCGCAGGTTAGCTTCAGAGATTAAGATACAGATAACTACTAACCCTCGTCCCTAATGTGGACTCGCAGGTTAGCTTCAATAATTCTAGGTACAACTCTTCCGTTATGACCTATTCATCCTATGACACGATACGACTCAGTCCAAGTACATGTGATGACACGACACGACCCAATCACAATACACGAGAGAACCAATCCAATATAATCTACAAAATTAACTATGAATAAGAACTATATATACATTTGTCAATATGAACTACAAAATTAACTATGAACAAGAACTATTTATACATTTATCGATATGAACTACAAAGCTAACTATAAATAAGGACTATATATATACTAGCATGCATGATGTACAAATCATATGTCAATGATCAACTAGTAAAGCTATATAATAGAAATATGATGTAAATAAACTGTAGAGGGAGGCAAGGTATCTTGTCTGGAGGTTGCACGTAGATCCCACCAAATATAGTCAACTAGTGAGCCATAAAGTCTAACTCATCATAACTGTCTCCGAAAGCTGAAACGGATATTGCCAACATTCTTAGAATAGTCAAATTAGCTAGGATTGCCTGTCCTTAATTCCAATTATGGACATAGTGGTAAAATAGTAATTTTGAGAAAAAATGATGTCCGCTATTGGACCTACTTTACACGAAAAAGTGTGCCAGAGTCAATGGTCTCTAAAGTCGTCAAACTATATGTCTACGGATTTGTTTTGATGATACAAACCCAACGATATGTCCAATTGTGAATTCATGTAGGCCGTGCACAAAATTGCCCATTGAATCGGATCGTGGGGCCCGTAAAACGGCGATCCAATCAACTGTCTTAGAATCAGACCAAACTTGGCATACATGACCAAAAAAATGATACGGTCCTGTTGGTGCAAATTTTGTCTCGATATGATGAACGTGCACAAAGTGATTGAGAAGTTTGTACAGAGGCCGATACGGTAAATTTTGACGGATACGTATCAAATTCGTCGCGCACACGCAACCAATTTGAATTCTGTCAAAGCACACACATCCACGAAGCCGTTACGTACCTTTCAATACTTTCGGTTCGTGACCACGTCGCCTGGATTGGCATGACGCATGTCGTATCGAAGAGTTTTTATGATTTTCAAAACAGGTTTTTCATGAACTTTGGGATCCGATTTCTCGGCACGTAGTCGATGAAATCGACTTCTGTGAATTGGGTTGTGGAGTCCTATATGTTGTCTATAACTGTTGTTAATTACTTTCTAAATATTCCTAATGGATTTTCGTCGATTAGCCTTCCAATATAGGGGTGGAGACTGCCCTGTTTTGCTATTTACGATAGGTTTTTTGTTGTTTTTTGGGCTTGGTTTGCGACGCGTGTAGTACAAGTTGAATCGAGCTAATTGAATCGAAATGAAGGTGGTTGGTTTGGGTACATAACTTAGCAATTCATTCACGAAATAAACGAACGAGGTGGGAGAAACATCGACACGAAGTTGGGTGCAGACTGCCTCCCGTTGCTGTACTCTGTGGTGGCTGGCCGTTCTGTTGCGGGCCGCCGCGGCCTTGGCCGGTGACCGGCTACTGCGACGCGGCGAAAAGTTTTGCCTGGGTAGTAGGAAAGCCGTGGGGGTGTCGGGGAGGCGCTGTGTTGAGGAGGTTAGGGTTTTCTTCGTCGAGGAAGCCTCTCGGTTCCTTATATATGCTGTTCTGTTATAAAACAGAGTCGGCTGTTTACTTGGGTCGGCATGGGGCTTATGGGATCGGTCTGGGCTGGATCTCCTTAGACTTACTGCTGCTATTGGGGAGTTTTATGTGGGCTTGCACGCTGGTTTGGCTTTGGGGAGTTTGTGGGCCTTTGGGGGTTTGTGGGCCCGGGATGGGCCGACTGCTTGGCCGGGCTGGGATTTTCTCATCCTATATTTTCTTTTTCCATTTCCAAATACATATACATATATATATATACCTATATATACATATACATATACCTATATATACATATATATATACATATACATATACCTATATATACATAATATATATATATATATATATATATATATATATATATATATATATATATATATATATATATATAATATATATAGTTCCCCTCTCCTGAGCTCCCCCTCCATCCCTTCCAGGGAAGCCCCTAGGGCTTCCCCTCTCCCCGGTGGTAGGTGTTCGCCGATGGCCAAGCCTTGGCCAGCCGAGTGCGTGGAGCTGATCCATTTACTCTACGCCTCCCTCCCTCCCCCTCTCTCTGACCCCCCTCCGTTCCCCTACTCGCCTCTCCCCTCCCGATCCATCTCCATCCTTCTGTCCTAGCTCCCGGCCCCCTTCTCCACAGACTCCAGATATTCCCCTCCTCCGACCCCTCTCCCTCGGGCTCTCTCCTCGCCCCCTCCTTCACCCCCGAGAGCGCCGACAACGCGCCTGCCGTAGCTGCTCTCCCAGTTCGCATGCTCGCCAGCAACCCACCACCTTATCGTCAGCCCCCGTCCGCCCAAACCCCTCCTCCCGCTTCGGTAAAGTCTGCGAGCGGAGTAGCCCCTTCCTCGGTGGGGTCTCCCACCTGTGGTACAGGATTCGGGAGCCTTCTCGCCCTATAGTCGGTTGTTCGAATTTCGAACGATGATGGAACGTCACCCTCCTGCGGTACAGGACTGGGGGACCTAGATTCTCGGCACCACGTGGGCGGGTCTTCCGTACCTAACGTGGCTAGCCCCTTCTTTTTACGCTGTCGAGCGTTATCCCTCCTAGCCAGCGGTGTCAACAGGTGGGACCCACCCACTTCACCATCTTTACGCACACAACAGTATTAGTCGATCCCCGGGTTGGCCCTCCCAGCCCATGCTCCTGTCGAGCGTAATCACTTCCTTTACGCAGCTGGACATCAGCAAGCGTACCCCAACCAGCCAATTCCCCATGCGTCATCCGGGCCCACCTCGGACCCTTCTTCCAGTTTTTCCGCAGCCGGTCCCCTCCACAGTGGGTCCCACCCACTTCCCTCTACCCCTTTTTACGCTCAGCAATATCAGCCCGGGCCCCACCAGTCTTCAGCGGGCAATTACGCTGAGTTCCCCGATGCGTATTGCACAGGTGGAACCGATCCCAACCAGGGTTCAGCTGACCAAGGTGGGACCCATTCCTATCCATCCGACCCAGCCTATTATGCTACCCCTTTTTACGCTCATCTAACCCACCCCGGGCCCCACCAGTTTTTAGCTGGCCTCTACGCTGATCAGGTCCAATACCCCCGCGTGTACTTCCCAGATAGGTCCGATCCCAGCCAGCATTTTTACGCCCACCGCCACAATTACTCTGTCACCTCCGCAACCCTACCCCCTTCCCCCTCTCCCCTCAATTCCCTCTCCAGTCCTTGGCCTCCCCTCGCACCCTGACGCCCCATTGGTCGACCTCCCCGCTTTCCTTCCAACCTCGATTTTCGTACCATTCGTTCAGCATCTCTTCGATCCTCTGGTCGATGGCGCCATCCCTCCGGCTGTACTCTCGCCGCTCGACACCGATCCAGGAGCCCCTCGTTCGGGCACGGACCCCCCTCCTACCTCACCCGGCCGCGACGGCCCCACCGGAGATCCCTTCCCCAGCCCGGTACGGGACCGTCGCCTTGCCACTTGCCGCCCCCTTGGCCGTCCTTCCTTTCCCTGGCAGTAGCCACTTGGCCGCCCCCTCTGTACCTCTCCCTAGCTCTGTGCGGGGTTCGTCATTGTTGCCTTCCCCGCCCTCCGGAGAAGCGACCAAGGTTCCATCCCCGTCTGATGCTGCTCAGTGATCTTTTGTCGACATCCTCCGTCCGAATTTAGTCTCATCGAAGGGCCCTATTCTTCCCGACGTCCCTTTCTCGGACATTGAGTCCCCTCCGAACTCCTTAGTTCCCTTGGTCTCCTTCTCCGACTCGGAAGTGACGTCCCTGTCATCATCCTTCCCCTTCACCTTTGTCCTTCAATTCTCCTCTGGCTGCCCCAAACTCTCCAGGGTGCAGGAGGAGATAGTCAGATGGGGCCTCTCCGCGGAGTACCGAGTGGCCCCCTTGGATCCCAGATATATTGTCCTCTATCTTTCCTCCGACAGCGACCACAGAACGGTATGGTCCAAAGGCACATGCAGGATCGACTCCCATCAGATAAAAATTATCAAGTGGTCACCAGGGTTCACCACCAAAGAAGATTCCGCGAGGATTACCGCATGGGTGACTCTGTCTAATCTACCCCTCATTTGCTTTGTTCCAGCGGCTCTTAGGCGCATCGCCAACTCCTTTGGCACGTATGTGGCCACGGCTCCGGAGACCAGCAACCTAACCAATGCCCTTTATGCTAAAATCTGTGTGGAACTCGATTTCGCCATCGAACCACCTAATTTTATTACTTTAGAGCTGGGCAACCAGACCCACACTCAATAAATCCTCTATGACAACCACATAATGTTCTGCAACCATTGCCATCTAAGAGGCCATCTCCCGAAGTACTGCCACCGCCTTCACCTAGAACTCATAAAGAAACCGACCCAGAGAGACAATGAATCGGCTGAGGGAAGAACACCCAAGTCTCTCCTCCTTCCGTGCCCGAACATGCACACTCGATTCGAATCCAGTGACGGCAAGACAGACCGAAGCGAATCTCCCAGCAAAGCTCTGATTATAGCTCCGGTCCCCTGTAACGCCCAAGAACTCACCCTCTCCAACCAATTCGACGTTCTAGATTCGGGAGAAGAAGAATCTTATATGGAGTTCGGTTGCCCCCTAGCTGATTCTAATCTCACCATGATGGCGCCCAGCACGGTATTAACTGAGGAGATCACAGACAACACCAATACCGATCAACAACGCCCCACCGAAGGCCAAGTTGAAGAAGCCCTCGCAATCCTCGGGCCAGACCTTGTGCGGAGAGGACTTCAAGTCCGAGCCGCAGGTTACCCCCTCAACCAAATGATGACTCTGATCGGAAGCGCTAGCGAATCTCTGGCCCTTCCCTCCGAAGATCCCATCCTGGACTCCGCAGGGGAATTGGTCATCATCCCCACGGACCCACACGAGCAACACTCTAAAGACCCTACAACCGCGCCTGAGGCAGAGATGTTTGCTGGAGCGTCCATCTCGTGCAAGGACAAGGCCAAAAAAGCTGCTAACGAAAACACAACCATCCAAACCATATCCGCTACCAAGCGGAACAAAAAAAACCCCCATCAACCCCAATAATGCTAAATATCCTTTCGTGGAACGTTCGTGGTCTGACGAACAAACCCACATTAAGGAGAATATCCGGCCTTCGAAAAATCCAAAAAATCGACATCCTCATTATTTTTGAACCCAAAATCCCTCCCAAAAGATTAAAATCTCTCCAGTTGCAGTTAGGCCTTCCCACGACCATAGCAGGCAGAAACGATATTTGGATTCTCTGTACTAAGAAAGTCAAAATCGGGGTCATCCAGGACTCCAAGCAGGCCCTCTTATGCTGGTGGGAACACCCCATACTCCCCGAACGCACAATCCTATCAGCGGTCCATTGGCAGCTGCGATTTGCCGAGCGAAAACACCTTTGGAACGACCTCATCGACATCCATCTCAAAAACATCAACTCTCCTTGGCTGTGTATCGGGAACTTTAACACGATCACCTGTAGAAAAGAGAAAATCGGAGGCCGACCTCCCCCCACATCGGCCATGCAAGACTTCAACGATTTCATCTTCAACGCTCACCTCACCATGTTACAGTTTACCGGCAACGCCTTTACCTGGTGCAACATGTAGGAAGGCGACCGTCGTCAATACTCCCGCCTGGACAGGGCCCTCACGAACGATCATTGGTACGGTATGGTGATCACTACCAACCTGTCCCATCTTAACTCCTCAGAATTTGACCACGCCTCCAGCTGGTTGAAATAAAAAACAACAACACTCCATCCAAAAAGAAATTCCAATTCCTCGACTTCTGGACTGATCATCCCCAATTCCCGGGTATAGTCGCGGAAGCTTGGAATCAGGAAGATTCCCCCAATCTCCTATCACGGGTTATCAACAAGCTCCGGGCTACGAGGAAAGCTCTTTCCAATTGGAGCAAACAAGCCTACGGGGACATCTTCAAAGCTGTGAGGGTTGCGGAGGACGATGTCACTCGTGCCAAAATCCTTTTCGCGTCGAATCGATCCGCGACAACCAGGACAGCCCTGAACCTCACCAAAGCTATGCTCAAATTCAGACTTAAAGTGGAAACTGAATTCTGGGAGCAGAAAGCTAGATTAAAATGGGACAGCGAGGGGGACAAAAATTCAAAATTTTTCCATGCTTGTGTCAATGGTCGCAGACAAAAACTATCGATCCACCGGAAGTCAGACGAAAATGGAAATATCATCACAGACCACAATAGCATCCAAGCGACCGCGGCGGACTTCTACTCCAAATTATTCACAAAAGAAACGGTTTACAATGACAGACCCTTCCTGGACCAAATCCCCCGTCTCATTACCGACGCTGACAATACACTTCTGGAGCATCCCACGAATGCCCAGGAAGTGAAAGACGCGGTGTGGGCCCTGAACGAGCACAGTGCCCCAGGACCGGATGGCTTCACTGGCATTTTCTTTTGCACTTGCTGGGACATTATCAAGCGGGACATCACCGAGGCGGCTATCACATTCTTCGAAGGTGCTACTTACCCCAAAGCCATCTCTAGTGCCAACCTCATCCTCATCCCCAAAAAAGAGAATTCGGAGTCCTTTCCGGATTATCGACCCATTAGTCTGTGCACTTTCACCAATAAAATCATATCCAAAATCATCACATCCAGAATGGCGAGCATTCTTCCTAAGATTATTTCTGAGGAGCAGAGCGGCTTTGTGAGCGGGAGAAACATCCAAGACAATATTATGCTGGCCCAAGAGTTAATCACCTGCATAAAGCTTCCCGCTAAAGGGGGCAACATTACCGTTAAGATTGACATGGAAAAAGCCTACGATAGACTGGATTGGCAATTTATGATCTGGGTCTTTAGGGCTTTCGGATTCTCGAAAACTTGGACCAACACTGTGTGGAGATCCATTAGCAATTCCTGGTTCTCCATAGTCATCAACGGCCAGGTAGGCGAGTTTTTCAAATCTAGTCGTGGCATTAGACAAGGCGACCCTCTTTCTTCCACCATCTTCATCATAGCGGCAGATGCCCTGAGTAGAAACCTTAACCACAAGGTTGGTACTCCGAACTTCTAACACTATCACACTTCCAGCGGATGTCCAACCATCACTCACTTGGCCTTTGCTAACGACTTACTCATCTTCTCCTCCGGGGACATTGGTGCGGTGGAAGTGGTCCATAACACACTGCATAGGTACTCCAGATGTTCCGGCCAGAAGATCAATCCCTCCAAGAGCGTCATCTACACCTACCACAACATCAAGAGAGAGCACGCTATCAACCTCTCCAATCTAACATCATTCTCTGTTGCTCACCCCCCGTTCAATTACCTCGGATGTCCCCTAGCGTACGGGAAATCCAACGCTCGCATTTTTGAGAACTTGATAGCCAGAATCAGGGAAAAACTTGAAGGGTGGCACAATGCCACGTTATCCCCGAGCGGCAAGATGATCCTCATCAAACATGTACTCACCTCCATCCCCATCCACACTCTGGCAGCGTATTCCCCGCCCAAGAATGTTCTTGAATCGATCGAAATGATCTTCTGTAACTTCTTCTGGGGACATTGCAACGGTCTTGACAAGCATCACTGGGCTAGCTGGGACACCATGGCTCAGCCCACCGAGGAAGGAGGATTGGGTTTTACCAAATTAACCCACATCATCAATTCTTTCTCGATAAAATTGTGGTGGAAGCTCCGCACGAGCCAGAACTTATGGACCAGGTTTATAAAGGCAAGATACTTCAAACACATCTACCCATCCGTAGCCATATCCAACAGCAGGTCCTCAGCAGCTTGATGTCGTATCCTTATCGGCCGCGATCTTGCCAAACCGGCGATGCGTCTTCAACTGGGTACAGGCGAGTCTAACCCATTCCTAGAGCGATGGACCGGTGACAGCTTAATCCCCAATCTCACGGAGACCTCGAGAGATAGCCGAATCAGAGACTTGTGGAATCACTATACTAACGACTGGAACTTTCATGAATGGACTGGTCAAGAAGCGATAGACAGCATCCGCCAGGACGGAACTACTCTCGGTAACGACGTCGATGAGCTTAGGTGGACGCCCGAAGCATCCTGGGCGTTTTCGGTGAGATCGGCAAGGATCGTTGTCCAAGGGATCGGACAGACGCACATTCCTATCACGCAATATTGGCAGACCTGCATCCCCAAGAAGTGGTCTATCATCATATGGAGAGTCATTAGGAAGAAACTGCCCACAGACGATATCCTCAACACCATTGGGATTAGCCTTGCGTCAGCCTGCAATTGCTGCCCAGATCGTCAGATGGAGACCATTGACCACATCTTTTGTCAAGGGACCCTGCCAGGAAATACTTGGAGGACCCTTAATCAGTGCTACAATATAGTACCGGTCGGGGGACGCTTCTACGATCTGGTGACCGTTTGGGGCTCCGCTTCCCATGGCCACCAGATCGTCGCAGTAGCCGCCACGTAGGTGATCTGGAAAAATTGCAACAAGGCGAGATATGAAGGCCACCAATATTCAGCGGAGCAGCTTATTCGAAAAGTCTTTCGCCAATGTCGTAAACGAAGCTCTCGATGCCCCCACAGTCTGCCAGCCTTTTGGTCTTCGACCCTCTTATTGGTTGCGCCTTTTTTGCCCTCTTCTTTCCTTTTTTGGTGGTATACTTGTATAGGCTTGGTTGTTAGCGCCTTGTATACGTGGCTAGGCTTCGGGATTTTAAGCCTTGTGCCTTATTTAATAAAAGGAAGGGGTTTTTCCAATATATATATATATATATATATATATATATATATATATATATATATATATATATATATATATATATATAACCAATTAATATCTATATATACACATATATATCTATATATATAAGCTTATATAAAATGTCCATAAAACCCAATAAATCCCTATAACTTTTATTCCTAGGGTAGGACCTATCTATATAAATATGAACCCATATATTATAACGTTTATTTGACAAAATAATATAACAAATAATAATAAAATATAATATTAATAATAATAACCTCAATATCATTGATAATAAAATAATAATAATATTAATAACAAAATTCAATAAAATAATAATGGTGTATATACCATTATATATAGTCTAATAATCTCAAAAATGTACAAGGATAACTAAGAAAGGTAATTATCCTATTTTTAAGATAAATATCCAATAAAATATTTTATAAATGAATAACACCCAGTTATACAATCTCCTGCTAAAGCATTAAATAAAATACAACTATACATATACCTAATACATATCTACAAGGACGTCTTGGGATGCACTACATGACTACCTGGGCTTGGCCTTGGTTTGGGTCCAGTCTGGGCAAATTTGGTACAACCGGGTCACTCAACGTCAAATAATATTAATAATAAATAATTAAACTATTTATAATGGTCATGTCATAATTTGGCCTGGTTTTTCTAGTTAGGACATCACTATAACTCGGTCTTCCCTGGCATGGCTAATACACTAGTCAAGGCACACCACTGCACTATCCGTGCCATTATTCCTAGTCGTCTGATACTTCAAAATTCAACCATGGCTAAAGTCATATACCGTAATAATTAACTAAATAATTATTTATAAAAAACTACAAGTCACCATTTAAATTAAATAAATAAATAAATAAATATTTCAAAAAATTTCGGGAAGGGAGGCTACAAATCTACCCACCTTAAAATAATTTCGTCCTCGAAATTCTAATTCATAACTATTCCTTAAAAATCAAAGTCTACTATTACATTAATCTCCTCAAATTTAATTTCAAAAATATTTTATATCCTCCTCCTAGCTATTTTGCAACCCCGAATACTTGAGGCGTTCTACCCACCTTTGGTCACACTATTCCTCAAAATACTGTCACTAAAATCTTATAATCTTCTAGCTAGTTGCTAACAATCCTTCCAACAGATATATAGGACATACGACATCTGTAATCCCTCCTATCTATAATCAAGCAATATTATACTATAATTTAAGAATTTTTGATGAATTCTAGGCAGCACGATCATTCGTCACCCCAAAATAAGAAGTGACGAGAATCAAGGGTACGGGAAGGCAAGGAAGAATAATCAAGAACGAATACAAGATTTTAAAGGCGGTAGAGAAATTTTTAAGAGAATTTTCAAGGCAGAGTGGATTGAGATTTCTAAGGTTTAGTTAGATGTGCAGGCTCGTATCAGTACAGTTACGTAACTGATACGATATGCTCTGACCTGCATGGGCCACCAAAAAAACTTGTCACGACCCGCACCCGCTTTTCGGACGTGAGCTCGTGAGCAAGCCAGCTACGTATCGAGCGGACTCCAGCCTGACTCGAATACGTAAATGCTGTCAAGGTTATGGTATACTGCTAGAATATGGCAATATAATCTATATCTCAACACACAACAAGAATATGAAACACGAATGAACAATTATGGGTCATGGTCTGCAGCCCATTATCATATTGTCCGATTAGACTCCAAGAATGATATGAGTCTATAAAATAAGCAGAATATATCATGGTACAGAATATAATGCACGAGAGGATAATAAAAAATATCACAAGCAAATACCTGTATTATACATCGCAATCCTTTACCATCCCGCTCTGCTAACTAACTCCATGCAGTCACTAAACCTGAAGAGATCATCAGGTCCTCAGGGGACATAGCAAGATACATAAAAACATGTCTATCTAGCAGTTTATCATGCAATAAAGAAAATATAAAAAATAAACGAGAAAAGTCCAATCAACACAAAATTACGACTATACACGACTGGAAGAACCACTACGCATAAACGAACTGCTGGAGGAGAACAAGAGAACACGATGTTACGATGTCAACGGATAATCAATCGAATACTCAAACCCTCGCCACTAGTGTAGACTCGCAGGTTTGATCAACTATTAACCCTCGCCCCTAGTGTGGACTCGCAGGCTAGCATCAAGGATCACCCACGCCCCTAGTGTGGACTCGCAGGTGCGAAACAGATAACTACTAACCCTCGTTCCTAATGTGGACTCACAGGTTAGCTTCAAATAACTACTAACCCTCGCCCCTAGTGTGGACTCGCAGGTTAGCTTCAAATAACTACTAACCCTCGCCCCTAGTGTGGATTCGCAGGTTAGCTTCAAATAACTACTAACCCTCGCTCCTAGTATGGACTCGCAGGTTAGCTTCAGGGATCAAGATACAGATAACTACTAACCCTCGCCCCTAATATGGACTCACAGGTTAGCTTCAAGAATTCAAGGTACAACAGTTTCGTTATGACCTATTCATCCTATGACACGATGCGACTCAATCCAAGTATAGGTGATGACACAACACGACCCAATCACGATACACGAGAGAACCAATCTAATATGATCTACAAAATTAACTATGAACTAGAACTATATATACATTTATCAATATGAACTACAAAATTAGCTATGAACATGAACTATATTTACATTTATCAATATGAACTACAAAGCTAATTATAACAAGGACTATATATATACTAGCATGCACGATGTACAAATTACTGTCAATGATCAACTAGTAAAGCTATATAATAGAAATATGCATGTAAATAAACTGTAGAGGGAGGCAAGCTATTTTGCCTGGAGGTTGCACGCAGATCCCACCAAATATAGTCAACTAGTGAGCCATAAAGTCCAACTCATCATAACTGTCTCCGAAAGCTGAAACAGATATTGCCAACATTCTCAGAATAGTCAAATTAGCTAGGATTACCTGTCCTTAAATCCAATTCTGGATATAGGGGCAAAACAATAATTTTGGGAAAAAAATGATATCCGCTATTGGACCTACTTTACACCGAAAAGTGTGCCAGAGTCAATGGTCTCTAAAGTTGTCAAACTACATATCTACGAATTCATTTTGATGATACGAACCCAACGGTATGTCCAATTATGAATTCCTGTAGGCCGTGCACAAAATCGCCCATTGAATCGGATCGTGGGGCCCGCAAAACGACGATCCAATCAACTATCTCAGAATCGGACCAAACTTGGCATACAGGACCAAAAAAATAATACGGTCCTGTTGGCACAAGTTTTGTTTCGATCTGATAAACGTGCACAAAGTAATTGAGAAGTTTATACAGAGGCCGATACGGTGAATTTCGACGGATACGTATCAAATTCGTCGTGCACACGCAACCAATTTGAATTCTGTCAAAGCCCACACGTGTACGAAGTCGTTATGCACCTTTCAATGCTTTCGGTTCGCGACTACGTCACCCGGATTGGCGGGACGCACGTCCTATCGAAGATTTTTTGTGATTTTCAAAATAGGTTTTTCATGAACTTTGGGATCCGATTTCTCGGTGCGTAGTCATTGAAATCGACTTCTGTGATTTGGGTTGTGGAGCCCTATATGTTGTCTATAATTGTTGTTAATTACTTTCTAAGTATTCCTAATAGATTTCCCTCGATTAGCCTTCCAATATAGGGGTGGGGACTGTCCTGTTTTGCTATTTATAATAGGTTTTTTATTGTTTTTTGGGCTTGGTTTGCGACGCGTGCAGTGCAAGGTGAATCGAGCTAATTGAATCGAAATGAAGGTGGTTGGTTTGGGTATATACCTGAGGAATTCGTTCGCAAAACAAACGAACGAGGTAGGAGAATCATCGACACGAAGTTGGGTGCAGACTGTCCCCGCTGCTGTGCTCTGTGGTGGCTGGCCGTACTGTTGCACGCCGTCACGGCCTTGGCCGGTGACCGGCGGCTGCGACGCGACAGAAAGTTTCACCTGGGTGGTAGGGAAGCCGTAGGGGTGTCGGGGAGGCGCTGTGTTGAGGAGGCTAGGGTTTTCTTCGTCGAGGAAGCCTCTCGGTTCCTTATATATGCTGTTCTATTGTAAAACAGAGTCGGCTGCTTACTTGGGTCAGCATGGGGATTATGGGATCGGGCTGGGCTGGGATCTTCTTAGACTTGCTGCTGCTATTGGGGAGTTTTGTGTGGGCTTGCACGCTGGTTTGGCTTTGGGGAGTTTATGGGCCTTGGGGGTTTGTGGGCCTGGGATGGGCCGACTGCTTGGCCGGGCTGGGATTTTCTCATCCTATATTTTCTTTTTCCAATTTCCAAATACATATACAGTATATAAATACCTATATATATATAGATATATATATATATATATATATATATATATATAAATATATATATATATATTATATTATTATATAATAAAATAAAAATAAAAATAAAAAAAATATATATATATATTCAACACATATAACCAATTAATATCTAATACACACACACACACACACACACACACACATATCATATATATATCTATATATATATATATATATATATATATATATATATATATAGATATATATATAATATTATATATATAAAGTATATATATAAAGTATTATATATATACTTTATATATATATTTATAAAGTATATATATATAAAGTATATATATATACTTTATATAGATATATAAAAAATATATAAAAAAAAATATATATATATATATATATAAAGTATATAATATATATATATATATATATCTATATATATATATAAAAAGTAATATATATATATATATATAAACTATCTTGGGCCTTTATGTTTAATGTTTTTTATTATAAAATGTAGTTTCACGACTTTAGGGACCATAGACTTTGGCACGCTTTCGTGCAAAGCGGGTTCAACGACGGACACGTTTTGACACGAAATTACCGTTTGACCTTGTGTCTAGAATTGGACTAAGGACAGACAATCCTAGCTAATTTGACTATTCTGAAAATATGGTACTGTTTATTTCAGCATTTGAAGACTTTGCATGGTTGACTGATTGTAGCTCATTGAGTAGTATAGTATTATTGGTTCTCCAGCTAAGGACCTCAGTAAGTGCACTTTCTGATTGCTTTCGATTCATAGTAGTCTTTTCATTTCATGTCTATACATATATCTTGCTGCTTGTTGACACGCTCGTCACACGGAGTAGTCGGGAGGGGAAATATTTTAGTATACATGTGGACTATCTAGAAATATCCCAATATGTCTAATCTTGCACGATAGCAGCTGCACACGACACGTGCAGTGAGCCGTATTTACCCCCTAGGCGTTCACATGTTGAAACAGATATTTCACACCACATAGGTAGATGTCTTTTATTTTTTCCTTTTACCTTTTCACCGTGCCATGTCATCAGTTTTCTTACTAACTTTCATATTCCATATGCTATTTTCATGTCTTGTTAATTCTATTATGTTTTGTATTGCCGTCGGTTTGTGTACTTGTTTCATTCCTGACTGGAAATCAATATTTTTCAGGTTTAGCCGCTATCACTCTTAATACTGGGGAAGACTTGGATATGCTGAAGACAACCTAGAAATAGAAAACAATTGTACCATTTCATTAATTGTAAATATTGTACTTTCTTTAATTGTAAATGTTGTAATAAATATAGAAATGTGACATGAGCAGCAAATATTATTTCTTGAGCATTATTTCTTGCGGGCTTGACAGCGTTCTCCCTCGACTTGCGGGAGCTGGCTGGACCGTCTCGTATCCGAAAAGCGGTGCGGTCGTGACAAGTTTTTGTGTGGCCCATGCAGGTCAGTTTTTGCAAAAGGTTGCGAACTCGTGATGACGTTAGTCATACTATTGCGAGCCTGCCTCAGAAATGCTCATTCACAACCTAGGATTAAATGATTAGAAAATAACTTGGATAAGGGTCCCTTGTTAATGTGACTAACTGGGTAGTTAAGATTGTCTGATAGGCCATGCAATTAGATGCAGAGTTGTTAAATTTAGATTGCTTGCCAGATCTTTAGGTACACTATTACCTTTGATATGACAATATGATCCAATGCAGATATGCTATTCACTTGGTAAGCTAGGCTTACCTAAAATTAAGGCTTTGATATTGCTGAACTGTTTAATTTTCTTTTGCTGTATTAGATAATCTATATCATAAGTAGAATTTGCTGTTTAAATTCTATGTTGCCATAAGGAATTAGTTTAATTTTCTGATTCTGTTATTGCATATGAATCTCGAGGTCGATTGATTTGAGATCTTCCCTCCTTCCAAAAATCT